>CM064518.1:23212258-23622428 GCA_032716605.1 Paralithodes platypus | reverse complement strand
CCCCCTTAACACCAAAATACGCCGATTCCCCTTACACTAAATACGCCTATCCCCCCTAAAACACAAAATACGCCTATCCCCTTACAAAAAAAATACGCCTATACCCCCCTTACCACAAAATACGCCTATCCCCCTTAAACACAACATACGCCTGAACCCCCCTTAAACACAGAATACGCCTATCCCCCTTAACACAAAAATACGCCTATCCCTCCTTAACACAAAATACGCCTATCCCCCCGTAAACACAAAATACGCCTATCCCCCGTTAACACAAAAATTACGGATATCCCCCTGCACACAAAATACGCCTATCCCTCCTTAACACAAAATACGCCTATCCCCCCTTAACACAAAATACGCCGATCCCCCTTAACACAAACTACGCTATACTCCTTAACACAATATACGCCTATACCCCCTTAACACAAAATACGGCCTATCCCCCTTAACACAAAAATCGCCTATCCCTCCTTAACACAAAAAAGGCCTATCCCCCCTTAACACAAATTACGCCTATCCACATTAACCACAAAATACGCCTATCCCTCCTTAACAAAAAATAACGCCTATCCCCCCGTAACACAAAAATACAGAAGATCCCTCCTTAACACAAACATACGCCTATCCCCCCTTAACACAAAAAATACGCCTATCCCCCCTTAACACTAAAATACGCCGATCCCCCCTGAAACACAAAATACACCTATCCCCCCTTAACACAAAATACGCCTATCCCCCCTTAACACAAAATACACCTATGCCCCCCTTAAAACAAAAATACGGCCTATCCCCCTTACACACAACAGACAAACCTAGCCCCCCTTAACACAAAATAAGCATATCCCACCTTAAACAAAAAATACAACTATCCCACCTTAACACAAAATACGCCTATACCCCCTTAACACTATACGCCTATACCCCCATAACACTATACGCCTATCCCCCCGTAACACAAAAATACGCCTATCCACCCTTAACACAAAATACGCCGATCCCCCTTTAACACAAACTACGCCTATCCCCCCTTAAACACAAAATACGCCGATCCCCCCTTAAACCACAAAATACGCCTATCCTCCCTTAACACAAAAGACGCCTATCCCCACTTAACACAAAAGACGCCTATCCGCCCTTAACACAAAATAAGCCTATCCCCCCGAACACCAAAAATACGCCTATCCCCCTTAACCACTAAATAAGCCTATCCCCCCGTAACACAAAAATACGCCTATCCCACCTTAACACTAAATACGGCCGATCCCCCCTTAACAATACATACGCCTATCCCCCCTTAACACAAAATACGCCTATCCCACCTTAACACAAAATACGCCTATCCCCCCTTAACACAAAAATTATATTTAGGTTGTGTTGTAAAATAGAAACATATAACTGAATCCTATTTTGTGGTTATACATGTGCCACTATGTTCCGTATTATACCTGGTAATTATGTTAGGTATCGATATCTACAGGCTCCAAAGCAGTATAGACGATCAAGTGTAGCTCAACTCACTTCTCTCTCTCTCTCTGCTCTCTCGCTCTCTCCTCTCTCTCTCTCTCTCTCTCTCTCTCTACTCCTAAACTGTACCCTTTAACTTGCCTAATTAAAATTCTCTCTCTCGTTTTAGTCTCCCTCTTTGCGCTTTATATATATATTAACCTTCATACTTGCATACTCTATATGTATGTCCAGGAGTCTATATATCTATCTGTATAGTATATCTAATCCATCTATTTAATTCTATATATATATGGCTATAGGGTAATCTAAACTATCGAACCTAACTATCTATCCTATCTATATATTTACTTATTTATCTATATTATATATATATATATATATATATATATAATTATATATATTATATATGATATATATATATATTATTATATATATTTATGCATTTATCCATGGGTGCTATTTGTGTGTATCCCGTATTATCTATTACCTATTCGATTTGTTGTTATGAATCAATTTATCTATCTAACTATCTATCTGTCTCAAATGGGTCCCCTTCTCTCCTTTACCAATATGTCAGGCCCCCCCCCCCCCCCCGAAAAAAAAAAAACAAAACTTACTACTAATAGTAATACTACTACTACTAATAATAATAATAGTAATAGTAATAAAATAATAATGATACTAACAATAATAATAATAAGAATAATAATAACTCAATAACGTACTATTAGTCTTCCTCGAGGCCTCATAATCCCGCTACTGCCATACACAAAGAACAAAGAGAAAGGAAAAAGATTGCCTGAGCTACTAAGGACAATATATAGGTGATATGAGCTACTAAGGACAATGTATAGGTGATATGAGCTACTAAGGACAATATATAGGTGATATGAGCTACTAAGGACAATGTATAGGTGATATGAGCTACTAAGGACAATATATAGGTGATATGAGCTACTAAGGACAATGTATAGGTGATATGAGCTACTAAGGACAATATATAGGTGATATGAGCTACTAAGGACAATTGTATAGGTGATATGAGCTACTAAGGACAATGTATAGGTGATATGAGCTACTAAGGACAATGTATAGGTGCTATGAGCTACTAAGGACAATGTATAGGTGATATGAGCTACTAAGGACAATATATAGGTGATATGAGCTACTAAGGACAATGTATAGGTGATATGAGCTACTAAGGACAATGTATAGGTGATATGAGCTACTAAGGACAATGTATAGGTGATATGAGCTACTACGGACAATGTATAGGTGATATGAGCTACTAAGGACAATGTATAGGTGATATGAGCTACTACGGGACAATGTATAGGTGATATGAGCTACTAAGGACAATGTATAAGGTGATATGAGCTACTAAGGACCAAATGTATAGGTGATATGAGCTACTAAGGACAATATATAGGTGATATGAGCTACTAAGGACAATATATAGGTGATATGAGCTACTAAGGACAATGTATAGGTGATATGAGCTACTAAGGACAATGTATAGGTGATATGAGCTACTAAGGACAATATATAGGTGATATGAGCTACTAAGGACAATGTATAGGTGATATGAGCTACTAAGGACAATGTATAGGGGATATGAGCTACTAAGGACAATATATAGGTGATATGAGCTACTAAGGACAATGTATAGGTGATATGAGCTACTAAGGACAATATATAGGTGATATGAGCTACTAAGGACAATGTATAGGTGAAATGAGCTACTAAGGGCAATGTATAGGTGATATGAGCTACTAAGGACAATATATAGGTGATATGAGACGGTCTGGGATAGTAAGGATAGGGAATAGGTGGTACTTTATTGGGCTAGGACAGATAGGAAGCAGAAATAGAAGGAGAGGCAATGAATAGGTGATGTTACGAAAGGATGCCCATAATGTGTGATACTTCGGGGGGACCATTTCAATCAGTAAACCAATGCCAATAGGCGCCTTCACAGCAACCCCATGTCTTTCATTATTTGTAGGAAGGGAGGAAGGGAGGGAGAGATGATAAGAGAGAGACAGACCAAGATAACTAGATGGGGGAACCTTTAGGCATAGGCTGCTATTTTTGTGGGCTCTAGATTTAGTGCTATGTCTTAAGGGGAGCTTTAATAGTTTGCTCCCTAGACCTCCATCAAGCTTAAAAAAAAAAGTACTTCCAAGACATTCTCCCCCCCCCCCCCCCTCCCCTCTCGAGATAAATGTGTACATTTGTCCCGGTCGAAGGCCGGTTCCTCCTAAATTCGAGTTCGCCATCGCACACCAGGAAAAAATCGACACCTTAATGGCACAAAAGGTCTTAAATGACATACATGGGGCGAAAGTTCTAAAAATCACTAAACTAATGGGGCTAACGTTATAAAATGTCAAAACTAATGGGGCTAAACATGGGGGAGAAGGGTGTCCACAAAAATACAAACTAAGCACTCCCCCCATAGCATAATTTGAATATGCGAGTATTCATACAATGCTACTTTAATTAGAAACAGTGAGGGTATTTTTTGACGAGTTGGTTGGATTTGTGGTGATGCACTGAAACTAAGTACAACAATAGTTCCATCCCAATAATATCTTTCCATTTACACATCGGGATTTGAACTCGGTACTTTAATATTAGCAGTTCAGTAGCAAGACTACTCCACCACACTTCCCTTATGAAGGTTTCGATTAAGCTTAACCAGAAATCCATGCGCCTGTTCTCAAGATATTGTGCAAAAAGGTACAAAAAGAAATATAGACGATACACTAGAACAATTGATTACGAAAGGTAATATGGTATGTATAATGTCCTAAGGAAAATAACCACCAACAATCGTATTATTCCATACAGTATTATTGGAGATAATGCCATGTCAATATATGGAGCCCAATGCCATAATCCAAACTCCCTCATAATGTGTGTGACGTAGTACTTTATATATCGTGAATATCTAGTAAAACATTTACTTGGTCTTATTAGTGTTTGGGGTGGGGAGCATGAGAGAGAGAGAGAGAGGTAGTGGTCGGCTGAGTCATAATTCAATATTAATCAAAGTTAATGGGATCCTTTTGAGTAACCCAATGAAGGGACTGACAAAGTGTAATCGAAATCGATGCATTCGTTTTCTAGATATTTTGCGAACTGACAGACAGATACACAGGAGTGAAAACAATACCATGAGTGTTATACCTACAGCATCACACACAATAACAATAACAAGAAGAAGAAGAGGAGAAGCAGCAGCAACAACAACAACAGTTCGCACCATTCATTGACCCGCCTGTCTGACTGAGATAAAAATACAACCGAGCAAAACAGCTGACTGTGTGGGAGGGGCCAGACAGGAAACAGAGAGGGGATATGGAGTACCAAAATGAAATGTACAGTCAAAATTAACAGTTCGCCAACAATCTTACTCATAAATTGCGTAATGGATAGTTCTGTGTTTTTAATGGGCCGTATTTACATTCACTACTACCCTCCATTCTTCCAGATGGTGATTCCAATCCATCCCGGCCTTCGGCCGGGAAATTTTTCTATCGAAAAATATACAAATTTATCTTGAGGGGGGGGGGGGGGGTCCTAGGGGATGTTTTTCTAAGTTTGAGGGATGTCTAGCGAGGATACTAATAATTTCAAAATGAATGAATTTATAGGCCAAAAAAGCAGTCAGTGTCCCCTTAAGACTGGGCCATGACCATTGTTCGCCAGGTTATGATAAAAGATAATATAATATTGCATGCTACACTACGACTAATGTATAATGTTAAAAAGTATATACTAACGCATCCCACGATCTGTATTCTTTCCACTACCAACACTTTGCTCCTATCAACATTTACTCTCATGCCCCGTATCTTACATTATCTTTCACAAGCATCTCCACATCCTGCACAAGTCACAGTCTTACTTAGCAAACAATACAGAGAGAGAGAGAGTGTGTGTGTGTGTGTGTGTGTGTGTGTGTTTGTGTTTGTGTGAGTGTAAGAGTGAGAGTGAGTGATTGAGACAGAAAGAGAGAGAGAGTGTGAGTGTGTGTGAGCGTAAGAGTAAGTAAGAGTGAGAGGTGGAGTGATTGAGAGAGAGAGAGTAAAAGAGGGAGGGTTGCAGAAGATGGGGTATGGGAAGAGAGAGGAGGGAAAGGGGGAAGTTATAAGTAAGGAATGTAGGAGGGAGGATGGACAGTGAGGATAAAGGAATGGTGGATGAGTATGTGGAACGATGGAAGACTAAATGAAGAGGAGAAGGAGGTACGTATTTTGCATTTTATTCTGGCAACTATTAGGCGATATTGTTCAGCTTAGGAAGGACGTCTACCCATTAACGGCTTCAAACTATCTCACTTAACCCTTTTTACTACCACAGATCCTTCTCAAGCTGCACACAATCGTCTAAATATAGCTAGAAGAAACTAAAAAAAGACGCTGCGGTACAAAAGGGGTTAAGAGTATGGAATGTAGACGAGAGTAAGAGAGATTACAAAGAAAAACAAGCAACAACAGATATATTGATCCTTACGAGGCTATCTGTAACTTATACTTCCTAGCCTACGTGAAAAAGGAAACGGTAGCACAGTAAAGAGTGGTGTTCTTAGCTTGTTAAGGGACCCCACCGGCTTTTTTTTTTATCTTTCTCTCCTTTTCTCTCTTTCCCTGGCTTGTATCCATTCGGCCCCTTTAAGCAAACTGTTTTAAGACGTTTATCCCTATCCAGGTGTCGATTTCTTCCTGGCGAGCGATAGCGAGCCAGCATTGTATGGAGAAATTCGGCTTCGCCGGAGACATTTTGCTATCGAAAAATTTACAAATTTAGCTTGCTGTCAAAACAAATATATATATATATATGCTGGTTCGCTACCGCTCGCCGGGAAAATATTGACACCTAGATAAGGGTAAACGTCTTAAAACAGTAGGCTGAATGAGGCCGAATGGATACAAGCCAAAGAGAGAGGGAGAGAAAGAGAACAAAGCGCAGTAAATCGGGGGTTTAAGAGCGAGATTTTTATCTAGTCGATTTGTTTAAAGTTTGCAACCGTACTACACTCGATGAACATACTAGGTGGTCTATTCCAATAAGTTTACCAATCGATTAAAAACAAAAATCCTTTACCTCGTGAGTGAAATGCTTGACACTGGTGTAATTTTAATGATCAATATTGAGAAGTACTTGTTGATATCCATATTGTCAATACCTTTAATAATATAAACTCTTGATTGTGTCCCGTCTTAGCCTGTTAGAAGTTCTTCATATGGCTTATTTCTTAGTCTAGGCATTTGTGTTCTTTCCGCAGTATGGAGAAATCCCTGAGAAATTTGTCTGTCGAGAAATGTACAAATTTAGCTTGCTGTCAAAACAAAAATATATATATGCTGGCTCGCTACAGCTCGCCAGGGAAATATTGACACCTGGATGGTGGTAAACGTCTTAAAACAGTAGGCTGGATGGGGCAGAATGGATACAAGGCAGAGAAAGAGAAAACAAAACGAGGTGGGCCCCCTCAACCCATACAGTAACGGGGACATCCTTTTGTATTGTGGTCTGATAACTATTCGACGATTTTATTCAGCTTAGGAATGACTTCTAGCAATAATAAGGCTTCAAACTATCTCGACCAAACAGTTTAACTACAACAGATCCTTCCTTAGCTGCATAATATCGTCTAAATTCTAGCTAGAATTGCAACATAACACACGTCGCTGGTACTCAAAGGGTTAATGGTTAAACAGTGAGGTGATGTTTTATTTCTGACTCATATATAATTATCTAGATCCAAAGCTTGTTGTTTGATTTCCTTTGTAATCCTTTGTACTATGGCGGATGCTGGCCGATTTCTGTTACTATAAGGTGTCTAGAGAGAGAGAGAGAGAGACAGATCAATTGGCCATTAGACCTCCCCTCCACCTTTTACGGGTGATTCAGGACTTTCCAAAAGATTTAGATTTTCTCTCCAATATGTAAATTCGAGAGTCGGGTGGGCTGGTAGACGCCTTCGACCATCCTCCTCAACCCGATTTTTTATTAAGAGGACGTGGGTTGTTTTTCTGGGGTCCCTCTTCTACCTCCATGTTTAGCCCCATTAGTTTTGAGATTTTTAAGACGTTCGCCTCATTAGTTTTGACATTTTAAGACCTTTCGTCGCATTTCTTTGTCCACATTAAGACTTTTCGTGCCATTTAGGAGTCGAATATTTCATGGCGAGCGATAGCGACCCTGTACGCATAGTGGAAACGGCCTTCGGCCTAGGCATTTTTCTATCGAAAACTGTACAATTTAATTTTGAAGGGGGTCTTGGGGTATAATATTAAGCTTAATGGAGGTATGGGGAGGAATCTAACAAAATATATAAAAATATAATAAATAGAGATAATAAATAAGCAATAAATACGCCCATCCATCCCTTCTATCACCCAACCTTCACACACACACACACACACAACACACACACACACACACACACACACACCACACACACACCACACACACACACACAAACACACACACACATCCCTTCTATCACCAGTTAACACTCAACCTTCACACACACCACACACACACACTCACCTACACTCACTTCCCTCTCCCTCTCTCATTTTCTCTCTCACTTTTGTGTTCTCTCACTTTTTGTTTCTCTCCACTTTCTTCTCTTCTCTATCTCTCTCTCTCTCTCTCCTCTCTTCTCTCTCTATCTCTGCTCTCTCTCTCTCTCACACACACACACGTCCCGGCGGAATTTAGGACAGTGTCAAACGCAGCGGTCCAAGAAGAAACGCCCCCCCCCACACACACACACACCAATTTTCACACCTCTCTCTTTGTTTATTTCTTTCTTTACTTTACTCATTCCTTCGGTTTGTCTTTTGTGTCTAATTCTCCTTCTGCCTCTCTTCCCATCTTGTATCATTCTTTCGTTCCTTATTATAGTTTATTATTCGTTTATTATTAGTTTATTATTAGTTTACTCAAGTGCATTGGGGTTGTAGTTGATGAGTAATGTTAATAACGGTGTTAAATAATGTTAATAACGGGGTGTTACTTAATGTTAATAACGGGGTGTTACTTAATGTTTAAACGGGGTGTTACTTAATGTTTAATAACGGGGTGTTACTTAATGTTAATAACGGGGTGTTACTTAATGTTAATAACGGGGTGTTACTTAATGTTAATAACGGGGTGTTACTTAATCTTCCCATCCCTCCTTCATGTTTTAATAATCCTCAATTTTTTTCTTTTCCACTTTTCCTTCCTTTCCTTCCCTATCTTCCATTCTTCATTCTCACTTGATTCCCTTCCTTATGTCCCTCTTTCCCTCTTCCCCTGTCCCCTCTTTCTTCGGTTGTTCTTTCCTTCAATATTTCCTTCTTTCGTCACTTCCTACTTTCTGTCCATACATCCTTTCCTTCTTCGCTTGTTCCTCCAATATTTCACTTCCTTTCTCCCTTCCTCCTTCCTTCCTTCCTTCCTTCCTTCCTTCCTTCCTTCCTTCCTTCCTTCCTCCTTCCTTCCTTCCTCCTTCCTCCTTCCTTCCCTCCTTCCTTCCTTACTTCCCTCCTTCCTTCCTTCCTTCTTCGCCTCTTCACACGTAATCTAGAGCTCTACCATCCCATCGACGACCACTTTCCCTCTCATTCCCTACTACCTTCCTACATTCCATAGTTATAGCTTCTTCCCTCACTCTTTCCTTCACTCACGTTTCCCTTCTTTCCTTCCTTCCTCCCTCATGTCTCCCTTCTTTCCTTCCTTCCTCCCTTATGTCTCCCTTCCTTCCTCCCTCAAGAAATCGACACCTGGATAGGGATAAACGTTTTAAAACCGTTGGCTGAATGGGGCCGAATGGATTCAAGCCAGGGAAAGAAAGGAAAGGAGAAAACAAAAACGGTGACCCCCCTTAAGGCAGCAAAATGGCGTCCAAACACATAGGAATTGGGCTGATCTCTCCTACTACAGGATCTCTATCTCTAACATGGGGTCACCTGCTTTTTTTTTCTCTTTCTCTCCTCTTCTCTCTTTCTCTGGCTTGTATCTATTCGGCCCCATGCAGCCAACTGTTTTAAGACGTTTATCCCCATCCACGTGTCGATATCTTCCTGGCGGGGGGTGGCGACCCAGCATTGTATGGAGAAATCATGTTTCGCCGGAACATTTTTTTCTATCGAAAATTTACAAATTTAGCTTGCTGACAAAACAAAAATATATATATGCTGGCCCGCTACCGCTCACCAGGAAATTAATTGACACCTGGATGGGGGTAAACGTCTTAAAACAATTGGCTGAATGGGGCCGAATGGATACAAGCCAGGGAGAGAGAAAAGGAGAGAAAAAAAAAAAAAAAAAAAAGGCGAGGTGGGCTTCCTTAACCCTTTCAGTACCAGGATGACGCTTTTCTTATTAATAAACGATTTGGTTAGGGCTGTAGGAGTCAAATAGTAAATTATGATTGTTTAATTTGATTTCTAGAGGTACGGTCTCGCTAATAAGTCAGTCCCGGCTGTTCATTTCGTTTGGCTCGCTTCTGTGCTGTAATAATGTCTGTCAGATGTTGAATAGGGTGGGTAAGTGTAGGAACATGTTTGTATATTTCACTCGATATGAAAAAATTAAGCTTAGATATTGCTGATACCAATTATTGATCAAAACATACTTGGTGGCTAGATATCACTTATTAGCGCGACTGTACTTCCTAAGTAGAGTAAGTTCGTCTAATGTGAACCAGAATATAATTACTGAATGTGTTAAGGGGAGACTGACCGTTTGTTTGGTCTAGTAATTAATTTATTCATATATTTTTTTTAGTTTCCTCCCTAGACCTCCATCAAGCTTAGAAAACACCCCCTAGAGATAGATTTGTACATTTTTCGGTAGAAAAATGTCCCGGCCGAAGGCCGATTCCTCTTAAAATTGCAGGCTCGCTATCGCTCGCCAGGAAATAATCGACACCTAAATGGCACGAAAGGTCTTAAAATTGACGAAATGGGGCGAAAGGTGTTAAAATCGCCAAACTAATGGGCCGAACGTCTTATAATCTCAAAACTAGCAGGGCTAAACATTAGGGAGAAGGGTGTCCACAAAAACGGTCTGCCTCCCCTTAAAGGCACATTGATACGATCGTGCATATAATGTGAACACCTAAGGCTAACATGGCAGACACTAAAACAAGCCAACATTATGGCATAATTCACAGATGCCCACTCTTAAGGGGGTCACCTGCTTTTTTTTCTCTCTTGTTCTGGCTTGTATCCATTTGGCCCCATTCAGCCTACTGTTTTAAGACGTTTATCGCCATCCAGGTGTCAATTTTTGTTTGTTGTCAATCCCGGTTTCGCCAGAGACATTTTTCTATCGAAAAATGTACAAATTTAGCCTGCTGTCAAAAACCGTTTCAAAATATGCTGGCTCGCTACCGCTCGCCAGGAAAAAATCGACACCTGGATGGGGATAAACGTCTTAAAACAATAGGCTGAATGGGGCCGAATGGATACAAACCCAGAGAGAGAGGAAGAGAGAGGATTAAAAAAAAAAAAAAAAAAACGGTGATCCCCTTAATCCAGGTGGCTATAAAGGATCATAAACTATTTACTAACCATCTAATTAGAGACGAGAATAAGACAACTTTGTTTATTTATCCCTTCCGTACCGGAGACGTCTTTTGTATGTTATTGTAGTTATATTAAGACGTCTTTTGTATGTTATTGTAGTTATATTAAGACGTCTTTTGTATGTTATTGTAGTTATATTAAGACGATTGTGTGAAGCTTAAGAAGGATATGTGGTAGTAAAAGGGGTTGATTGAAATAGTTTGAAGCCTGTTAATTGCTTGAGACCCTTCTTAAACTAAAACCGTCTAAATATAGCTAGAATCAAATGTAATAGACGTCACCGGTACGGAAGAGGTTAATATGTGAGTGTTGAATCGACTGGAGACAATATTTAAAACGTTTTGAAGTAAGCCAGAAAAGCGTTCTTTTTTGCCAGAACCTCCTGCAAGACCAGAGTTGCCTGAAAGATATTGCCGAAAGAAGTGGCTGTGTGACGCCCTTAACCCTTTCAGTACGATGGCACTTTAGAATATTTGTTTAATGATGCCACTGTACTAAAACAGATAATATTGTCCACACAATTAATTATCCGTAAAGGTACTTCCCAAGCTGAATAAAATAGCCTAATAATATCCAGAATAAGATACACTATATCCCCATAGTACTGAGAGGGTTACTACTGTCCACAGCAGACGCCACAGGAGCCAGCTAAGCTAAACCCTTGGCTTGTGGTCACTGGCGATTATTTTTACTCTCGCGGCTGTCCGAACCGACGGAGGTCTGGTTGTCTGACACCACCGCCACGCACTGTCACGGTCTGCTGGGGGGGGGGGGGGGGGGGCATTAATTCAACAGAAACACAATCATATACTTTGCAACAACTAATTATTAGGGATTAATTTAAAACGCCTACTGGTATAAAAATAATTTGCATTGAGGAATATTTATATGACATGTTTTGCAATTGTCTCGTAGGCCGAATAATCATCGGTATTTTCTATCGTGTTTTGGCATGGTGTTATATACTGTATACTGTATATATATATATATATATATATATATATATATATATATATATATATATATATATAACTTACGTTGTATTACCTCCAAGAAATCTATGTCCATTCTGTAATAAGGACATCAAAATTGAACAGCATAATCCATATGTAGCTTCACTAATGCTATAGGTAAAGTTTCAAGCTTACGTCTGTTGTTCTGTTACTTAAGCTTCTAGATATAAACCCTAAAACTGTATTGCCCTTATTTCGAACACTGGTGTATTGGTTTCTTGGTTTCAGATCACTGCTGACAATGACTCCCAAATCTGTTCCACTGCCTGAATTACTTATAGCTATGTTATATAATTTATGTCCTGCATTGTCTATCGATTTCCCGCATTTGATTACACTACATTTATCTACATTGAACTTCATCTGCCAATATACTGCCCATTCGTGTAGTGTGTCCATATCACTTTGGAGAGCCTGCATATCATTATCAGATACTATAAGCCCATTTTACGATGCCTTTAAGGGCAGAATGGGTCGTTTTTCTGGTCCCCCTTCTTCCTCATGTTTAATACCATTAGTTTTCATATTTTGGGACGTCCGGCCCATTAGTTTGGCGATTTTAAGACCGTTCGTGTCATTTGGGTATCTATTTTTTTTCCTGGCGAGCGATAGCGAGCCTTTAGTTTAAGAGGAACTATCGAAAAATGTACATATTTATCTTGAAGGAGGGTCTTGGGATTTTTTTTTTTTTTTTTTTTTAAGCTTGATGGAGGAGACCTCCATCAAGCTTAAAAAAAAAAAAAAAAAAAGCAAACTAAAGAAATTATAAAAATATATAAAAAGGAACAAATAAATACGGCCATCCCCCCTTAATAATCATGTTAGGAAGTCCCCCCTGGAGGTTAATGTGCCAGACACAGAGTACACAGTGTAGCGTTACGGGAAGTGTGTTATGGTCCTTGTTAGAGGGACTGTACCGTACTCTAGGGTATGGAGGTAGTGCTGTCAGTTGGCTCTATTTACTATTTGTTTTGCTTATTATATAGTTTCATCGCTAGACCTCTATTGAACTTTTAAAAACACCCTCTAGACCCCCCTTCAAGATAAATTTGTAAATTTTTTCGGTAGAAAAATGTCCCGGCTGAACGCCGGTTCATCAGAGAATTACTGGCTCGCTATCGCTCGCCAGGAAAAAAATGACTCGTAAATGGTACGAAAGGTCTTTATATTGACAGAAATTGAGCGAAATGTTAAAATCGTCAAACTAATGGAACGAACGTCTTAAAATCCCAAAGCTAATAGGGCTAAACATGAGGGAGAAAAAGCAGGCTACCTCCCCCTAAAGTGTGCTGGGGGAGAGGGGGGTGGTAGTGGGGGGGAGGGGAGGGGGGGGGGGGGGGTAGCTCTCATTACACTCTTACATCTTCCCTGCTTTATCTCTCCCTTGCTCTCCTTTCTACCGTGTTTTTATCTCTTCCCTTCTTCCATTATTTATCTTTTGTGTCTCTGTTTTCCTCTACCCTACTCGTGTTTCCTTCCTCTCTCTCTCTCATCGCCCTCCTTCTCCTTCTTACACCTTTTGTTCTATCTCATTATCTCTCCGTCTTCCTTGTCCACCTTCTTCGTCACCCATCATCTCCCATTCTCTCTCCTCCACCTTTCCTCTTCCATTACCATCCCTTCTCTCCTTCTATTCCATCCTCTTTCTCTCTCTCTCTCTTCCACCCTCTTCTCCTCCCATCGTATCTAATTTTACCTTTGTATCTCTCCCCATTCCATTTTGCTGTCCTATCTCTCCTTTTCCACACATCTTCTTCCATTGTGTCAGCCTTTCATGATCTACCTACCATCCTTCTCTGTCCATCCATGTACGTCATCCACGTTGGATCCAACGATATACAGCGAACCCGGTCGGAAGATTTGCTTTTAAAGTACCAGCAGCTGATCAAGTCGTGTAAGGAGAAGTCATCAAGGATCATCGTCTCAGGAATCGTCCCCCGGCTCGGTGTAGAGAGCCGATTTTACAACATAGCCACCAGCACAAATCGTTGTCTAGCAAACCTCTGCAGGAAGGAGAACGTGGGATTCGTCGACACCTGGGACAATTTCTACTACGATGACTATTTGTTTTCGGATGATGGAGTTCATCTGAACCAGGTGGGAGCAGCGCGTTTTGGGCGTCTTCTCAACGATGCGGTGAAGGATTTTCGGAGAAGAAATCGACTCAGCACAGGACAACCAGGAAGGAGGACCGAAGACAGCGAGGACGGCAATCTACAAAGGAATTAAATACTAATCCGTCAAGAACCGCGAATTTGGATAAAGCTCCACCAACACGACCCAAATTCAAAACCTTCAGGGATAACAACCGAGGACCGAGGACAGCCATGAATGTAAATGTAGATCCGACCAGAACCAAAAATTCGATGAAAGAACGATCTGCGAGTTCTAAAACCGCAACTTTAAAGGTTTTCTATGCAAACGCTCGTAGCATACGCAATAAATTTTCAGATTTAGAGGCACTAGTGTTTACAGAAAATTATGATGTGATTGGCATAACAGAATCTTGGCTCAATACACAAGATAGAGACTTTTTAGCAGAGTATTCACTTCCCGGTTATGTAATGTTTGAGAACAGCCGAATAAATAAAAATGGAGGTGGCGTATTATTTTATATCAAAGAAAGTCTTAACCCGACCCTCGTGTCAAAACCTCAAATTGTGAACGTCGACACATCTTTTGTGCTAATAAAGAATAATAAAGGTACAAAAATAATACTTGCGTTAATATACAGACCTCCAGCTCAATCAGTGCAAACTGACCGAGAAATTTACGAACAAATTGCAGATGTAAGTAACTCACAAGATACCGTAATTTTTGGCGACTTTAATTTACCTGTGACCAAGTGGGGCGATACTCTTACTTCACACTCCGGACATGACTTGTATACGAACTTGCAAGAGAGTTCGCTTTATCAATTTGTTAGAATGCCGACCCGTGGTAATAACGTTCTTGACATTGTACTTGCAACAAAAGAAGAATTGATAGAGAATTTGAATGTTGGTGATGAATCGACCATCGTACGATAACTTTCACTTTAAAGTTTACTAGTAACGAACCAAATAGTAGCATCGAAAAAGTCCCTAATTTCAAGAAAGCAAACTTCCATAAAACTTAGAGCTATGTTTAAAGAAACTGACTGGAGCTTTTTAATTAACAATAACGACATAAATACATCTTGGAAGTTATTCGAAACCACTTTCCTAAAAGCAGTGCAAGGCTGCATACCATCGAAAATACGGCGTCCAGGCCATAATAATAAGCCCAAATGGTGGAATAAAGATATTTCAAACTGCCTGCTTGCTAAAAAATGTGATAATGATAGATTAAAATCCTCACAAAATGACGAAGAACGGGTGAAATTTGTAGAGCTACGACGCAAAGCCAAAAAGTTAATTAAGCAAAGTAAAAAGACCTTAGAGTGACATATTGCGAATCAAAGTAAAACAAACCCGAAAGAATTCTATAGTTATATCAGAAAGAAAAAAGTAGTTACTTCAACTGTTGGACCGTTAGTCGATGAAAAAGGAGAATACACCAAAGACGAAGTACAAATGAGTAATGCCCTCAATACCATCTTTGCATCAGTTTTTACAACAGAAGACCTCAGTGATATCCCTACACCATCGCCGATTCAGATTGATAATTCAGATGTTCTAAGCAATATCACCGTTACAGAGAGAGAAGTATTGAATTGTTTAGATAAAATCAAGGGAAAATACAAACGCCAGGACCTGATACAAATCTCGCCTAGAGTTCTTAAAGGAAGCTAAGAATGAGCTCTCCAACACCACTGACATTACTATTCAATAAATCCTTGCAGTCTGGAAACTAGGCCTGATCAGTGGAAAGTAGCCAACGGTAACACCGATATTCAAAAAAAGGGCAAGCAAATCCCTACCCAGTAACTATCGTCCAATTAGCTTAACCTCAGTTGGATGTAAATTGCTAGTAACGGTCATACGAGTCAGTCTCGTAAATCACTTGGAGGTAAATAACATACTTAAAGATACTCAAACCGGCTTTCGTAAAAAACGTTCCTGTTTAACAAACCACTTAGACATTCTTCCACGATATCCTCAACCTCTACGAGGAGAGTTAAAGCTGGAGATATATATATACCTTGATTTTCAAAAGGCCTTTGACAAAGTTCACACAACCATAACGGTTTACTGCTAAAAACGAAAAGCGCATGGAATACAAGAACCAGCATGTGTTGAAATGGATAGAAAATTGGCTCAGCAACAGAAAGGCAAGAGGTAGTCATAAACGGTAAGGCATCTAAATGGACCAATGTAAAGTAGCGGGGTACACCAGGGATCGGTACTAGGACCAATTCTCTTGCTAATTTACATTCAACGACATAGAAGAGGGTATCACCTGCACAATCTCAAAATTTGCTGACGATACAAAAATTGCAAATAGCGTACTCTCAAAAGAACAAAGTGGGACGATAGGCAACACAATCTAGATAAATTGTCATGTTGGGCCCAAATTTGGCAAATGAGTTTCAATGCGGATAAATGTAAAGTACTACATGTCGGCTACCTAAATGAGGAAAGCAAAACTATTCGATGAATTGGCACTCAGCTTAAGAATGTAAAACAGAGAAACGGATCTGGGAGGTAACAATATCGAGGAACCTAAAACCGAGTCAAACAATGTTCAGAAGTTGTTAAGAAGGCAAACCAAAATAAATTGGCTTTATAGGCAGGTCATTTGAGCATAACATCCAAAGAAGTTAGCTAACCCTTTACAATTCCTTAGTCCGCCCTCTTCTGGACTACTGCGTTCAATCCTGGTGCCCTTATTACCAAAAAGATATAAACAAGGCTAGAACGAGTTCAACGTAGAGGTACAAAAATGAGTACCTAGCCTAAAGAAACAAACCATACGAAGAGAGTCTTAGAGAATTAAATATATTTCCTTTAACCCAGCGCAGATTAAGAGGCGGGACTTAATTCACGTGTTCCAAAATCATCAAAGGCATCGACCAATATGAACTGTAGTAAGTACTTCACTATCGACCAATCTAAATGACACGCGGCGGAAACGGTTGCAAACAAAAATATTGGTAAATCTTTTAACTCGCACGAAGCTAAGAATTTCTTCTTCACACTACGAGTTGTCAACTTGTGGACTGGGCTTCCCCGAGACGTTAATAGACTGCAGCACCGTTATTGATTCATTTAAATTCCGCCTAGACAACTATCTCGCATCACAACCCGCGACGGACTGAGTTTGTAAATGCAACTTTATCCTCCCCTCAGTGACTAACCAATATGTTCCCTACTAACTTACTAGTCCTGCAACGTTAGTGGCAGGGCAGTAGTTCCCGTTCCAACTGTGCCCTTACCCACTCTAAAACCACTGTATTGGACCACTGGATCCTCAGTGTTTTGGAGGACAAGCAACCTAGCAGGGTCACTAGATCTGTTGTTGCTTGATGGCCTTTGTACTGCTTTGTACTCCTTTGTACTCCTTGTACTTTGTACATCACAATGCTATTATAATTACCTATATGAAGGGTGGGGTGTTATGTATATATACTGTATATATAGATATATATATATATATACTCTTATTCGCTACCTATCCTTGATATTGATCCTGGATAACCTAAACAAAATGGACTTTCAAGGTATACAGTTTATATATCCAATATATATACCTATACTGTATTTGCACAGGTGTTTATGATCTCTCTCTCTCTCTCTCTTGGAAAGGACCCAAAGTGCACATAAAAAATCAAGCCAACCCCATCTATTCCATTTTTGCGTGACGCATGTCAACACACACCACACAATAGCAGACTTTTATATATTCCGCCTCCTCTGATCCTCCAGGTATATACCCTTTTTTACTTTTATATACAAGTAAGGATCCTTACTTGATAATGCTGGTTGTCCAGTGAAACGCGTCGTATATCCTGTATCATCATTTACATTTATGTAACCCTGTACCACCATGAATTTTGCTCATCTCCTTCATCTACTTCCTGCCACCCAGCGAAAACTCATCAGACCTGGATTTGAATAAAAAATTTCCAACGCAGAAATTGCCACTTAAACCTTATGTATTAAATAAAATATATATATATATATATATATATATATATATATATTTATATAATAAAAATATATTAAAACCACTCTAAGTTATTTCAAGAGACACCACAATAACTCCCTGGCTTGCTAAATGGGGAAACAAAATCGTACGTATCTAATTAGCAGGATCCTCATCGCTCCTTGGATAACAAAAGAGGTCCAATGAGTGATACTTTTGGATAAGGTAATGTGGAACGAAGCCAATATATCATGCATACGTGAACAGTCGCAGAAATAGCATCTTATCGTAAACTTGCAAACGTATTTTTTTTATTTTATTGTTGTCGTTATATTGTTCTATTATCTATTTTGGTTATGCTGTATGATTTAGTAAATATATATTCTGTTATTTTACAGAGCGACATGTGGCCCCAGCGTGTCATTGTGAAGTTACAACATCTTGTTTATTCTCAAGGTAAGACTATTCCTTTGACCTTAATTCTAATTGCTTATTTCAATGAAGGGTACTAATTTATATTTTTATGTCTGAAGTTTTTTTCAAAACACTATGATCGTACTCGTGGAGGTCGTATTATCACTTTCGAGAACATTGTGTGTGTGAGAGAGAGAGAGAGAGAAATAGAGAGAGAAACAGACAGAGAGAGAGAGAGAGAGAGAAAGAGGAGATGGGTGATGGCATTATGAAAAAATATGATTAAAATAATTCTTGAGAAGTAGTTTATTAACACAAGGACCTACAAGTACACAACGGCTATTGGTATTTCGTTCTAAGGATATTACAGTATAGTAGTGGCAATGATTCTAAGCGGAGTCTTATAAAAGCAACACCAAGATGTTCGTGTTGTCTTGGTGTTGCTTGCCCTCATATATATATATATATTATATATATATATATATATATTATATATATATATATATATATCTATATATATATTATATAAAATATATATTATATATATAATATATACATATATATATAATTATATATATATATATATAAAATCCAACAATATTTGATATAAATATTGGCTGCAAATAATACTTAGAGTATTTCAATTGCCCCGCCAAGGGAAAGTGTAAATATTGTTGAACGTTCCAGACGCTTGATGTTTATATGTTATATATTTTGGTGTCCTTTGTGGTGGGTTAGTTTTATGGTGGGTTGGAAATAGCACTACTAACACAGCCTTGTTTCATAAATACAATTCCAACATTGACGTATTATATTGCGAACGAAGGTCACAGTGGCATTTATTCATCTGATCTACAATTTGTTTTAGCATTATATATATTGGAATCTGATAAATGCAAAAAGAAAATTAGTTTGACGACTTACAGAAACAATGCGCTCGAGCGCTTCACTCAAGCACTTTTGCTAGCATTTAAAGGGGATAGTTCCTCCCTAAATTTATCAAGATTTACAATATATACCCAGACCCCCAAGCCCTCTGGAGGTATGTTTTGCATGGTATTGACATATAGTTATATAACATAGACCTTAGGACAAATATACATGTGAGGGATAAATTCAAAGGCTGCCTTTATATGGAAATACAATATCTCTTAAAACCTTTCGTCCCCTTTCTTTATCAATTTAAAACTTTTCGCCGATTTCCAATCATTTTAGACCTTTCGTGCCATTTGGGTGTCGATTTTATGTCGTGCTATGGAGTATAGAGAAAAAACACAACATATAAATACATTATATGTATTTATTTTTTCCTTTACGGAGCCATGTTGACTCCCTGACCAACACGACAGGTCCTAATGGAAGGAAATATGGGTGGGGAGCATAAGCAACTGTATTATGGTTTGGCATGGTGAGAACGGTTCCGCGCGTTATTTATGGCTGACTCAGCTAACTCGTGCAAATTTACCGTACCGTGGCGGGGCAAAGAGAAGACAGAATGAGACCACAGTTTTAAATCATATTGATTAGGTTAGGTTAGGTTAGGTTGGTTATATATAACATATATATATATATATATATATATATATATATATATATATATATCATTGTATATACATATTATATATATATATATATTTTTATATATAATACAATGAACGGAGGAAGGAAAAAACACAGATAAACAAAAAGGTCCATGTGCCTAAAGGCATCCTCCATTCATAAAATGTTTGTAACAACGGGATTTAAACATTTGTAGATTGTAAGTTTGTGGAATCAATTCGAGGGAAGTGAATTCCAAAGAGTAGTAGTTCTAGGGATAAATGAATTTTGATAAGCAGAAGTTCTGCATAGTGGAGGAGAAAGTGTAAATTCATGCGCTCTCAGCTGCCCTAGTTCTGGGGAAAGATGTGGAGAGGCGGTAATTGAAGCAAGGTTCCTCCGGAACAATTGCTGTGAAATATCTGTATAATAATGCAAGGGGATGCAACGTTTCTTCGTATGGATAATGTAGGAAGGTCCGGTGTGATTGCAAGGTCTATTGATTAATCTAATAGCTTTATTTTGAATTCTGTCCCAACTGCCTCAATGCAACCACGCCACTTCCACTCCACAGCGGTGAACATTAATCCATCTGAGAACGCACATGACTTTTATATATTACGGCCACCTGCTCGTCAGTGAAGACTCTCGAACTCTGTACCGGAGTCCCCAGGTTTTTTAGAGGCATTCTTATCAATGCGTCTAACATAATGTGGCCATCTCAAGTTAGTAGTTACTTTTAACACCGAGAATGTCAATACTAGGGGAAGTGGGACTATTTACATCATTACAAAAATATATGGGAGTCAGTGAGATTCTGTCGGTTAGAAAATTGAATGTACTTGGTTTTCTGTGCATTAAAGGAAACTAGATTCTTTTGTCCCCAGTCTTCCATTTCTAGAAAGGTCCTGGTTCAGAGAAATTGCAGTGCTTATTTTTGAATTTATAAGATCTGGTTGGGTGAAAGAATTGGTAAATGTGAAGGAACTGTGGAGTTTTGAGTACAAATGAGTACAAAGGACTACAGAAAAGGATTACGAAGGAAATCAAAGCAACAACAGATCTAGTGACCCTTCTAGGGTTGCTTGTCCTCCAAAACCACTGAGGATCAAGTGGTCCAAACCGTGTTTTAGAAGTGGGTAATGGAACATTGGAAAGGGATTAACTGCCCTGGAACTAATGCCCTTGGCAGTATTAGGAAGTTTTTTTAAAAGTAAGGGGACAAGGGGTTAGTAACTGAGGGGGGGATAAATATAGTTAGTCATTTACAAACTCAGTTAGTCGCGGGTTTTAAGCGCGATATTTGTCTAGGCGGAGTTTAAATGAATCACTGGTGCCGGCAGTCCTATAACGTTTCTGGGAAGCCCATTCCACAAATTTGACAACTCGATTGAAGAAGAAATTCTTAGATTCGTGTGAGTTAAAAGATTTACCAATAATTTTGCAACCGTTTCCCCGCGTGTAATTAGATTGGTTCGATAGTGAAATACTTACTAGAGTTCATATTGTCGATGCCTTTGATTATTGTGAACACTTGCATTAAGTCACCTCTTAATCGGCGCTGGGTTAAAGGAAATAGATTTAATTCTCTAAGATGCTCCTTTCGTATGGTTTGTTCTTTAGTCCTAGGTATCATTTTGGTAACTCTACTTTGAACTCGTTCTACCTTGTTTATATCTTTTTGGTAATAAGGGCACCAGGATTGGAACGCAGTATTCCAGAAGAGGGCTTACTAAGGAATTGTAAAGGTTTAGGATACCTTCTTTGGATTTTTATGCTCAAATGACCTGCCTATAAAGCCAATTATTTTGTTTGCCTTCTTAACAACTTCTGAACATGTGTTGACTCGGTTTTAGGTTTACTCGATAGGTTACTCCCAGATCGTTTTCTCTGTTTACATTCTTAGGCTGAGTGCCATTCATCGAATAGTTGGCTTTCTCATTTAGGTATCCGATATGTAGTACTTTACATGTATCCGCATGAAAACTCAGTTGCCAAATTTGGGCCCAACATGACAATTTATCTAGATTGTTGTTGCATATCGTCCCACTTGTTCTTTTGAGAGTACGCTATTTGCAATGTTTGTAATCGTCAGCAAATTTGGAGATTGTACAGGTGAAGGCCCTCATCTATATCGGTGATGTACATTAGAAAGATAATTGGTCCTAGTTAGCTGCATAGGAATGTATTGGATTATGAGTGGTGGAGATATGAGATCATTGATAATAATGGAGAACAGATTTGGGGCCAAAACTGATCCCTGGGGAACCCCATGCATTTATTGAGTGAAATTGAGAATAAAAGCCATCTACCATTACACGTATGTTTTCTGTTATGAATATAAGAAGAAATTAGTGGAACTAATGATGCATAGGCCGTAGTTTGACATCTTCGAGCATAAGGAGTGATGCCAGACTCTATCCAATGCCTTTGATATATCCAGTGCTGTTGTATGTGGTTTCAACATGTTGGTCTGTAGCTTGGTTGATTTGATGCGTAAGAAGGCAAAGAAGGGCTGCAGTTGATCGACATCGTCTAACACCATATTGCCTATCACTGGTTAATTTATTATTCTCAAGATGCTTAATTATGTGATTATTTAATAGAATTTCAAAGACTTTTAACCAAGAGTGGAAGTTATAGCTATTGGTCCTGTTATTTGCTGGATCTGAAGAGGCACCTTTTTTTAGGAACTGGATGGGATGTTTTCTCCTTTCCAGGGTACTGGGAAGCATGAGGGATGAGTACATAGACGTAAAAAGTTTGCCAATACAGGATCGAGCACCAAGGAGCAATTCTTAAGAACTATTGTGCAGGAATTTTCTCTGGACCAGGAGCCTTATTCTACTGAGAGAATTCTGCCAATAGTTTTTGACATGGCTGTGTGTCGTGGTCTATATATAATATATATAATATATAGATATATTATATATATAATATATATCTATATATATATATAATATATATACTGTATCATATATATATTTCAATCTATCTAAACAGGATGTATAACATTTAGACCTAACCTAACCTAACCTACCCTAACCTAACCTCCACTGAATCTATATATAAGAGTTAAAACTTTTTGGTCTCATTCTGTCTTCTCTTTGCCGCGCCATACGGTACGGTAAAATAGGCGCGAGTTTTAGCTGAGTTAGCCATTAAATAGGCCGCGCGGAAACCTCCTCACCAGTGTTGCCGAACCATAAAATTAATACAGTTTGCTATATTCTGGCGGGGTTCGGAACCGGTATAATCAAACATGCCATAGGGAAAGGAAGGTTGCAACGTTAACACAAGAGCAAAGTGTATGTGAGAGAGAGAGAGAGAGAGTGTTTTGTGTGTGTATGATTTGTGGGGTTGTGGTGGATATTTATTTGTGTGCGTGTGGGTGTGTGGGTGTATGTGTGTGTTTAGGAGACAGTCAGATAGAGAGTGTGATTGTTAGTGTATAGAGACAGTACGTGGGGTTGGGTGGGGGGAGAGAGAGCGAGACGTGGTGGTGTTTGTTCGCGAGATATATATGGGAAGTGAGATAGAGAGTGTGAGTGTTAGCGTGAGAGAGACAGTAGGGGGGGGAGGGGTGAGAAAGACTGTGTGTGTGTGTGGAAGAGAGAGAGAGATTGAAAGTGGTGATAGAGAGTGTGAGTGTTAGTGTGAGAGAGACAAGAGTGTGGGGGGGTGTAACCCTTTTTACAATACTGCATGTTTTTTTTTCATCTTGGCCAACCGTAGACGATTTGTATTCATTATCACAAAGGTTCTTCTGGGAATCTTAAAATACAGTCGGACCCAAATATGTGATGTCACGGCACCAAGTATATTTCGAGCAATAAGTTGGGCTCAGCACGATCTACGCCTTACTCTGCCTTGTTTCGAGTGAGAATATACAAACATGTTCCTATATTTTACCCCAGCCTATTCCACCATCTGACAGACATTAATACAGCATACAGGGAGTAAAACGTAAATACAGTGGCGACAGCCGACTTATTTGGCCAACTTTACAGTCTATCGGTATTAATTCTAGTAGGCCTCGTCAAGGTGTTTTTGGGTGGTTGGTAATAATATGAAATTCATATATCAGTATATATCTGTATGTGTGTATTGCATTATCATGTATTTTACATGTTAATCACTATTTTTTTCGCATGGGTTTCTTTCTCTGCTTTATACTGTACGGTTGGGCCAATAAGTCGTGTCTCCGCTGTCATTACGTATTGCTCACGGTGTGCTGTATTAATGTCCTTCCGCTGTGGAATAGAGTGTGTAAAGATGGGAATATGTTTTGTAATACCCCACTCCAAACGATGAATTACCAGCTTACATGGTGCTGATACCAATTATTGATCGAAGTATAACGTGATGGCGCGACATCACTTATTTGGATCGACTGTACAAAAAAGGGTTAAAAATATCGAAACCTGGCCCAACTACTATCTATCCCCAAAACAACAGGCGCAATGGAGGATAAATATTACTTGAAGTAGAGTTTGGTATTTTTTCTGGTCCGCCCGTCCTTTCTTCCTCATGTTTAGCCCCGTAGTTTTCAGATTACTTTGACGATTCTAAACACCTTTCGCCCCATGACTTTGTGTACATGTAAAGAATTTTCGTGTCTTTTATAGGTGCCGATTTTTTCCTGGCGAGAGAATAGCGAGCCTGTAATTTAAAAGGAAACTGTCCTTCGGCCGGGATATGTATCGTCAAACAAATTAATTACAAGTTTATCTTGAGTTATTTTTTTATTTTTCATTTTTGTTGTATTTAGGTCATGGGAAGAAACTATAGAAAATTAATAATTCAATAAAGACTTGAACAAATAAATACACATCTCCCCCTTAATATGTACAGGGAGTTGAAATATTACTTTAACCCTTTGAGTACCAGTGAAGTGTGTTATATTTTCTTCTAACTATTTTAGACGATTTGATGCAGCTTAGGAAAGGATCTGTGAGAGTTAAAAAGTTTGATCGAGATAGTTTGAAGTCTTATCATTACTAGAGGTCCCTTCCTAAGCTGAATGCAATCGTCTAATCGTTACCAGAATATAAGAGAAAGGACGTCACCTGTACAGTAGGAGTTAAGGCCGCAACCCCAGACCCTTCCCAAAAGTTGTGTAAAACCACTGCCATTAATTGTAGTCAGTGGTTGAAACATACCCCTGACTTAATGAATGCAGAGAGAGGGAGAGAGAGCGAAAGATTACAATGGAGTACACTAGGAGTACAATGGAAATCAAGCAACAACAGGTCTAGTGACCCTTCTAGGCTGGCTTGGCCTCCAAAACACTGAGGAGATCAAGTGGCCCAAACAGTGTTTTAGAGTGGGTACGGGAACATTGGACAGGGAACTAATGTCCGTGGCAGGATTAGGAAGTTAGTAGGGGACAGGAGGGGTTAGTAACTGAGGGGAGGATAAAATAAAGTTAGTTCAGTTTACAAACGCCGTCATTCGCGGGTTTTGAATGCGAGAGATTTGTCTAGGCGGAGCTTACATAACTCAACGGTGGCTGCAGTCTATAACGTCCTCGGGGAAACCATTCCACAAGGTTGACAACTCGATTGACGAAGAAATTCTTAGATTCGTGTGAGTTAAACGATTTACCAATAATTTTGCAACCGGTTTCCCCCCCCCCGCGTTGTAATTAGATTGGTCGATAGTGAAGTCTTTACTACAGTTAATATTGGCGATGCCTTTGATGAGTTGTGAACACTTGAAAATTAAGTCACCTCTTAATCTGCGCTGGGTTAAAGGAAATAGATTTAATTCTCTAAGACGCTCGGCTTCGTATGGTTTGTTCTTTAGGCTAGGTATCATTTTGGTAACGTACGTTGACCTCGTTCTAGCCTTTTTTATATCTTTTTGGGTAATAAGGGCACCAGGATTGAACGCCGTTATTCCAGAAGAGGCGGACTAAGGAATTGTAAATGTTTAGGACAAACCTTCTTTGGATTTATGCTCAAATGACCTGCCTAAAAGAAGCCAATTATTGTTGTTTGCCCTTCTTAACAACTTCTGAACATGATTGACATTCGGTTTTAGGTTACTCGATATTGTTACTCCCAGATCCGTTTTTATTTCTCCTTTTACATTCTTAAGCTGAGTGCCATTCATCGAATAGTTTGCTTTCTCATTTAGGTATCCGATATGATAGTACTTTTCATTTATAGCCGCATTGAAACTCGATTTGCCAAATTTGGACCCAACATGACAATTTATCTAGATATGTGTTGCATTATCGTCAACTTTTGGTGTTCTTTTGAGAGTACGCTATTTGCAATTTTTGTCTCGTCATCAATTTTTGTGTTGAGATTGTACAGGTGAAACCCACTCATCTAATGTCGTTTGCTGTAAATTAGAAAGATAATTTGTCCTAGTACCGATCCCTGGGGTACCCCTCTGTACCTTGGTGATTTAGATGCACCTTAACCGTTTATGACTACTCTTTGCTTTGCTTCCCTGTCGCTGAGCCAATTTTCTATCCAGTTCAACACACCTGTCTTGTTATTCCATGCTCTTTTAGTTTTAGCAGTAATCGTTTGTGAGGAACTTTGTCAAAGGCCTTTTGACAATGGCGAGGTATATAATAATCTGCAGCTTTACTCTTATCGTAAAAGGTTGAGGATATCGTGGAAGAAAGTCTAAGAAGTTTGTTAAACAGGAACATTTTTCACGAAGGCCGTTTTGAGTATCTTCAAGAACATAATATATAAGAACATAAGTTGAAAATGGGAGTCTGGGCAGAAATCTGACTGTCCTAAGCAAGGCAGATCCCTGTCCCCACACAACCCCAATTCAATTACAAAGCCCAATTATAGGCTCAACACTAATACCCTGAGGATCATCTTACCAAAACGGTTATAAATTAACGCAGGATTATGGGGGTCTGCAGAGCGCTGATTGGGCCCAACCCGGCTGTTCCCCCTTCCACACCCAACCCTTCTCGTTCAGTGCTTATCCACTTTTATCTAAAAAGCTCCCTACCCTTAGATCCCACTATAGCACTTGTAGTCATTCCATGTTCCACCCATCTACAACTCTGTTACCAAACCAATATTTGCCTATATCTTTTCCGGAAACGAAATATATCTAATTTTGAAACCATTGGTATGAGTTCGTTCGCTATCACTGAGCTTTAGTACATTTGTCATGTCCCCTTTGTTTAATCCTACTAACCCACTTGCACACCTCTATCCAGGATCCCCTCTAATTCTGCGTCTCTCTACCGAATGTAAACTCTAAATTTCTTCAACCTTGCTTCAGACGGACGATTTCTAATATTACTGGATCATTTTTGTCATTCTACGCTGTACCCTCTCCAATGAATCTATTGTCCCATTCCGTGTAATAAGGCCACACCAAAATTTGACTATCATAATCCAGATGGGTTCTCACTAATGACAATCAATGTTTTAAGATAACATCAGCATTTTTCTGTTACTCACACTCCTAGAGAGGAACCCGAGAATCCGGTTTGCATATTATTATTTAACGAACGCTTTACACCCACTGGTTTCTAGTCTCTCAAATCATTGCTAACAAACACACCTAGATCTTTCGCGCAGTCCTATGAATTTTCTAATTCTAAATTACCTAGTTTATATTTAACATTTGTTTGCATCTTCCCTATCTTTAATACCTTGCATTTGTCAAGGTTAACCTTCATCTGCCAACTACTGACCACCCATAGTTTAAGGTATCTAAATCCCTTTGGGAGGCACTCTATATCGCTATCTCATCAATTGATCGCACCAATCTTAGTATCGTCTGCGAATTTACTTATCCTACTAGTTTCTACCTAAATATCTAGGTCATTTATGTATTCAAGAAACAACAGGGGACCTATAACCGATCCCTGGGGGCCCCAATTTTTGACTGCTCCCCACTCTGACTTGGGCTCATTTATGCTGACTCCCCTATTCCATGTGCCTAACCCTTTCTCATCAATCTCTCATGAGGGAATCTGTCGAAAGCTTTACTGAAATCTAAAAATATAATATCATATGACTTGTCACTATCTACTGCTTCATATACCTCTGAGAAACAGCTAAGCAAATTAGTAAGGTAATAACGTCCCTGAGTGAATCCATGCTGAGAATAATTTATTAGTTTAAATTTGTCCAAGTGGCTTCTAATTTTCCTAGCAATAATAGCCTCTATCAACTTTCCTATGGTTGATGTGAGACTAATGGGACGGTAATTGGATGCTATCGATTGATCACCTTTTTTGAAGATCGGAACTACATTTTTCAAGCTTCCAAGCTTCTGGAACTAAACGGGTGTTTCGATGATGTTGTTAAATAAAAATGTTAATGGGGTACTTAACCAATCTCGTCTTCATTCTTTTAATTACTCTAGCATATACCTCGTCAGGACTAGGCGAGTTTTTGAGGTTTCAGTCTGTCAATTTCCTTAAGCACATCCTTTTCTACTTATACTAACTGTACTTAACATATTTTCTATACTATCACTATATACCATCTTTGACTTCTGGAATCTGTGCCAATTTTTTCATTAGTGAAAACGGAAAGAAACTGACCTATTTAATGTACTGCCCATTTCTAAATCATTTTCTTTTATTTCTCGCTATTGAAGTTTTTAGGGGGCCTAGTTACATCTCTAACTTTAGATTTATATAGTTGGTAAAAAGCTTTAGGGTTATTTTTTGAGTCACTTGGCTATCCTTATTTCATAATTTCTTTTTGCTTTTCCTGATTTCCTTTTTTGACCTGTCTTGATATAGTCTGAAAGTCTACTATATATTTACATGATTTTTCAGCCTTTCTTTATTTTTCTATATATTCCTTTCTTTTTTCCTATAAGATCTATTAGCTTATTAGTCATCCATATTGGTTGGGTCGGCGTCGATCTAAATCGTCTTTTAGGTGATATATTTATTTTGAGCATTGTTGGAGTGAACGCAATAAACTGGTTATATGTAGGTGCGAAGTTTAACTCTGGCATCTCCTGATTTAATTGATTAACAATAGGGTTGCCACCCTTAAGTCGCATCTTAGCCCACCATAATCGGTTTTTTTGAAATCTTGGATACGTGTCGGTCGTCATTTCTCTTTAGCATTCCCTGTCCCCTTGTATATTAAAATAAATAGATTTATGATCGCTATTTCCTATTGGTCCACCAATCTTTACATCATTTATCATATGTTCATTGTTACTGAAAACTAAATCAAGAATATTAATACCTCTAGTCGGCGTATCTATGAATTGAAATAAAAAATTATCTTGTAGTACCTGCAATAACCTCTACTGAATCGGAGTCGCCTAGTTGGTGCTGCCAATCAATGTTCGGAAAATTAAAATCCCCCATAATGCACACATTGCAACACCTTGATGCCTATTTTAATTTCCTCCCATAACGATGTTCCGGCCATTTTCTACTCATATTAGGCGGTCTATACCGAACTCCAATACTTATGGTCTCACTACCTCTGTTAACCTCTACCCACACACTTTCATTATCCTTAGTTAGTCTAAATACCTGATTTAATTACAGCTTTTGAATGTACTCCTGACAAACACTGCTATACCCCCGCCCCTCCTACGTTGTTCTGGCCGGGTCATATTTAAACAAAATTAAAATCCTGGAATAATCAAATTCTGCTAAAAAATGCCTAGATGGTGCCCTTAATCCACGTTTCAGTTAGCGCTATTATGTCTACTATTTTAATGTTCTAAGGAGTGCTCTAAGTTCCTGTTCATTTTGTTACATAAACTCCTACCAATTTTTGTATAATATACCCTCAACCTATTACTTTTGTTGCAAGCTATTTTCCTATTCTTTCTATATTGTGTTTAGCTACAACTTATTATTTTCCGTTTTAACTACTAGCTCTAAGACGGAAATTCTACTTCTATCAGGAATTCTCATCTTTACTATCAGTTCCATGTGTAGTGGTATCGATACTACTATTACACATCACTATATCCGCACTATCTTTGACTGAGTATTTCTATTTTACACTCACGAGTTTGTCACATGAAGTACCTGCTCCATATGAAGACCAGTAGTTTTACTTACACACCCAGGGTTTTTTAACGAAACCCCGCAGAGTATGTTTTTTTCCTCTAAATGATTTACGAGTCTGTCTCTTATGACCGTTTCTAGCAAGTTTTTACATACAACTGAGGTTAGCCTAATTGGACGATAGTTCCCTGGGTAGGTATTTGCTGCCTTTTTTTCATATCGGTGTTACGTCGGCTAGCTTCCACTGATCAGACATGTTTCCAGACTGCAATGATTTATTGAATAGTATTGTCCATTTTTTTTGGAGAGCTTCATCCTTAGCTTCCTTTAGAACTCTAGCCGAGATTGTATCAGATCCAATGCTTTTAATTTACCTTGATTGTATCTAAACAATTTCCATACTTCTCTCTCTGTACCTGTGACAATGGTTAGTAACATCAGTTCTGAAGTATCAATCTGAATCTTCCGATGGGGTATGAATATCACTGAGGTCCCTTCTGTTGTAAAAGCTGATGCAAGAAGGGTATTGAGGGCACTAACACATTTGTACTTCGGTCTTTTGTGTAGTCCTCCATTTGCATCGACTATACCGGTCCAACCGTAGAATTCACTACCTTTTTCTTTCCTGATATAACTATAGAATTCTTTCGGGTTTGTTTTACTTTGATTCCGCAATATGTAGCTCTAGGGTCTTTTTTTTTTCCTTTTTGCCGTAATTAACTTTGGTGGCTTTGCGTCGTAGCTCGACAAATTGTAACCCGTTCTTCTTCATTTTGTGAGGATTTTTATTTATCATTAGCAAACTTTTTAGCAAGCCGACAGTTTAAAATATCTTTATTCCTCCATTTGGGCTTTATTATGGCCTGGACGCCGTATATTTCGATGGTATGCAGTCTTGCACTGCTTTTAGGTAAGTGGTTTTCGAATAACTTCCAAGATGTATTTAATGTCGTTATTGTTAATTAAAAAGCTCGAGTCAGTTTCTTTAACCCTTAACTGGCGGCACCCGGCTATTGTCGATTTTAATAAATGTGGCCTGTGTGGCGGTCACGGCGATTGGCGAGTGCATCTTTGAGCCCCGTAATGTTCTCTGAGAGAGAGCGGAGCAGTGGGGAGGAGCGTAGGTTACCTCAATGACCGCTCGCCACGGTGGCCGTGGAGCTACTGGATATTACTCCTTTGTACTCCCACCCTCTCTCTCACATCGTTTCACACGGCATAATGTAAGAAAATTACCGTGATTTTACCGATGTTGCCCTTCGGTTGCACGATCGTTGCAAGACACCAGTGATCGTAGAAGGAGATGGTTCTGGTGTCATTGGAAAGCTGAATTAACGCCCTTTCATGGATGCATACTTGTATTACGCTCTGGCTCTTGTTTTATGGCATGAAAATGAACACGGAAACAGTTCGTTTACGTTAAAACCCCCCTCTGGGCGTCACATAGTCAAATCTACTCCTCCACCCGCTCTTAAGGTGTTAAACATAGCTTTCTAAGTTTTATTAAGTTTGCTTTCCTTGAAATTAGTGACTTTTTTCGATGCTATTTGGTTCTTTACTAGTAAACTTTAAAGTGAAATTTATCGTACGATGGTCCGCTGTTACTGAATTCAATTCACCAACATTTAAATTCTCTATTAATTCTTCTTTTGTTGCAAGTACCAATGTCAAGAACGTTATTACCACGGTCGGCGTTCGAACAAATTGATCAAGCGAACTCTCGTGCAAGTTGCGGATACAGGTCCAGTCCGGAGTGTGAAGTAAGAGTATTGCCCCACTTGGACACAGGTAAATTAAAGTCGCCAAAACTTACGGTATCTTGTGATTTTACTTACAATCTGCAATTTGTTCTTAAATTTCTTTGGTCAGTTTGTCACTGATTGAGCTGGAGGTCTGTATATTAACGCAAGTATTATTTTTATACCTTTCTATCTATCTATCTATTGCCTGACGCCGTGATCCCCGAAGGGGTGGCCCCGAACGAACCGCCCCCATGCACCTCTGTTCCCCCCCAGTCAAAAGGGATCGACGCCCTTCCCCCCAACCCGCACCGCCTTCAGTTCATGTACTTTCCCACTTCCATCCGTCCCCTCTCATTCGGGTCTACTTCTCCCGCTCCTGGCACTCACACACCTCGCTCCCGGGTACACCCTCTTATTCGTCATATCTCTCGGCTTCCATACATTCCATATGGCCGAACCATCTTAAGTTGTTCCTTTCACACTTTCCAGCACATCTACCTCCACAACACACCTCCCTTCTTTTACTTCCTCATTAGTCTGTCCTATCCCTCCATGTAACTCCGCACCACTCCTTAAGTAACTAATTTCCACTGCTCTCAGTCCTTGGTCTGAGTCTCTCAACCAACGTCCCATGCTTCACTGCCGTTAATTCAGTGTCGGGATTACCACACTGTTCATGCAAGGACTTCTTCACTTCCATACTGACCACCTATTTCTTGTTACTGCTTTTAGCGTTCCTACAACCCTCTTCCCTCTGTTGTACCCTCTCCAGCACTTCTTCATCCATAGTCCCATCTTTTACTCCACACACTGCCCAGATACTTAACCCGTTGAGCCCCCCGGCTAGTTCATAATAGTTGTTCACCCCAGTCCCAAGCCATTTTCCACTTCTTTTTGTTTTGTTGCTAAAAATGTAAGACAAGGATGAGAAATGAAACAAAAAAAAAGAAAAAATCACCTCGGATATTTTGGGGGGGGGGGTCCACAACAAAATTGTTGAACCAAAATGGAGAGAATGGTGAGAACTTGAATAAACAATAAAAAAAAAAAACTCCCCCTCGTTCTTTTGGGGGGCGGGGGGGGTGGGGGGGTGTCTGGGGTTGGGGGGGGGGGGTCAAATTTCGTCTCCCCCGCATGACCCACCCGCCCGGGAGCACTCGGGTGAAAACTGAGTATGGCATTGTACGGCATACATCCTAATGAGTGTCTCACATAAATTCTCAAGCCTCTATCTCCCCATACGAGCCGAGTAATGAAGGTTCCAAGTGGCGGTGAACTAAGGGTGTAAAGTATCCCCACTAAAGCCCACCACCACCGGCCGCGCGGCTTGTATTGCCCCCGCTCACAACTACCCCGGCCTGGCTCCCAACACACCTACGGTACCTCCCCCTCCTATTCTCCTACCGCCATTTCCTATCCTTAACGAGCCACGTAAAATATTTTACTATGCCGGACGCACGGGGGGGGGGGGGTGTTGCTTCGCTGGGAGTTGGTGATAACAACTGGCTACACAAGCATCAACGTGCGACGCTGGTCTCAATGGGTTTAAAGATTTGACGATCTCCTAAGCCTGACCGTTTCAGCTCAACCTCACACTCTGTGACTTTACCCCTTTTCCGAAGACCATAACCTTGCTCTTCCCCTCATTTACCTTCAAATTCCGTTTTTTTCCTCACACTGTTCCCAAAACTCATTTACCAGACCCTGCAACTCCCATTCATTATTAACTCATCAGAACTGGTAAGCTCCTGCAAACAGCAGTATATTTAGCTTCCACTCAATTCCTTTCCCTTTTCAGGGATCCACCACCTTCCACTGCTCTGGGTATCGTATTTTTCGTTCCTGACTCCCATCCAGATATACAGTAAACAACCACAGGGACATCCACCCACCCCTGTTTTCAAACCAACATTCAGGTCAAAGACCTCGCTCTGGCTCACTCACCACGACGTACGGCCGCCTTTGCACCCTCATACAGGCTCTTCACTGCTTTCATCAACCTTGCCCTCGACTCCGTCTATTCTAAGTACTTTCCACAAACCTTCTCTATCCACTCTGTCATAGGCCTTCTCCACGTCCATAAAGGCTCATACACCTTTTGTTTCTTCCTCCAGATATTTCTCCACAACACAATTGAGGGTAAAATCTGATCCACACATCCTCTTCCCTTCCTACAACCTGCCCTTCTCGTCCGCCTATCCAATTCTCCGTTCTCACTCTCAACATCTCTTCTCTCAATCACTACCCTACTGGATCACCTTCCCTACTATGATTAAGAAGACATATTCCTCGGTGGTTACCACACATCTCCCTCTTTCCCCTTTGCCCTTAGATAGGGGGACTATTAGGCCAGTCTTCCAGTCATCGGTTGCATATCCCTTCTCCCATACTAGTTTGCAACATTTTTCCATACCCATTCTATTATTATTATTCTTTATTAGCACAAAAGATGTGTCCGACGTTTCACAATTTTGAGGTTTTGACAGAAGGGTATGGTTAAGACTTTCTTTGATATAAAGTAAAACGCCACCTCCATTTCTATTTATTTTGGCTTTTCTCAAACATTACATAACCGGGAAGTTGAATAGTTCTGCTAAAAATTCTCCTCTTTTGTATTGAGCTAAGATTCTGTTATGCCAATCACATCATTATTTTCTGTAAAACACTAGCTCCTCTAAATCTGACAAATTTAGTGCGTATGCTACAAGAGTTTTTCATAGAAAACCTTTAAATTGGTTATTTTAGAACTCACAGACTGCTCTTTTCATATATATTTTTGGGGGGGGTTCTTGTCGGATCGACATTTAGGTTCAATAGGCTGGCCTCGTTCCTACTCCCCGCTGTCTGTCGGGTCCTTATGCTGAGTGGTCCTCGGTTGCCTCGTTTTTTTTGCTTGGCGTTAGATGATTTATGTCACTGCTGCTTCTTCTCGAGGATGGCGTTTTTTGATCCCATGGCTGGCGGACTGCTTCGTGTAGGAGACGACCCATGCGTGCTGAACCCACAGGGTTTTAGATGAGTGGTCCAATCCTTGCGGAATCATAGTAGGCTGGTTATAGAACTTAATCCTCAGAGGTTGATGAATTTCAACTTCTACTTCTTTCTTCAGACACAAATATTTAGAGTCGGCTATTTGTGCTGAAGAGGGCCTTGTCATAGAATTTGTCAGGTGCTTCGATCTTTGGGGAGAATGCCTTGAGATGATGATATTCCCGTTAATTGTTTTTGTAGTGCTGGATCATCTTGGCTGATATTTCCTCCCTCAACTCTTCGGAATCTTGGTGCGCATGACGTCCAAGTTGAACCAGCATGGATGACAAAAAGGGTATTTTGCGTTTGCATCCTTTGGTGGTAGCTTTCGAATAGCTTTCTGCAATGTCCGTTCAGGTCCAGCTCCCTGGGATGCATAAATCTTTTTCCGTTCGTCGATTTTGTACTCTGTCGCAAGAAGAACACCCTCTTCTGACCTGTCCTCGTAGGATGGAATCCCCAACGTCCTGGTCCTCTTCTGGTTCGTCCTAATCCATCTCGACCAAGATTCTCAAATTCTGTTTTGATCATTATGACTGGTCGATGAGACCTTTTCTGCGTTTGGGCTGTGCAAACCGTTTCCTCGCTGGTGTAAATCCGGAAACCTGTTGGTGGCGAGGACTCTGCGTATAGGTTGGGGAGAGGAGTGTGGTTAGAAACGGGGCGAGGGTTGGTACTGTGTCATGCTATGCAAGCTTCTTGCATGAGGAGTGGTGGAGAGACTAAGGTAAACAGGGCAGCTGTCCCTGGTTTGATGTCGGCTCAGTTTCAATCAAAGCATCTGCTGCATGTGGCTACTGCAGGTGATGGATTGTTGGCAGATGGACATTGGCGCGGTGGTAGATGCTTGAGTTGACACATTGGAGTTAGTGATACTCCAACTGTTGAGTGTTACAAACTCTTGGAGATGATTCCAGCTTCCTGGTGAGGTCGTTGATCTTGGATGTTTGGGCTTACATCCAATTTCGCTGTCAAATCCTCCTCGTTGCTGGCCAGAGTCGGCAGACTTGTGGATTGGCAGGAGCAAACTGGAAGCACCAAACCTAACGCGGCGCAGTTTCGTACAGTCGACGAGGCATGGTGACGATCACTTTCTTTCAGATCACTATTCACTTCACTCCTAAAAACACCTAACTCACTTTAAAAACACACTTCACTCACTTTAAAAACACTTATCATCACTTTAAATACACTTCACTCGACGTTCAGGTGCGCTTCACATTACTTAAACCTGCCTAGACCGAAAACCAAAATGTTGAAATACGCACAAATAGGTTTATCAGCGGTGGATACCTAACCGATAAATTAAAACTAAACAAAATTAAATTTAAATAACGCGGGATAGCCGAACCGAAACACAATTTTATTTTTATTTAAACAGAATAGGCCACCGGGGTGATAGTCAGCCTAATTCCTAACCTAAAACACAAAAATAACCGACACAAAAATCATGAAATACCGGTACGCAGAACTAGCCCACCAGCAGATGATAGCCTGAACTGAAAATTTAAAAATTGAAGTACGCAGAATAGGTGATAGCCTAGACTAACCAAAAACAAAATTATGAAATAACGAAGAAATAGGGCTCCCATGTGGTGATAGACCTACCTAAAAAGCAAAACAAATATACATATATAGAATAGAATATGTAACTAAATATATAAATCCCAAATAGAGATATATAAGAATAAAATGTAACTGCACACAAGGGGTTTATATACTGTATGCAACAGATGGCGCTGGTGTCACTGTAGGCTAGTCAAGAGAGAGAGGAGAGAGCGCTAGCTAAAACCATAACGCTATTCCATTAATTTCTCCCGGGTGCGTGTGTGGTGTGTGTGGGTATAATGTGTGTGGGTGGGGGTGTTTGTGTGGGGAGGGAGGGGGGGGGGGGTCATAGGCAGCAACTCCAGGCCTTCGAAAAGTTAGTAAAGCACCCGCCATTAATTGTGTCAGGGTGGGAAACATACCCTGAATGAATTAAGGCGGAGAGAGAGAGAGAGAGAGAGAGAGAGAGAAGAGGAGTAACTTCCACCCTTCCCCACTTTCCTCCCAGCCTGCTCTAAAAAACTTTAAAAACCTTATAATAATCTTGCATTTCTTATTTTCTGAATTATCTTCTCTCTCTCTTCTCTCTCTCTCTTCATCTCTCTCCTCTCTCGGGTCCTACTCCCTCTCTTTGTTTACATCCTGAATCCTTCGTCAACTCTTTTTTAGTGACTTCCTTTCTACGATTTCCCACGGTCCTCTCAAGCTCTAAACTTTAAAGGATGTTGGTGCGCGAGGGCCGCCTCCACTTTTTCAGGTTTTCCCTTTTTCCTTCATGGTTTTAGCCCCATTTGTCTGTGAGTTATATAGTAAACGTTCGTCCTATTAGTTTTGCGATTTTAAGAATCTTTTCAACCATTTTTGTTTGTCAATACTAGGACCTTTCGTGTCATTTAGGTGTCAATCTTTTCCTGGCGAGCGATAGCGAACCCGGTAATTTTAAGAGGAACTGACCTTCGGAGGCCTGGGGGGACGTTTTTTTCTACCGAAAATTGTACACATTTATTGCTCGAGAGGAGGTCTAGGTGATGTTGTTTTGTCTAAGTTTGATGGAGGTTCTAGGCGAGGAACTAAAAAAAATGCGACAACTAATTCCAGCAAAACCGCCAACAAATGGTAACCCTATCCCTTTAAAACATAGGAAATTCCGCTTAGAAAAAATACATAAATTATCGCCATTGTTTTGTTTTTTTATTGTATTTGTTTGTACAAGCATCCTGGAATCCCGTCTGTCAACCCGTTCTCATCATTAACTTCCACGCTTTTCCCCACGTATTCGTTCGTCTTCTCTACCTTTACACAACCGTATTAATCTTACATTCTTACTTCTGAACTATTCTCCTCTCTCTCTATCTGAAATTTATAGAGTTTGGTTATACGGTTTGCTATACAAAGCACACTGGATGCTATTCGCTTAAGGACGGAATGGGGTATCGAATATACAAACAAACGGGTTTACATTCACTTAAGGGGGAATGGTCGTATTTTATTTTGCTCATTTGTATATAGATTTTTGGGTTTATAATAAAATTTTGTTTCCTTTTGTTTTTACATTTTTTCGGTAGAACAATGTAACGGCCGAGGTCTACATTGCTTCTTCTTAAATTACAGGCTCACTCTGACGTGTCGCCAGGAAAAAATCACCAACATAAATGGCACAGAAATGGTCCTTAATATTCACAAAGAAAGTTGGGGTGAACATTTTTTAAAATCGCCAAATTATTGAGCCGAACGTCATAATACTATCTGAAAACTAATGGTGCTAAACATGATGCAGTAGGGGGACCTAAAAACGACGACCCCCCCCCCCCCCCCTTAAACCGTATCAATCTTAACAGTCGTACTTCTGAACTCTCCCACACCACCCACCAGAAGTTCCCAAATACAAAGTTGGTTACAAGGGAAACTACAACAATGGGCTTTATTATTTCGAAGTGGCTACGGGACACCACTGGTGGGGTCCCGTAGCCCAGCCGCACTGTCTGGTCTGCGTGGACACCACCAGTGGTGTCTCGCAGCCCAGCCACACTGGGTAGGCTACGGGACACCACCACAAGTGTGTTCGTATTTATCGCCATATAATTCAGCCAATTAGACTGTTGAATCGAAATTCTTTGGATTATTATTTATATTATCATTAAAAACGTTGGACTTTATTAAATTATAATCCTACATGTTGTATATACAGACCTATTCCACACTCAACTCCCTACGCCACACACACTCACACATACCTATTTATACATCTAACTAGGCTATATATATAGCCGTTATATATGTGTGTATATTCTTCGTATTACATATCCATCTTATAAGAACATATGGGAGTCTGCAGACAGTCGATTGGCCAAAACAAGGCAGATCCCTCTCACACCCAACCCATCTCGTTTATACGTTTATCTAATTTTATGTTGAAACTCTGTCGTTCTTGATCCCCACAATGGCGCTAGGTAGCCTATTCCACGTTTCTATTATCTACATATCTGTTACCATTATGGTATAATGATCAAACAGAAGTAGTCATTCATACTTGCATAACGTGCTGTAAGACAGCTTGACGACGTTCACAAGCACAAGTGCGTCAATGTGTGGATAGTTACTGTGTTTGTGTAAATGAATATGTTTGTGATGTGTAATGTAAAGTAATGCAAATACAGTATATGTGCGTAAATAAATGTTTGTTTACGAATGTGATATGGATGTTCAAATGCATGTCTACATGAGTATATATGTGCGTGGGTAAGGGCATGTACGTTTGGGTCATAATTTGGAAGGAACACAATTATATATTTGTGAAAGAAATTGCAAAGTACACTGTAAAGTGATCAGCTCAGTAGCAGTAGGCTTTCAAGAATAAACTGAATAGCTTAATGAATTAATTGGGTGTGAGCTGGATCTGCCTTGCGTAGGCCAGTTGGGGGGGGGGGGGGGGCGCAGTGCAAGCTTGCATGCACGAGTAGGAAAGTGCATGTACGAGCATAAAGCCTGGACGTTTGTGAGTGGAAATATGTGTTTGTATAATTGATGTACAAAATTAATAATGAATGTACAATCTGTTTGTGAGTGTGTGTGTATGTGTTTGTGTGTGTGTGATAGAGAGAGAATGAGAGAGTCATTCACATGACTTGTCTTTGTGAATGTGTGTTTGTGTTTGTGATTAGGAACGCGAATATGTATTTGTTCGTGTGGTTCTGAAAGAACATTAGAGTGTGGGTGCGATTGTGGGAGGGAATATCAATGTGTGTGCGTGTGTATTCTGATTGGAAATGTGAAGGCGAGTGTGTAGTTGTGAATGTATGTTCGAATATATGTGCGTTGTCGAGTGGTAATCTAAGAGTGTGTGTGTGTGTGTGTGTAGATATATGAATATAAATAACCGAACTTGTTCGTCAAGGTGAATACACGCAATGCGAGTTAATGACATTGTGGGCAGGAATACGAATATGTGTTCCTGAATGATTTTGTGCGTGAAAATGTGAATGTGCATGAGTTTGTGTGTGTTTATATAGTGAATCAACATAGAAGATAATAGGTAACATTTCTCAATTGATGATGCATATATTGTCTGGTGATTATTGGCATCCAAATGTGATGTTTGGTTAATTTAGGATAGGGATTGTAATTGGTAAATCTATAGCATAATAAAACATTTATATTGCTACCATGTGAGTGCGGCCGAAGAAGGTTGCCAACATAAAACCCGCTGACCAACCTTTCAAGCTAATCCAGGTAATCCAGAAAATTAATACCTACTCGTAAATTGTATCTCTCTCTCTCTCTCTCTCTCTCTCTCTCTCTCTCTCTCTCTCTCTCTCTCTCTCTCATACACCAACGTGCTCCGTTATGTATTGGTTGGCATACTTACTTTACAACTAAGAGGAGCTGGGTTCAAATACCAACCAGGAAAGAGACATTGGGACAAGTGTCCTTACCCCTTGTTCCTCAGTTTTACAAAATGGAATTAATAGAGACTTGGTATAAGGCTACAGAGTGCTATAGTGGGATCAAGAACGATAGAGAGATTTAAGATAGAATTAGATAGAAATACGGAACGAAATGGGTTGGTTTGGGGATCTGCCTGATCTGGGTTAATCGGCTCTCTGCAGACTTATGACGACCTCTGACAGATTTTGGTGAGGTCGGTCCTCATGGCTTTAGTGAGTTGGTCCTATAAGTAGGGTTGGGGTGTGAATGGGATCTGTGTGTGTGTGGGCCAATCGGCTTTCTGCATATTCCAATGTTCTTATATTATTATGTTCTTATATATATATATATATATATATATATATATATATATATATATATATATATATATATACTGTATATTATATATATATATATTTATATATCTATATATATATAATAGATATATATATATATATATATATATATATATATATAATATATATATATATATATATATATATTTATAGTATATCTCGCAAATACACGCGAGATAATAAAATGTTTAAATACCCCCAGCCGGAATCGAACTCCCGCCATACAGAATGAGTGCCCAAACTTTTAACCCACTATACAACGGCATTATAAAGAAATCTTAACCTTTCCCTACATAATTATATCAAGTAGAAGGGAAATCCTATTTGGAGAATGTATTTCAATAAATACACAAGTCGTACGATCCACATTCCAGGATACCATACAGGGATGTTTACATGATTACCGACGCAACTCGGGTTATAGAGATTTCATTTAAATCTCGCCCAGCCAAACACGAGAGTCATTAACATCAAGTATATCTCACAAATACACGTGAGCTAATAAATGTTTAAATACTCCCAGCCGGGATCGAACCTCCGAACATTCGAACGAGTGGCCAAGCTTTAATCTTTTAAAAATCCCTCTATGGTGTCCTGGAATATGGATCCTACGACTTGTGTATGAATTAACTAAGATAGTTTGGAGTGTAATATTATTACATCACAGTCATGATAATGTGTATTTCATGTTCATAACGCACCAATTTACCAAAGCATTTGGTTTCGAATCGCAACATAATGTTTGAAAGATATATTTATATCTATTTAAACCTCAATTGAATGTTAGGAATTTTTTCCTTACAACTTTTTTGAATTTATAATACACCAAATTAACCTTTTGAATTATATATATTTATTTCACATCATAAGAGAAACAAAATCATAATAATTGTGAGAAACTATTGTCATACTGTTTAACATAAGAACAAAAAACTGTCCATGAGCAAAGAATTAGCAGAATCAGTAAATTTGCAGATGACACTAAATTAGGAAGAGAGATTAATTCTGCTCATGATATTCAGGCTCTCCAAAAATATGTAAATACAGTACACAAATGAGCAGTAAATTGGCAGATGAAGTGTACCGTACATAAATGCAGTGTAGTCAAATTTGGGAAATCGATAGAAAAAACAGCATATAAATTAGAAAACATCGATATAAGAAACTCAGATAATTAAACAAAATGGGGAGTTATCGTCAACTGTGAATTTGAAATTAAGAAATCAATGCATCAGTGTCCGAAATAAGGCAAATAAAGCTCTCAGATTTATATTTAGAAGTGTGAGTAATAGAACAGCAAGCTGTAATCTTATTATTTTTTTTTTTATCCAGCGTTAGTAAGGCCTCATATGGATTATGCTGTTCAATTTTGGTGTACCCATTCTGAATGGACAAAGATTCGTTGGAGAGAGTACAATTAAAAATGACAAAAATTATCCATAATATTAGACATTTTCCCAAAATAACATAGCATAAGAACATAAGAAAACGGAAGTATGTAGAGAGCCAATTGGCCCATATGCACAGATCCCTTTCACAACCAACCCGTTAAAGCATAAATTTCGTTAGACGGACTCAGAGTTAGAGGGGATATCAGCGGTACTCAATTGGGTTAGTGAGGTTAAGAAAGGGGACATGAAAGGTGTACTGAAACTCAGAGAAAGCGAAAGAACTTTAACAAATGGTTTCAAATTAGATACATTTAGTTTCAGAAGAGATATAGTCAATTATTGGTTTGGTAACAGAGTTGTAAGTATGTGGAATAGACTACTGAGTGCTATAGTGGGATACAAAACTATAGCGTTTCAAGATCAAATTAAATAGGCATATGGACGAGATAGGTTGGGTGTGAAAGGGATCTGCTGTGTGTGGGCCAATTGGCTCTCTGCAGACTCCCGTTACCTTATGTTCTTATGTAAAAAAACAAAAATATACAAAATTCCTTAGTAGTAAAAATTGGAATGACTAATTCGAATATGAAATCCTAGCAACTAATATCAGAATTAACCTGTACATACGTAACTAGGGAGTGTGGAAAAGTAAACAAATGTAAAACAAATTGATTGAAGAAACAACAGTTTGACATATACTTGCTTTATAAACAGCTCATTGAAAGGGAAATTGGTTATATAGGACACATCAGACGGTTAGAGGGGAGTGTGTGGTGGGGTGTGCATGAGAGGGGTGGGGGTAATAATCATGCCATAATAATAACATAATAATATTAATAATAATAATTAAAAATAGTAATACATATTAAAAACTGTAGTTTAGTTTTCCATCTCTTTTCATAGCACTAGCATTGTCTTATATATCTTTACAGTTAGGACAAAACCAATTTTTGCTACTGGGTTTCCTTCTTAGCCTTCGCAAGTCATGTGTTTTGGCAACAAACATGAGTCACATGTAACCTTTACCTCCCTTTCATGGATGACTAGCTGGCATGTTGTGCACGTCAAATTGGAGTTATTTTTCTTGACTGTAAATGTCTGAATCACCACCAGCCAGGCATCACCATCAAAAACCTTTGAAACTTTTTCTATGTCAACATTTCATGTAAGCAAGCACAAGATAGGTTGTCAGGAAGAATCTCAACAGAATCTTCACCAATTATTGAGCCATGGCTCACAGCATTGTTTGCAGTTTCTGAGTCTACAAACCACTGCAGCATTTGCAAGTGTTTTTCATGTGCTGTCTTTTTAGGAAAAGCAGTAGGTCTTCTTTTGTGAGATCTTCTTTTATTTTCCAATCCAATGGCTGTCTTCTTTGTAACCTTGGTCTTCCTTTAACATTAACTTTAGGTGGCAATTTGCATGACTGTAAGTTTAATGGTATACTACTGTTTTCTGCTACCCCTCTCGGCAAAACTACTTCAGTTGAGTTGCTATTTTCATCTTGTATTAAGTGATTGACATCATAATCATGGACGTTCTTGCCTTACTAATTTGCTTAGCTTTTTCTCAGAGGTATATGAAGCAGTAGATAGTGACAAGTCATATGATCTTATTTATTTAGATTTCAGTAAAGCTTTCGACAGAGTCCCTCATGAGAGATTGATGAGAAAGGGTGAGGCACATAGAATAGGAGGATCGTTGTTGGGGGGATGAGGTCATGGCTAATTGGTAGAAACAGAGAGTCAGCATAAATGGTACCAAGTCAGAGTGGGGAGCAGTCAAAAGTGGTGTCCCCCAGGGATCGGTATTAGGTCCCCTGTTGTTTCTTATATACATAAATGACCTAGATTTAGGTATAACTAGTAGGATAAGTTAATTCGCAGACGATACTAAAATGGGGAGATCAATTGATTCAGATAGAGATATAGAGTGCCTCCAAAGGGATCTAGATACCTTACATGAATGGTCAGTAAATTGGCAGATGAAGTTTAACATTGACAAATGCAAGGTATTAAAGATAGGGAAGATGCATACAAATGTTAAATATAAACTAGCTAATTTAGAATTAGAAAATTCAGACTGCGAGAAAGATCTAGGTGTGTTTGTTAGCAATGATTTGAAGCCTAGAAAACAGTGTATAAGCGTTCGTAATAAGGCAAACAGGATTCTCGGGTTCATCTCTAGGAGTGTGAGTACAGAACTGCTGATGTTATCTTAAAACTTTACTTGTCATTAGTGAGACCCCATATGGATTATGCTGTCCCAATTTTGGTGTCCTTATTACAGAATGGACATAGATTCATTGGAGAGAGTACAGCGTAGAAATGACAAAAATGATCCATAATATTAGAAATCTTTCGTATGAAGAAAGGTTGAAGAAATTAGGTTTACAATCGTTAGAGAGACGCAGAGTTAGAGGGGATATGATAGAGGTGTTCAAGTGGGTTAGTGGGATTAACAAAGGGGACATGACAAATGTACTAAAGCTCAGTGATAGCGAAAGAACTCGTACCAATGGTTTCAAATTAGATAAATTTCGTTTCAGAAAAGATATAGGCAAATATTGGTTTGGTAACAGAGGTTGTAGATGGGTGGAATAGACTACCAAGTGCTATAGTGGGGTCTAAAACGGTAGGAGAGCTTTAAGAAAAAATTGGATAAGCATATGGACGAGAAGGGTTGGGTGTGAAGGGGGATCAGCTGGGTTGGGCCATCACACTCTGCTCCCCCATTATCCTGCGTTAATCTCTAACCGTTTTGGTAAGATGATCCTCAGGGTATTAGAGTGTTGAGCCTATAATTGGGCTTTGTAATTGAACTGGGGTTGTGTGGGACAGGGATCTGCCGTGCTTAGGCCGATGGGCGTTCTGCAGACGCCCATTTTCTTACGTTCTTATAATGAAGATTTTGGCCATGTTTTTCAATTTGAGTATAATCAGCAGAATGAGAACTTTGGCCAAGATTGTTATTCCGATCATCATACTCTGAATGAACATTTTGGTATAAATGTTCATTCTGAGCATACTGTTCAGAATGAGCATCTTGACCACAAGTTTCTTTCTGAGCAACTTGATCAGAAGGAATATTTTGACCATAATGATCATTCCTAGAATCTTGTCAGGAATAAAATGTTGGCCATGAGTTCCCATCTGATATTCTACTTCACTCTGTTGATCAAGATTGGCATCATTAGATTGATCATGATCCTCATTTTGAGCATCTTGATCAACATATTGATGCACACTTTCCTGATCAAGATTTGCATACATATCATCTGATCCATTATGAAAATCTTGGCCAAAAGATTCAGTGTTGCTAGCTAGTCCAGGATCCCAATGTCTTCTTGATGTTTGTCTGATTGTCTTAATTTTCTAACAATTCTATAACAAGAGCATTACGTCCAGCTTCCCACAATCTAACTAAGTCATGTAGAATTGCCATTCTACTCTTATAATCTTTCATGCCACATTCCGCAATCATAGATGACATTTTTTGAGACATCACAGATGCTCTTTTAAACTTCTCCTTTTGTGAGAGAATCCGTACTTTTTCTTCCCTTCGGCAGTCTCTTACTCCAATTCTTCCTAAACCTGGGAATTCCTGAAAGACCCTGTGAACATTTTTGTAATTGGTCTTGGACCATCGTTTGTCAATGGTCTCGGGACAGTACAAGTCTAAACTGAGTTGCTCTCTTAATTTTAATAAATGCTTGCAGGGCAGGTGCTGAGATAATGTCCAATTCCAATATCCTTACACAGTTATAGTTTAGCAACTACTATTAATTATTACTACCTCCTCTCCCCAAAAGTGAATATATATATATATAATTTGTAGGCCTACATATTCTTAAAAGCACGTTAGCATCCACTATTAAATATTCAGTTAAATATAGAAATTGCATCAACTAAGGAAACGAGGTAGTGGAGAATGGGAGTATAAGAACATAAGAAAATGGGAGTCTGCAGAAAGCCGATTGGCCCACACAAGACAGTTCCCTCTCACACCCAACCCTAATTACGACGCCAAATTATTAGCTCAGCTCACTAATACCATGAGGACCGACCTCACCAAAACGGTCAGAGGACAGACAATGAGGGTCTGTTGAGCGCCGATTGGCCCACACCCGGCAGATCCCCCTCACACCCAACCCATCTCGTCCATATGCCAATCTATTTTGTTCTTCAGGCTTTCTATCGTTCTTGATTCCACTATAGCACTTGGTAGCTTATTCCACCTATCTCCAACTCTGTTACCAAACCAATATTTGCCTATATCTTTTTCTGAAACGAAAAATATCTCATTTGAAACCATTTGTTCTAGTTCCTTTCGCTATCACTGAACTTTTAGTATGTAAGGAAGATTTCTATCATGTGGAAGGTCCTAGGACTTACATATAAGAACATAAGAACATGGGAGTCTTCAGAAGGCCGATCAGCTCAAATAAGGCAGATCCCTCTCACACCCAACACTAATTATAGGGCCTAATAATAGGCCCAACTCACTAACACCATGAGGACTGACCTCACCAAAACGATCAGAGGTCAACATTGGAAAACGGGGGTCTGCAGAGCGCCGACTGGACAACAACCGGCAGATCTCACTCACGCCAACCACCATTATAAATACTAAATAGGGCATTAGGATAACACCATAGAGGATTTGTTTAGACTAAGTATATGGATTCATATGGTAATAGTTTGTACTAGGACCTACATCAAGTGCTTCATGATGGACCACGATAGTTTGAAATATTATTAGTAAATAAGGTAAATATGGGCATTGCTCTAACCAAGATGGGTTGGGTGTGAGAGGGATCTGCCTTGTGTGGGCCAATTGGCTTTCTGCTGACTCCCATTATCTTAGGTTGTTCTTATGTTATGCTCTCTCTCTCTCTCTCTCTCTCTCGCTCTCTCGCTTTGTACTCCTTTGTACTCCTTTGTACTCCTCTTCTAAGCAACATGTGCCATAGTACATATATAAATTCAATAATGTCCAACTCCAATATCATTACAGTTATAGTTTAGTAACTACTTTTAATTACTGTGAGTACCTCCTGCTCTACGCATATATATTTATATATATATATATATATATATATATATATATATATATATATATATATATATATATATATATATATAATTTGTACATATTTTTAATAGCACGTTAGCATCCACTATTAAATATTCAGTTAAATATAGAAATTGTATCAACTATGGAAAAGAGGTAGTGGGGAATGGGAGGAGTATAAATTGTAATTAACAAGAAAAGTCAGTCAATGGTACCAATTAAATGTGATTAGAGGATCCACCTGGTCCTCTAATCACAGATTATACTCCTCCCACTCACCAATAATCTATTTGTATTCTAATATTTCACCCATTGTATATTCTAATACATACACACACACACACATAATATATATATATATATATATATATAGATGTGTGTGTGTTTGTGTGTGTTATAAATATTATAATTAATATTAGTTGTGACTGACTGACTTATTAGTTAATATTGCTATCATATTGCTAGAAAGACGATTATGTAGAGGAAATAATGATAGAGGTGTTTTAAGTGGATGAAAGGTGATAGAGGTGTTTTAAGTGGATGAAAGGTATCAATAAGAGATATATGTATATATATATATATGATATTATAGTTTAGTAAACTGCCTTTTGTCTCCTTCATTCGCAGAAAAGAAGAAAAAATAAGAAAATGGGAGCCCGCATAAAGCCGATTGGCCCACACAAGGCAGATCCCTCTTACGCCCAAACCCATCTTGTCCATATGTCTATCTAATTGTATTTTGAAGCTCTCTATCGTTCTTGATCGCACTATGGCTCTAGGTAGCCTGTTCCACAGGTATATACAACTCTTAACCAAACCAGTATTTGCCTATATTTTTTTGAAACGAAATGTATCTCATTTGAAACCATTTGTTTGAGTTTTCTCGCTATCGCTGAGCTTCAGTACATCTTTCAAATCCCCTGTATTTAGCCTATCTCACTTACCCACTTGAACACCTCTATCATATCTATCATATCGTATCATATCATATCTAACTCTGCGTCTTTCTAACGAATGTAAGCCTAGCTTCTTCAACCTGTCCTGTCTTCATATGGAAGATTTCTAATATTACAGATTATTATTGTCATGCACATTTGTACTCTCTCCAAGGAATCTATGTGCATTCTCTAATAGGGACTCCAATTTTGAACAGCATAATCCATGTGTAGCCTCACTAGCGCTAGATAAAAGTTCAAGATTACTACTTATTACGTCTGCTGTTCTGTTACTACACACTTCTAGATATACATCCCAGAACTCTATTTGCCTTATTTCGAACACGGATGCATTGATTTCGTGGTTTCAAATCACAGTTGACGATGATTCTCAAGTCTTTTTCATTATTTGAGTTAGTTATATCCACGTTATCGAAATTGTATACTGCATTTCCTATCGATTTACCTCAATTTTACTATAACTGCATTTACTTACATTGAACTTCATCTGCCAGTTTACTACCCATTTGTGTAATATGTCTAAATCTATTTGGAGTGTTTCCATTTTAGTGTCATCTGTAAATTTACTGAATTTGCTAGTGTGTTCTCTCTCCTCTACATCCTCTCTCTCTCTCGCTCTCTCTCCATCTCTCTCTCTCTCTCTATCTCTCTCCAACTCTCTCTCTCTCTCCATCTCTCTCTCTCTCTCTCTCTCTCTCTCTCTCTCTCTCTCTCTCTCTCTCTCTCTCTCTCTCTCTCTCTCTCTGAGAGAGAAGAGGTACAATTTACAAGTAGGTGTTAATTTCCTGGATTACCTGGATTAGCTTGAGATCTTAAGGTAAAGGGTCCAGTACGCTGGTATCCAGAGATTGGTCAGCGGTTTTTTTTTCGCAACCTTCTTCGCCCGCACTCACATGGTAGCAATATAAATGTTTTATAATGCTATAGATTTACCAATTACCATCCCTATCCTAAATTAACCAAACATCACATTTGGATGCCAATAATCACCAGACAACAATTATGCATCATCAATTGAGAAATTTTACCTATTATCTTCTATGTTGATTCACTATATAAACACACACAAACTCATGCACATTCACATTTTCACGCACAAAATCATTCAGGAAACACATCTTCGTATTCCTACCCGCAATGTCATTAACTCGCATTGCGTGTATTCACCTTGACGAACAAGTGATTTATATTCATATATCTACACACACACACTTTAGATTACCACTCGACAACGCACATATATTCGAACATACATTCACAATTACACACTCGCCTTCACATTTCCAATCAGAATACACACACACACACATTGATATTCCCTCCCACAATCGCACCCACACTCTAATGTTCTTTCAGAACCACACGCACAAATACATATTCGCATTCCTAATCACAAACACAAACACACATTCACAAAGGCAAGTCATGTGAATGACTCTCTCATTCTCTCTCTATCACACACACACACAAACACATACACACATACTCACACACACACAAACATATTGTACATTCATTATTAATTTTGTACATCAATTATACAAATACATATTTCCACTCACAAACGTACAGGCTTTATGCTCGTACATGCACATTCCTACTCGTGCATGCAAGCTTGCACTGCGCCCCCCCCCTCCCCAACTGGCCTACGCAAGGCAGATCCAGCTCACACCCAATTAATTCATTAAGCTATTCAGTTTATTCTTGAAAGCCTACTGCTACTGAGCTGATCACTTTACAGTGTACTTTGCAATTTCTTTCACAAATATATAATTTTGTTCCTTCCAAATTATGACCCAAACGTACATGCCATTACACACGCACATACATACTCATGTAGACATGCATTTGAACATCCATATAACATTCGTAAACAAACATTTATTTACGCACATATACTCTATTTGCATACTTTACATTACACTCACAACATATTCATTTACACAAACACATGTAACTATCCACACATTGACGCACTTGTGCTTGTGAACGTCGTCAAGCCGTCTTATAGCACGTTATGCAAGTATGAATGACTTTAATTCTGTTTGATCATTATACCATAATGGTAACAGATATGTAGACAATAGACATGTGGAATAGGATACCTAGCGCCATTGTGGGATCAAGAACGATAGAGAGTTTCAAAATAAAATTAGATTAACGTATAAACGAGATGGGTTGGGTGTGATAGGGATCTGCCTTGTTTTGGCCAATCGACTGTCTGCAGACTCCCATATGTTCTTATAAAATGGATATGAAAGACGAAGAATATACACACATTTATAACGGCTATATATAAGCCTAGTTAGATGTATAAATAGGTATGTGTGAGTGTGTGTGGCGTAGGGAGTTGAGTGTGGAATAGGTCTGTATATACAACATGTAGGATTATAATTTAATAAAGTCCAACGTTTTTAATGATAATATAAATAATAATCCAAAGAATTTCGATTCAACAGTCTAATTGGCTGAATTATATGGCGATAAATACGAAAACACTTGTGGTGGTGTCCCGTAGCCTACCCAGTGTGGCTGGGCTGCGAGACACACTGGTGGTGTCACGCAGCCCAGCCAGTGAGGCTGGGCTACGGGACACCACCAGTGGTGTCCCGTAGCCCAGCCTCACTGGCTGGGCTGCGTGACACCACTGGTGGTGTCCCGTAGCCACTTCGAAGCTTTAAAGATAACCCCCCACCCCGCCTCATCACCACCACCCACCCACCCACCCCCTTGCTCCCTCGAGATGAATCTGTACATTTTTCTGTAGAATTTGTCCCGGCTGTTTCTCCTAAATTACAGGCTTGCTATCGCTCGCCAGGAAAAAAATCGACACCTACACGACACGAAATATTTTAATATTGGCGAAGATATTGGGTATGGGGTAAGGTCTTAAAATCGCCAAACTAATGGGACGAACATCTTAAAATCTCAAAAACTAATGGAGCTAAACATGAGGGAGAAGGGGTACAGAAACCCCCCTCCCCCCTTAATTTGCGTATTATCTTGTTGATGCACCGAATAGGAAAGCTTATTTCCTACTCACATGCTGTATTATACAGTACATGTATTTATTCACTTAGCACTAGGCTATTCAGTCAGCCAGCCAGTTAGTCAGTCGTTCCTCCATCCATTATGTTAAGTCATTTATCATTCACATCTTGCCTGTTAAATCATCCAATATTCCATCAACCAATGTACACCATGCTACCAGACAATGAAACAAAAGTCATCAGAGACCAAAATATAATTTTCATGGAAACCTCCCCCACGGAAACCCCCCAGATGCTGGATATTGATTTCGGTTCAAAAGACATAGAAGAGGCCATTTCCAACATGCCATCCCACTCGGCACCAGGCCCGGACTCGTGGAACTCGATCCTAATGAAGAAATGTAAGGAAAACCTCTCAAAATCCCTGGCTATAATGTGGAGAAGGAGTCTAGACACTGGTGAAATACCAGATAGCTTGAAAAACGCAATAATTGCCCCACTGCATAAAGGAGGGAGTAAAGCACTACCAAAAAACTACCGCCCGGTAGCTCTAACCTCCCACATCATTAAAGTTTTCGAGCGAGTCTTGCGAAGCAAAATCTCAACATTCATAGAGGCAAATGAACTACACAACACCGGTCAACATGGATTCAGAGCGGGAAGATCATGTCTCTCACAACTTTTGGAACACTATGACAAAATTCTTAAAGCGCTAGAAGAAAAGAAAAACGTGGATGTCATTTACACCGATTTTGCTAAGGCATTTGATAAATGTGACCATGGTAAAATAGCCCATAAACTCAAAGCAAAAGGTATAACGGGGAAAATCGGAAGGTGGATATACAATTTCCTAATAAACCGAAAACAATCAATAGCAGTAAACCAAGTAACATCTGAACCTTCGGATGTCAAAAGCTCAGTGCCTCAAGGAACAGTGCTAGCGCCCCTTCTGTTCCTCATACTAATTTGCGACATAGATACCAACACTAGACACAGTACGGTGTCGTCTTTTGCTGATGACACAAAATTAAGCAAGATAGTAAACACACAAGAGGACACGGGCCGACTGCAGGAAGACATGAATGTAGTGTTCCAGTGGACCAGGGAAAACAACATGCAATTCAATGAAGAAAAATTCCAATTAATACGGTACGGAGATAATAATGGCGTTAAAGAAATTACAAATTACTTAACAGAATCTAACCACATAATAGAACGGAAAGACAGTGTGAAAGACCTTGGGGTATTAATGTCTGAAAATATGGGTTTCAAAGTACATAACCAGGTCAAAGTTGCGGCTGCGAAACGTCTAACGGGTTGGATTCTATGTACATTTAAAACACGCGGTGAATTGCCTATGATAACGCTCTTCAAATCTCTAGCGCTACCGCGGCTTGAATGCTGTAGCATATTAACATCCCCATACAAAGCAGGTGAAATAAATTACTTAGAGTGTACAAAGAAATTTCACTTCGCATATAAGTTCGATAAAACATCTACACTATTGGGAGCGTTTAAGAGCACTGAATCTGTACTCACTGGAACGTAGAAGAGAACGTTACCTAATAATATACACGTGGAAAATTGCAGAGGGTTTAGTACCAAACCTACATACTCCGATAGTCATGAAATTCAGTGATAGGAGAGGCTGGGAATGCGAAATCCCCCGGATGAATAACAGGGGTGCTATGGGCTCTTTGCGAGAGGGATGGTTATCACACAGAGGCCCACGTCTCTTCATCAAACTCCCACGGCGAGTAAGAGACATGAGGGACGTCTCGTTAGACAACTTCAAGAGAGCCCTCGATGTCGAACTGCAAAAAGTGCCAGACGAGCCCATCCTCGCGAGGGAGCGAGCTGTCGCTTCAAACAGTCTACTACACCAAAATCACCACCCATAACGAGGGGCGCTGCGCTCCTTGGTGCCGCTAGAAGAGTGGCGAACACATCAAAAGTATCAAAAGTAATTATCAATCCTTCTCTCTCCCTTCAAGCTAAGCCATCGACATGGTATTATATATTGTGTTTATCCAGTAATCAAGTCGACCATCCATCAAGTTAAGGGGGTAGTATTTATTTGTTGTTAGTATATTTATTTATTTTATAGTAATCTTGCTAGACCTCCATCAAGCTTACACAAATACCGCCTAGACCCCCCTCCAAGACAAATTTGTACATTTTTGGGTAACAAAAAATTCCCGGCCATAGGCCGGTTCCTCCTAAAATCGCAAGGAAAAAAATTGACAAATAAATTGCACGAAAGATCTTTATATTGGCAAAGAAATGGGGCGAAATGTCACATGGAACGAACGTCTTAAAATCTCAAAGCTAATGGGACTAATCAAGAGGGAGAAAATGCAATTACCTCTCCCTTTACAGTCCAGCCAGTTCCCACCAGTACCAGTCAAGGGTGAGGAGGGGGGTGTGGGATGTGTGTGTGGGGGGGGAGGTAGTGATTTTTGTTTGTTTTTGTTTTTTTTGTTTGTTTTTTCAGTCACAGGGCAAACACAGCAAAGAATCATCCAGTTATTTATACCATATGTTTTGTTCATGTTATCGGTCAGTATGTCAGTCCTCCATTCATCAAATGATGTCATTCATCCACGTGTTCCTATCCTGTTCACGCCACCCACCAGTAAATATTCCATCATTCAATGCTTACTTCTTATTATTATTTTTATTTTTATTTGTATCTTTATTTATATTTGTATCTTTATATACCGGTATATATATATATATATATATATATATATTTTTTTTTTTTTTTTTTTTCAGTATTTTTGGTATCCAGTCATTCAGTTCTTCTGTCATCAAATCATGTCATTTATCCATTTGTTTATAATCTTGTGTGTGGAGTCAACCAATCAGTCATGCTCTCATCCTTTAATGGGGGTATTTTTTTTTTCTGGACCCCTTTCTCCCTCATACTTAGTCGCATTATTTGTGAGATTTTAATAAGTGCCCCCCATTAGTTTGGCGATTTTAAGAATTTTCGCACCATTTCTTTGTCAAAATTTAGACCTTTCCTGCCATTTACGTATCTATTTTTTTTCTTGTCGAGCGATAGCGAGCCTGTAATTCTACAGAAAAATGCACACATTTTTCTCGAAGGGGGTTCTTGTTTTTTTGTTTAGCTTGATGGAGGTCTAGGAGCAAACTAGAGCATACAAAACTACCCTTAACTCTAACATTATGTTTTTGTTTTCACCTTTCTACAAGAGCTGTTTTTTTTTAAGCTTGATAGAGGTCTAGGGAGCAAATTAGAAGAACATCTAAAATAGAATAACATCCCCTTAAACTAAGCCATTCAATAATTTATTATTATTCATTGTAGTGTTTATCCAGTCACCCCTCCATCAAGCTAGCAGTCCAGCCAGTTCCAGCAATACCAGTCAAGGGCGGTGGATAGTGAGAGCAAAGTTTATATGCATATATACTTTGAGTGAAAGTCCGGTGCTTGTTCCAGGCGTAGGGTATAGTCAACAAACATACCATCCAGCCATTTATCCATATCTATCTATTACCAGTAGACCATTTAAGGGGAGATGGGTCGGTTTTCTGGTCCCCCTTCTTCCTCGTGATGAACCCCATTAGTTTTCAGATTGTATGAACAATGGCTCATTATTTTGGCGATTTTAAGACCTTTCTCCACATTTATTGTCAATATTAAGACATCTCGTGTCATTTTTGTGTCGATTTGTTCCTGGCGAGCGATAACGAGCCTCTAATTTAAGCAGAATCGGCCTTCGGCCGGAAATTTTTTCTATCGAAAAATTTACAAATTTAGCTTGTAGGAGGGTCTTGGGGAGTAGAGTTATTTTTAAGTTTGATGGAGGTCTAGGGAGGAAACTAAAAACATGATCAAAAAATATACAAATGAGCAAATAAATACACCCATGTTATGTTATTCGTTATTGTGTTTGTAGTCAACCAGTCAATATGCCATCACTCAAACAACTCCATCTACTCAATTTATTAATTTATTATTACTTGTACCCATCCATCGAGCTAACAGTCCAGCCAGTTACCAGCAGTACCAGTCAAGCAGGGTGGATAGTGAGAGCAGGGTTGCTAAATAGTAAATATCTGTCGAAATTTGCTAGCAAAAAAAATCTACAATCTCTACAATATCGCCCTAAAATGGCTCAAATCTCCAGAATATCACTAGAATTCATGTCGCTAAATGTAAACATTTGCCTCTAGATCATAGTCAATACCTCTAGATCATATTCAATACCTCTACATCAAAGTCAATACCTCTAGATCAAAGAAGTCGATACTCTAGATCAAAGTCAATACCTCAAGATCAAAGTCAATACCTCTAGATCAAAGTCAATACCTCTAGATCATAGGCAATACCTCTAGATCATAGGCAATACCTCTAGATCAAAGTCAATACCTCTAGATCAAAGTCAATACCTCTAGATCAAAGTCAATACCTCTAGGTCAAAGTCAATACCTCTAGATCATAGGCAATACCTCTAGATCAAAGTCAATACCTCTAGATCAAAGTCAATACCTCTAGATCATAGGCAATACCTCTAGATCAAAGTCAATACCTCTAGATCAAAGTCAATACCTCTAGATCAAAGTCAATACCTCTAGATCAAAGTCAATACCTCTAGATCAAAGTCAATACCTCTAGATCATAGGCAATACTTCTAGATCAAAGTCAATACCTCTAGATCAAAGTCAATACCTCTAGATCAAAGTCAATACCTCTAGATCAAAGTCAATACCTCTAGATCAAAGTCAATACCTCTAGATCAAAGTCAATACCTCTAGATCATAGGCAATACCTCTAGATCAAAGTCAATACCTCTAGATCATAGGCAATACCTCTAGATCATAGGCAATACCTCTAGATCAAAGTCAATACCTCTAGATCTAGCGGGAAAGTAGGTAGATTGGCAACACTGATTTAGAGTCCTGGGGCTTGTTCCAGACATAGAGTAAACACAACAAACATACCATCCATCCATTTATTCATCTGTCTATCCATCTATCTTATTCATCTACCTTATTCATCTACCTTATTCATCTACCTTATTCATCTATCTTATTCATATATCTTATTCATCTACCTTATTCATCTTTCTTATTCATCTACCTTATTCATCTACCTTATTAATCTTTCTTATTCATCTACCTTATTCATATATCTTATTCATATATCTTATTCATCTATCTTATTCATATATCTTATTCATATATCTTATTCATCTCTTATTCATCTATCTTATGCATGTCTATTCATCTACCTTATTCATCTTTCTTATTCATCTACCTTATTCATCTACCTTATTAATCTATCTTATTCATCTACCTTATTCATATATCTTATTCATCTACCTTATTCATCTATCTTATTCATATATCTTATTCATATATCTTATTCATATATCTTATTCATCTATCTTATTCATCTATCTTATTCATATATCTTATTCATATATCTTATTCATATATCTTATTCATATATCTTATTCATCTATCTTATTCATATATCTTATTCATCTCTTATTCATCTACCTTATTCATCTATCTTATGCATGTCTATTCATCTACCTTATTCATCTACCTTATTGATCTACCTTATTCATCTACCTTATTCATCTTATCTTATTCATCTATCTTATTCATCTATTTATCAACAGTCAACCATTTTCCCGTCCATCAAGTTAAGTTAATCATTAACTTAGTCATTATTGTGTATGTAGAGTCAACTAGTCAGCTAGTCAATATGCCATCCCTCAAACAAATCTATCCACTCATTTATTCATATATTATTATTTGTTCCATCCATCAAGTTAAGGGGAGATTGGTCGTTTGTCTGGACCCCTTTCTCCCTCGTGTTTAGCCCCATTAGTTTTCAGATTTTAAGACGTTCGGCCCAATAGTTTGGCAATTTTAATACCTTTCGACCCATTTCGTTTTCAATGTTAAGACCTTTCGTGCCATTTAGGTTTCGAGAGAAACCAGCCTTCGGCCGGAACATTTTTCTACCAGAGAATTTGCAAATTTATCTTGAAGAGGGGTTTAAGGGCTGTTTTTGCTAAGCTTGATGGTGGTCTAGCGAGGAAACTAAAACAATAAATGAATAAATGAATTTATAGACCATACAACCAGCCACTGTCCCCTTAACAGTCCCGCCAGTTGACAACAGTACCAGTCAAGGGCGGTAGATATTTAGAGCCACGCAGCTCGCTGTACGCTTGCTCCAGTCACGGGCAAAAAACAGACAATCCTCTTAAATAACAAAGGTCCCCGCTCAGACCAATGGCCTCCAAGCTACACAACGTTAATTAGGATGACAACTTTTTTGTTTTGCTTTGTTTGTGTCCAATTAATGGGTTTTAGTACCTAGTATAGCTTTGCCAGTGTGTTGTGAACGTTAGTGAGGGAGGGTGTTTGTTTGCGCGTGTCTGTGTGTGTGTGTTTGTGTGTGTGTTGGGGGTAAATTAGAGTCTTTGGTATAGGTTCATATTTGATATGGTAAAGTAGAAGATTAATGTATTTTTACTAACTCATTATCCTCCTTGTATACTGTATATATACAGTAGGCCTATATACTGTACATATATATATATATATATATATATATATATATATATATATATATATATATATATATATATATATATACTGTATATATATAAAACGTTTATCTCACAAATACACATGAGCTACTAAATGCTTTATACTCCCAGCTGGACTCGAACCACCAACAGTCAGGACGAATGTCCATGCTTTAAGCCACTACACGTCAAGGTGTATTGGATTAAAGCATGGTCACTTGTCCTGACTGTCGGTGTTTTTAGTCCGGGTGGGAGTATAACAAAATAATATATATATATATATATATATATATACTTTATAATTATATTATTGCGTCCTGCTATATATTTGCATTAATTTAGTTTATTATTAGCATTTCAGCTATATTCGCTTTACTTCTTACCATTTCGTCATACATCAGGGGGTGTTATTTCTGGACCCCATTCTACCGTATTTTTAGCACCATTAATTTTGAAATGTTAAGACGTTCGCCCCCATTAGTTTGGCGATTTCAAGACTTTTTGTCCTATTTCTCTCTCAATTTTAAGACCTTTCATGCCATTTAGGTGTCTACTTTTTTTTCCTGGCGAGCGTTTGGCGAACGGTAGCGAGCCTGCATTTTAGGAGGGACCGGTCTTCGGCCAGGACATGTTTTTTACCGAAAAATTTACAAATTCATCTCGAATGGCGGTCTTGGGGCTATTTTTATAAGTTGGTGGAGGTATAACTCTCCTTAAATTCTTTTCAAACTTTCATGTTCTCAACCCGTTAATAAGTTTCCATCGAAGTATCTGTAGATACACCTACCACCAGCCGATTTTGTTCAACAGTAAAACTTTTTTGAAATCTTAAGGCAGCGTCACAGGGATTTTTTTTTTTTTTTTTTTTTTTTTTTTCCCCCCCCAAGCCTGTCGCCTATTCTAGCTAACATTATTCATCACATACTCGTTTGTTTCACCTTCAACCCGTTCAGTACCAGTTCCGTTTTTGTATTGTATACTGACTACTATTAAACGATTATATTCGGTAAATAATGGGCCTCTTAACAATCTACATGCTTCAAGCTAACTTGATTAACCCTTTTTACTACCCATATCCTTCTTAAGCCGCACAAAATTCTATAAATATATCTATAAAAAGACGTCGTCGGGCTTAATGACCTGATTCCCGTCCTACTGTTATTAAGTCCAGGTATTTACTTGGACCCGGAGTGAGCTAACCAATATGTGAGACTGACTCGGTGTTTCAAACAAGAATCACAAGTCAGTATTGCTTGTATAACCTATGAAAATACACCCGTATGAGTTGCCATTTCATTTTAAAATTAATCAATTATATATTCTAACTTTATATATATATATATTTTGCCGGACGCCTTACTCCCCTTACGAGGGTGGCCATACACAGAATGCCCCCAAGCGGACCTATTCCCTGTGAGAGGGACAACCGGAGCCAGTTTTGTGAAGGACTTACAGGATTGACCACTCAATATATATATATATATATATATATATATATATATATATATATATATATATATATATATATATATAACTGAATTGGATTGTTATTTTTATAATACATTCAGTTCATATTTGTATGCAGTACCAAATTCTTACTTCTTATAATAATATCTTGAACATTCCTCTCGGAGTACTGTGTCAATCTTCTTTTTTTGTACTGTGTCCAAACTACTACCAGCGTCTTTTGTTTACTCTTCCGTGTATTGTGTGTGTGTGTGTGTGTGTGTGTGTGTGTGTGTGTGTGTGTGTGTGTGTGTGTGTGTGTGTGTGTGTGTGTGTGTGTGTGTGTGTGTGTGTGTGTGTGTGGGTGTGTGTGTGTGTGTGTGTGTGTGTGTGTGTGTGTGTGTGTGTGTGTGTGTGTGTGTGTGTGTGTGTGTGTGTGTGTGTGTGTGTGTGTGTGTGTGTGTGTGTGTGTGTGTGTGTGTGTGTACGAACGATAGTATAGCTGTATGTTAAGATTTGTACAATTAATATATGTGTGTGTGTTACTAGTAGGGCATATACCGTATGTATGTACGTGAATGTATGCACGTGTGTATATATGAATGTATATATCTAAGTGTATGTGTATTTAGAAGTGTACTATAGTGCTAATGTACTCTACATACGTCTCTTGGTATTTCTGATGTATGTGACCTTGGGAGAGCTAGAATTGTATGTGCATTTTGATATGAGAGCGTTTGATAATTGTATGTGCATTTTGATATGAGAGCGTTTGATAATTGTATGTGCATTTTGATATGAGAGCGTTTGATAATTGTATGTGCATTTTGATATGAGAGCGTTTGATAATTGTACGTGCATTTTGATATGAGAGCGTTTGATAATTGTATGTTCATTTTGATATTATGAGAGCGTTTGATAATTATGAGCTTATATATATATGACAGTAGAGTTATATGTATGTTGTTATTATATACATATGGTTGTATAAGTCCCTGTGTATTTATTTGTATATGAACATTGTATTTATTGTGAACTTATATGCCTCTGAGCGTCGTATGATTATGACTGTACGTCTGTGTGTACCCGTGTGTATGAAAGGGTCGTATAAATATGAGCGTGTACGCCTGTGTGTATCCGTGTGTATGAAAGCGTTGCATACATAATGGCCGTGTATGTATGTGTGTATCCTTGTGTATGAAAGCGTCGTATATATATATATATGAGCATTTACAGTACCGTACAGTACATATGTGTGTGACCGCGTGTATGTGAGCGTTGTACACATATGGCCGTGTATGTTTGTGTGTCCCCGTGTATTGTGCCTCCCCGGGGCCACACACGGTAACTGGGTGTCTTGCGACCCCAGGCTAAATCAATAGGGGATCTCGGGGCATGCGGTGGCCCCCAGAGGTGTGATGTGCATCCTTGTCATCTACCAACAACCGCACACACCCACTGCCTTGTGGTTTAGTCTAGTAAGACAAAGGCTAGGGGAGCACACCCTGAGAGAAAAGCAGACGTTGGGGGTCACGTCCTGGCGGTTTCCGACAAACTGGAATCCCGGCAGTCCCCTGCAGTATTGAGCAGGAGCTGGTCGTCTTGGGTCACCCCCTTGCCATCAGCAACCCCTGTTCAGTACCAAGATAGTGAAGTTGGAACTGCGCACCTCCCTCGGCACTCTAAACTCTTCTATGCGCAGGTTTTCTCTTCCTGCTTTGCAGGAAGGGAACGTCATCGTCGGACTACGATGGACTGCCATAAGCTAAGCTGTGAACTTGTATATCCATGGGTGTGGTATATATATGAGCATATATAATTTGTGTCTTGGTGTTTATGTGAGCGAATGTGTGAATTTGTGTTTGTGAGCATATGTGTGTGCTATAGTGTATGTGTGTACTGGTGTGTATGTATTAGGAGGAGGCTGTAGGCACCAGCCAAATAGGGCGGTACTCCCGGAGAGTGCTATAGGTGGGTGTTAAGGAAAACTATGGTACACCTGTTTCACCGCATGGGCTCCCTAGCTGATCCTTTCCGTGCCTCGCCTAAACGGAGGGCTAACCCAGTTTGACGTCATAAAGACCTCTCTTTCAACGCACTATACTACAAACCCCTTGCATACTACACCATATTTTCAAAATTCACCATTCATGACGAATATACGACCCCCCCCCCCCCCTCCCCCCTCGGAGTCTCCAAGATAGGGTGGGGGGGGGGGGGAGAGAGAGAGAGAAATGCCCCCACTGATCTGACCCCTGGAAACGGCTCGTCAAAATGCTCTGGACCACTACCGTACCTTCTTCTCTTACTATCTATGTTTGCAACATTCATTAACTCACCTCCTCTTACTAATTCCCGACTATCTCTCGCTACACACCGCAATGTTGCTGTTATGCGACGTTATTATTTCTAACGCGCTTTATAGTAGTTCCGTTTTCCACCTTAGGAAAGAACGGGTACCGTAAAGATTCAACTGGTACACAAGTAGCTTCTATATTATAAGTTACACGACAATAAAAATCAATGGACCCAGAATACACAATTGAGGTTCACAAGTGTTATTCCTTAATAGCTAGGTACTGTACAATCATAGGTCAGATAGTTGATAGGATCGAGTCTCATATATAGGATGAGCTTTGCGATCAGACATACAAATAATTCAATTCATAGGTAGTAAGGTTCCTGTAACAATAAAGTTCAGGAATACACAAAATTAGATTATAAATAGTACATATGAATAAATACTATGTCACTATCATAATCACAAGTAAGTATACACAGAGATGTTGGTCTCAAACAATAAATAATATCCTGATAGAAAATGGCAACCGCGAGGTAGCTCCATAAAGCGGGTAGATAAGAGTTACTGCGAGGGCATAAGCACAGTACTAAAGGTTTATGTAAATAGGATATTATTTGATATACGAATAACTTATATGTTAATTCAACATAGACAAGATATTAATCTCAAATACCTCAAAGAGTAATATACATGAATATAAATTCACTAAGGGGATAAATAATTATAATAGTCTTTAGGTATAACTAGTAGGATAAGTAAATTCGCAGACGATACTAAAATGGGGAGATCAATTGATTCAGATAGCGATATAGAGTGCCTCCAAAGGGATCTAGATACCTTACATGAATGGTCAGTAAATTGGCAGATGAAGTTTAACATTGACAAATGCAAGGTATTAAAGATAGGGAAGATGCAAACAAATGTTAAATATAAACTAGCTAATTTAGAATTAGAAAATTCAGACTGCGAGAAAGATCTAGGTGTGTTTGTTAGCAATGATTTGAAGCCTAGAAAACAGTGTATAAGCGTTCGTAATAAGGCAAACAGGATTCTCGGGTTCATCTCTAGGAGTGTGAGTAACAGAACTGCTGATGTTATCTTAAAACTTTACTTGTCATTAGTGAGACCCCATATGGATTATGCTGTCCAATTTTGGTGTCCTTATTACAGAATGGACATAGATTCATTGGAGAGAATTCAGCGTAGAATGACAAAAATGATCCATAATATTAGAAATTTTCCGTATGAAGAAAGGTTGAAGAAATTAGGTTTACATTCGTTAGAGAGACGCAGAGTTAGAGGGGATATGATAGAGGTGTTCAAGTGGGTTAGTGGGATTAACAAAGGGGACATGACAAATGTACTAAAGCTGTGATAGCGAAAGAACTCGTACCAATGGTTTCAAATTAGATAAATTTAGTTTCAGAAAAGATATAGGCAAATATTGGTTTGGTAACAGAGTTGTAGATGGGTGGAATAGGCTACCAAGTGATATAGTGGGATCAAGAACGATAGGGAGCTTTAAGAAAAAATTGGATAAGCATATGGACGAGAAGGGTTGGGTGTGAAGGGGGATCAGCCGGGTTGGGCCAATCAGCGCTCCTGCGTTAATCTCTAACCGGTTTGGTAAGATGATCCTCAGGGTATTAGAGTGTTGAGCCTATAATTGGGCTTTGTAATTGGGGTTGTGTGGGACAGGGATCTGCCTTGCTTAGGCCAATCGGCTTTCTGCAGACTCCCATTTTCTTATGTTCTTATGTTCTTATATGCGTGACTGAGATTCTCGCCGAGGGAGAAGTTAATGCGACGTGAATATATAAGTTAATAAATAACTCGGATAAGGCTAGACATGCAGTTTAAGTTATGAGGCGTAAGAATAATAACAGTCAAATTAGGAGACTGAATAGTAAAACACTGAATGACTTATCTATGAATTATGTACCTGCTTGATGATACTACACACAAACAAGATCTGCATAAGTGTTCACTTAGTCCTTACGTGTAAGTGTATGTGTAATTTCCCGAACAAACATATGTATTACTCTTCAAAAGAATATAGGAACCTATACTCGAAGAATTATATATATATTTATCCCAATGATAGGAGTGTGTTATGTTCTCTAGAAATCGAGTGGCGAATACTAGGAAAATGAGAGAATGGAAAATCACTCTAGCTACGTTAACGTGAAGCTCAGCATATCTTGTTAACCCTTATTGTAGTCATCATTACACTTAACAAAACAAGAGTCACTTAAAGGTTTGGAGAAAGATCTAGAAGCTTGGGAGAGGAGTTGGCGCACATGTGGTAACAGCGTCGGTTGTCCCTTCCTTTTTGCACAAGGGGGGCTCGGCGGATTCACACGCTTGTGCGATAGTCTCTCTCTCGCTCTCTCTCTCTCTCTCTCTCTCTCTCTCTCTCTCTCTCTCTCTATCTTTCTTCGGGGTCACTCATTACACTGTAGTTCACTGGTTCTTCAAAGTTTATAAAATTTTAAGGGGCAAATTGGCTATACCCCTATGGAAGTCTAACTCCGAACAAAGATGTCCGATTAAGCACGTTCGTCCCAGAAGGCAGAGGTACCCGATAAGTCAAAGCTCAGTTTTGCCTACCTTACCCTCAGCACGGGTAGGTAGTAACTACTTTATGGATGGGGTTAAGGGGTGTGCTTCTCAGTGGATTATAGACATAGGATTTAGGGGTTATTGATTTATCCTGAGGTTAGTTCTTGTCTTAAAAATATGAACAGTACTGTATATGTTTAGAACGGGGTGGATATTCTACATTTATCCTCATTTAATTTGGGTCGAGATATGGCTCGCAGGGGTGGGAAAAATTAAATGACTGATGTAGGCAGATGTAGAGAATTTGTAGTTTGTATGATGGTGATTTGTGAGGCAGACCGATAGATGAATTTGATTTGTTTGTTAGCCTGATCAAAGTTGACTTGCTCCTATTGGTAAGTTTAGATGTGGGAGTATTGAGGTGGCTGATGGTGAATTTGCATGAACATCTCTTCATCATAGTCTAAATCTGCCTCCGGTATGGGAAGGTCTAGGTATAGCGCATTTGTCTAAATAAATCTGGCTCTGGTATGGGAAGGTCTTGGTATAGCGCGTTTGTCTAAATAAATCTGGCTCCGGTATGGGAAGGTCTTGGTATAGCGCATTTGTCTAAATAAATCTGGCTCTGGTATGGGAAGGTCTTGGTATAGCGCGTTTGTGTAAATAAATCTGGCTCCGGTATGGGAAGGTCTTGGTATAGCGCATTTGTCTAAATAAATCTGGCTCTGGTATGGGAAGGTCTTGGTATAGCGCGTTTGTGTAAATAAATCTGGCTCCGGTATGTGAAGGTCTTGGTATAGCGCGTTTGTCTAAATAAATCTGGCTCCGGTATGGGAAGGTCTTGGTATAGCGTGTTTGTCTAAATAAATCTGGCTCCGGTATGTGAAGGTCTTGGTATAGTGTTTGTCTAAATAAATCTGGCTCCGGTATGGGAAGGTCTTGGTATAGCGTGTTTGTCTAAATAAACTGGCTCCGGTATGGGAAGGTCTTGGTATAGCGCGTTTGTCTAAATAAATCTGGCTCCGGTATGGGAAGGTCTTGGTATAGCGCGTTTGTCTAAATAAATCTGGCTCCGGTATGGGAAGGTCTTGGTATAGCGTGTTTGTCTAAATAAATCTGGCTCCGGTATGGGAAGGTCTTGGTATAGCGCGTTTGTCTAAATAAATCTGGCTCCGGTATGGGAAGGTCTTGGTATAGCGTGTTTGTCTAAATAAATCTGGCTCCGGTATGGGAAGGTCTTGGTATAGCGTGTTTGTCTAAATAAATCTGGCTCCGGTATGGGAAGGTCTTGGTATAGCGTGTTTGTCTAAATAAATCTGGCTCCGGTATGGGAAGGTCTTGGTATAGCGCGTTTGTCTAAATAAATCTGGCTCCGGTATGGGAAGGTCTTGGTATAGCGTGTTTGTCTAAATAAATCTGGCTCCGGTATGGGAAGGTCTTGGTATAGCGCGTTTGTCTAAATAAATCTGGCTCCGGTATGGGAAGGTCTTGGTATAGCGCGTTTGTCTAAATAAATCTGGCTCCGGTATGGGAAGGTCTTGATATAGCGCGTTTGTCTAAATAAATCTGGCTCCGGTATGGGAAGGTCTTGGTATAGCGCGTTTGTGTAAATAAATCTGGCTCTGGTATGGGAAGGTAAATAAATCTGGCTCCGGTATGGGAAGGTCTTGGTATAGCGCGTTTGTCTAAATAAATCTGGCTCCGGTATGGGAAGGTCTTGGTATAGTGTGTTTGTCTAAATAAATCTGGCTCCGGTATGGGAAGGTCTTGGTATAGCGTGTTTGTCTAAATAAATCTGGCTCCGGTATGGGAAGGTCTTGGTATAGCGCGTTTGTCTAAATAAATCTGGCTCCGGTATGGGAAGGTCTTGGTATAGCGTGTTTGTCTAAATAAATCTGGCTCCGGTATGGGAAGGTCTTGGTATAGCGTGTTTGTCTAAATAAATCTGGCTCCGGTATGGGAAGGTCTTGGTATAGCGCGTTTGTCTAAATAAATCTGGCTCCGGTATGGGAAGGTCTTGGTATAGCGCGTTTGTCTAAATAAATCTGGCTCCGGTATGGGAAGGTCTTGGTATAGCGTGTTTGTCTAAATAAATCTGGCTCCGGTATGGGAAGGTCTTGGTATAGCACGTTTGTCTAAATAAATCTGGCTCCGGTATGGGAAGGTCTTGGTATAGCGTGTTTGTCTAAATAAATCTGGCTCCGGTATGGGAAGGTCTTGGTATAGCGCGTTTGTCTAAATAAATCTGGCTCCGGTATGGGAAGGTCTTGGTTATAGCGTGTTTGTCTAAATAAATCTGGCTCCGGTATGGGAAGGTCTTGGTATAGCGCGTTTGTCTAAATAAATCTGGCTCCGGTATGGGAAGGTCTTGGTATAGCGTGTTTGTCTAAATAAATCTGGCTCCGGTATGGGAAGGTCTTGGTATAGCGCGTTTGTCTAAATAAATCTGGCTCCGGTATGGGAAGGTCTTGGTATAGCGTGTTTGTCTAAATAAATCTGGCTCCGGTATGGGAAGGTCTTGGTATAGCGCGTTTGTCTAAATAAATCTGGCTCCGGTATGGGAAGGTCTTGGTATAGCGTCTTTGTCTAAATAAATCTGGCTCCGGTATGGGAAGGTCTTGGTATAGCGCGTTTGTCTAAATAAATCTGGCTCCGGTATGGGAAGGTCTTGGTATAGCGCGTTTGTCTAAATAAATCTGGCTCCGGTATGGGAAGGTCTTGGTATAGCGCGTTTGTGTAAATAAATCTGGCTCCGGTATGGGAAGGTCTTGGTATAGCGCGTTTGTCTAAATAAATCTGGCTCCGGTATGGGAAGGTCTTGGTATAGCGTGTTTGTCTAAATAAATCTGGCTCCGGTATGGGAAGGTCTTGGTATAGCGCGTTTGTCTAAATAAATCTGGGTCCGGTATGGGAAGGTCTTGGTATAGCGCGTTTGTCTAAATAAATCTGGCTCCGGTATAGGAAGATCTTGGCATAGCGTGTTTTCTCTTGTCTTAGCCACGGGGTATTGATCAAGCGGCGTCTGAGGGTGGGGAGGTTTGTTAGTGCGTGTTTTATTCGTTATGGTAGCAATGGAGCACTGAATGGTTTGATTATCACTCTTAGATGGGAGCAGGTGTTTTGACTGGTTTTGGCTTTATTTGGCCGGACTCAGTCATTTCGGTTGCATCTCTTACTCTTCTACCGCTATTACAACAATCGGTGTTCTTCAAAACTATCTCAGTGTATACCTCCTCCCTTACGGAAAGTGGGTGGCACCTGCCTTTCAACACATTCCTACACCTATTCTGTCCAACTCTCGAAACCAAGAGTAAACCGATTATCCAGGTCGTTCTTCTACTCAACGAGTAAACTCTGGAACTCGCTCCCTCATTCTGTCACTACTTCAAGCTCCGTGTGTCCAGACTTTTGTGTTCTAACACACCTTGAATTTGACTCCTTATCACTCTTTGAAATTTTGAGGGATACTTGTTACAGACAGCACTTCCTTTTGTCTCCTTCAAACACAGACAAAAATATGAGCATATGTGTGTTCTGATGTGCTTGTGATCATGTGTGTGTACTGGTGTGTACGTGACCGTATGTTGTACTGATGTGTGTGAGCATGTGTGTGTACTGATATGTATGTATTGATGTGCATGCACGATCATATGTGTGTACTGGTATGTATGCGAGCATATGTGTGTACTGGTGTGTATGTGAGCGTATGTGTACTAGTGTGTATGTGAGCGTATGAGTGTATGTTTGTGTCTGTAAGCTTCGTACTAAGTATAAGCGTAGCCTATATGCACGTGTGTATAGTGTTGGCGTTTCCGTATGTGTGTACTGGTGTGTATATGAGCGTATGGGTGTATATGTATGTCTGTCTGTAAGCGTGGTAAAAAAATATGAGCGTATATATATAACATATGTATGTGTATATAATTTGATATGTGAGTGTATGTACTGTAGTGTTCCCAGCCTTGGACTAGACCCTTCCCTACACACTGACCTGACCTTGCTATTGTCTCAGCCGCCCCATAATGCCTTCCTTCACCACGCCCATATAATATACTGTATTTTCCATTCCTTCAACTGACCTTTATCTTCCGTTCATCATGTTGTGTTAACTACTTCAGTGCGACGTAATTTCTCTTTTATTCCGTATTCATCGTATCTTTAATGGTTTTTGTTTAATTATTCATAGTTTCATTAACCTCTTCAAAATACATCATCATTCATTGTCCATTCTTTAATAGTCTTTTAATAGTCCTAATTCTCCTCGGGTTGCATTGCTTATTACATCCATCCATCATGATTTATCTTACGTTGCATGTCATAAGTTTGTTTTTGTATAAAATAAATAATTGCTATCCATTTTTGTCCACAAATTCTAGCTCCGTCTGTCATAATTGCTCGCTCTCTCTCTCTCTCTCTCTCTCTCTCTCTCTCTCTCTCTCTCTCTCTCTCTCTCTCTCTCTCTCTCTCTCTCTCTCTCTCTCTCTCTCTGTCTCTGTCTCTGTCTCTGTCTCTGTCTCTCTCTCTCTCTCTCTCTCTCTCTCTCTCTCTCTCTCTCTCCTACAAGTCATTCTCCATCAGTTATCAGTTTCCCTTCCTCTCCAGCATTGTTTGGTTAGCAGTCATTTCCTCTATCGTTTTAAGGGGGTCACCTGCTTGTTTTTCCTTTTCTCCTATTCTCTCTTTTTCTGTCTTGTATCCATTCGGCCCCATTCAGCCAACTGTTTTAAGACGTTTATCCCCATCCAGGTTTCGAATTCTTCCTGGCGAGCGATAGCGAGCCAGCATTGTATGGAGAAATCCTGCTTCGCCGGAGACATTGTTCTATCGAAAAATTTACAAATTTAGCTTGCTGTCAAAATAGAATATATATATATATGCTGTCTCGCTACTGCTCGCCAGGAAAATATTGACACCTGGATGGGAGTAAACGTCTTAAAACAGTAGGCCGAATGGATACAAGCCAAAGAAAGAGAAAAAAGGAGAGAAGAAAAGCAGGTGACCCCCCTTAATAATATTCCAACCATCCCACATAGTTCCTCTTTACTGCCTGTCCATTATCGTCTCCCCTTTCGTCCATTAATTTCTTCTTCTTGTCTCTTCATGTCCTTCTTCCTCCGTAAGTCATCTGTTCCTCATTTATTCCATTTATTTCCGTTCTCTGTCTTCACTAGTATCTCCTTTTCACTTTCCTTTTCAGTCCTACGTGGCTTTCTTCTTTTTTCGTTTCATTTTGTGCTGCTCTCTGTTTGCCTTTTGTCTGACCTATCATCATGTACCCATTTTTCGTTCCAGTTCTGCCGCATTGTTTTATCATTTTTATATCCACCCATTTATAAGTTCTTCCGCGTGTGTTTTATAACGGAGGTAAATATACTTATACAGTTGTCTCTCTTTTCACTCCATTACTTTTGTTCTACTGTATAGCATATGTCTCAATTTCATATCACATGTCTTCCATTTGTGTGTATATATATATATATATATATATATATATACGGTATATATATTGATTCATCATTGTGTCTCTCGTTTTACTAAATTTGTATTTGTCCTCCATGACATAATTCTCCCCTTCGCGTTTTTTCCAGAGTAATATATTTTCTTTCTACCCTTCCTATATAACCGCTACATACCATACCTCCTCCTGACCTTACATCTATCAACATATGTCATCCATGTTTTATCCCTTATTGTCCTACTGTCTTTATTCAGCTTTTACCCTGTTTTATTAGTCTATTTATTTTATCGACCTATTTTCTATCCTTCTACCTATCGTAAAAAGAATCTCGACCTATCTGTGTCCGTCAATATACACACACACACACACACATTATATTATTTATATATATATATACGTACAGTATACTGTATATATATGTGTTTGCGTACTACTTCATTAATTTTGTTTTCCATCTTTCAATACAGTATATTACCTTTATCCATCATCATCAGTCACACATCCATTTGTTGACACAAGTCCTTGTTCTACATAAATTATGCCTCCCACATTTACTATAAGTCTATTCGCTGTAAGTAGGCGAGAAGTCATGACCTCTATTCTCTGTAACTCAAAAAGGGCTAGAGCAAATTGGCTGTAAATTTCCACATCTATTTCTTGCCTGACTCTTCCCAAATGGTAGAAATATTAGCTCGATTGCTCTTGTCGTTTTTGAGTTACAGAGGTTAGAGGTCATGATTTATCGCCTACTATTACAGCGAATAGACTATAGTAATATATGTTTTCTACTATTACAGCGAATAGACTATAGTAATATATGTTTTCTACTATTACAGCGAATAGACTATAGTAATATATGTTTTCTATTACAGCGAATAGACTATAGTAATATATGTTTTCTACTATTACAGCGAATAGACTATAGTAATATATGTTTTCTACTATTACAGCGAATAGACTATAGTAATATATGTTTTCTACTCATCATCCCACAAATGTCCGTAATATGAGTGTAGTATTGTTGAAACTTTCAAAATTCGACAAGACAAGTATATCGCTCTTAAACCCCGATTAACTTAGTTTCCAAATTAATTGCACTACTCTTTACGGTACTATAGTTATCTTTACGGTACTATAGTTATCTTTACGGTACTATAGTTATCTTTACGGTACTATAGTTATCTTTACGGTACTATAGTTATCTTTACGGTACTATAGTTATCTTTACGGTACTATAGTTATCTTTACGGTACTATAGTTATCTTTACGGTACTATAGTTATCTTTTTGCACATGGGTTAGGTAGTTTCAGTTACAAGCCGCTTCGCTTCAATAGATCCGTTGCATGTTTTCTGCTATATTCCTGTATACTACTTCTGCCCACCATCACCATCCCATCATCTGTCCATCCATTATCTCTTCATCCATCCTCACCATCCCATCATCTGTCCATCCACCATCACCATCCCATAATCTGCCCATCCATCCTCTGTCCATCCACCATCACCATACCATCCTCTCACCATCCATCATCTGTCCATCCATCATCTGTCCATCATCTCCATCTACCATCACTGTCCATCCACCATCACCATACCATCCCCTCACCACCCATCATCTGTCCATCCACCATCACCATCCCATAATCTGCCCATCCATCCTCTGTCCATCCACCATCACCATACCATCCTCTCACCATCCATCATCTGTCCATCCATCATCTGTCCATCATCTCCATCTACCATCACTGTCCATCCACCATCACCATACCATCCTCTCACCATCCATCATCTGTCCATCATCTCCATCTACCATCACTGTCCATCCACCATCACCATACCATCCTCTCACCATCCATCATCTGTCCATCATCTCCATCTACCATCACTGTCCATCCACCATCACCATACCATCCTCTCACCATCCATCATCTGTCCATCATCTCCATCTACCATCACTGTCCATCCACCATCACCATACCATCCTCTCACCATCCATCATCTGTCCATCATCTCCATCTACCATCACTGTCCATCCACCATCACCATACCATCCTCTCACCATCCATCATCTGTCCATCATCTCCATCTACCATCACTGTCCATCCACCATCACCATACCATCCTCTCACCATCCATCATCTGTCCATCATCTCCATCTACCATCACTGTCCATCCACCATCACCATACCATCCTCTCACCATCCATCATCTGTCCATCATCTCCATCTACCATCACTGTCCATCCACCATCACCATACCATCCCCTCACCACCCATCATCTGTCCATCATCTCCATCTACCATCACTGTCCATCCACCATCACCATACCATCCTCTCACCATCCATCATCTGTCCATCATCTCCATCTACCATCACTGTCCATCCACCATCACCATACCATCCTCTCACCATCCATCATCTGTCCATCATCTCCATCTACCATCACTGTCCATCCACCATCACCATACCATCCTCTCACCATCCATCATCTGTCCATCATCTCCATCTACCATCACTGTCCATCCACCATCACCATACCATCCTCTCACCATCCATCATCTGTCCATCATCTCCATCTACCATCACTGTCCATCCACCATCACCATACCATCCTCTCACCATCCATTATCTGTCCATCATCTCTATCTACCATCACTGTCCATCCACCATCACCATACCATCCTCTCACCATCCATCATCTGTCCATCATCTCCATCTACCATCACTGTCCATCCACCATCACCATACCATCCTCTCACCATCCATCATCTGTCCATCATCTCCATCTACCATCACTGTCCATCCACCATCACCATACCATCCTCTCACCATCCATCATCTGTCCATCATCTCCATCTACCATCACTGTCCATCCACCATCACCATACCATCCTCTCACCATCCATCATCTGTCCATCATCTCCATCTACCATCACTGTCCATCCACCATCACCATACCATCCTCTCACCATCCATCATCTGTCCATCATCTCCATCTACCATCACTGTCCATCCACCATCACCATACCATCCTCTCACCATCCATCATCTGTCCATCATCTCCATCTACCATCACTGTCCATCCACCATCACCATACCATCCTCTCACCATCCATCATCTGTCCATCATCTCCATCTACCATCACTGTCCATCCACCATCACCATACCATCCTCTCACCATCATTCATCTGTCCATCATCTCCATCTACCATCACTGTCCATCCACCATCACCATACCATCCCCTCACCACCCATCACTATTACTACGTTCCCTTTTCCACCATCCCTCTCAGCTTCCGTTTCTGGCCTCCTCAGTTCCAGGGTCGGGGTATCTATGAACCTTGGGTCGGGGTATGTTTGTGGTATGCCCCCAAGTTCCCTTCGCGTCCGGTCTATATACGGAAAACATTTTATTGGCTAACCCAGTTCTGAGCATATGTAGAAATAACAGTGTCTCCTTTGATTGACTCTATACAGTATAGCCCTCCGATGTACTTTGTTTTGTGTAGGTATTGCTTTGATTAATCCCTCTATATGTGCAATAGATTTGAGTAAATGAGACTAGGCTAGGTTGACTCATTTTGGTAAGGGTTGCGCATTTCGGTTCACTAAAACCAGTTCACATACGGTAGCCAATTAGTAAATATTAATAAGGCCGAATCACACGAACTCATCTGACTACTTTCGATTAAGAACATGATCCTAGCAACAATTTGGAGGACCGTTTGCATTGGTGTCGGCAACTTCATTGAATTTAGATTATTATAAATGGATGAAGTTTTATATAACTTTAATTCAGAAGTGCGTAAACCGAAGTCGTCGAGAGAAAATGCCGGAAAAAATGCTCGTGTGACTCGACCTTTAGTGAGTAATTAAACGATCACTTTTTCCAGCAACTGTTCACGACAACTCTGATTTGCCAAACTCTAATCTTGTATACAAAATCAACACACTAATTTAAGGGGGGTCACCGGCCTTTTTTATCGATTTCTCCCTGGCGAGCGAAAGCGAGCCAGCATTGTATAGTGAAATCCGGCTTCGCCGGAGAAATTTTTCTATCGAAAAATGTAGAAATTTAACTTGCTGTCAAAACAAAAGTATATATATGATAGCTCGCTACCGCTCGCCAGGAAAATATTGACACCTGGATGGGGGTAAACGTCTTAAAACAGTAGGCTGAATGGGCCGAATGGATACAAGCCAAAGAGAGAGGGAGAGAAAGAGAAAAAAAGCGAGGTGGGCTCCCTTAAGTTAACTTCTGTATAATTGTCATTAATGCGAAAGAACTCAGAAACGTTGGCAGAATATATATTGTGACCAAACGTTACCGTGAAAGGGACTTGTTTGTATTCCACTGCTAATGTTTGCAGTGCCGGTTCTCGCCAAAATACCTGGATGTGTTGATATTATAATTTAATGTGTTAGCAAAGACAGTTTACCAATAGACTGGATAACTCCGTCGTCGACACCTGCCCAGGTTGTAACACAGCACCCCATACCATTAAACACATCATAGAAGACTGCATTTCACACAACCACTTACGCCAACAACACAATCTACACTCCTTGAGAGCTCTGTGGGAAAGCCCGACCGTGGCCATGGCCTTCCTTAGGGACTCGGGGCTGTTCGGCCAGGCAGCTTTGAAAACAACAACAACAACCAATAACTGTTCTCTATGCGTTTCTGATTTGCCTTCATATTACCTTTCTAGTATATTGACGCTTCTTTTCTAGCTATCTTCAGACAATTGTATTCAACTTAAAAGTGATCTAAGTTAGCCATATAGTTAATATACTTGTTTTTACTCAACGTTCAGAGGTATTTCCTAATATGAATTAATTTGTCTAGTGTTAGCCAGAAAAATAACAAAATGAAGCCATGATACAGAAAAGGTTAGAAAGCCTCCTCCCGAGTCCCCTTCAACATCCTTGAGAGACTCCCACCACCATCCTTCCTGCCTTCCGTAATCTGTCTAATACATTCTCTCTCTCTCTCTCTCTCTCTCTCTCTCTCTCTCTCTCTCTCTCTCTCTCTATATATATATATATATATATATATATATATATATATATATATATATATATATATATATATATATATGTATATATATATATATATGTATGTATATATATACATATATATGTATATATATGTATATAATTTATTTATTTATTTAATGTATTTATTTTTATTTATTTATTTATTTATTTATTTATGTATTCGTCTCCTTCCCGTCCTTGATTGACAACACCTTTGTCTTCCCTTAACAATTTCTGATCCAACGTCTTGTGGGGTTTATATTTCGTTTATTCTTGAAGATTTTGCATTTTTTTTTTTTTTTTGCCATTTTCGAACAATGTATTTCAGTCTGTCCCTTAGACTAACAAAAATGCTTTCTCAGACTTCCTGCAAGATGCCCAGCCAGATCCCTTCAAGCTAATTTTTTTTTTTTTTTTTTTCCCCCAATAGAATAATCTCCCAACCAAAGGCCGATTTCTTCTTTCTAAAATGCAGGCTCGCTATCGCGCGCCCAAAATTATTAGACACCTGAATGGGTGAAGTATTTTAAAATCTCTAAACTAATGGAGCGACACTTGGGATGTCCAAAAAATACCCCCTCGTCCATATAGGGTTAAGACCATCTGACTTTGTTCCTCATCCTTCGGTGGCCAAATTATGTCTGTTACTAGTTCCGCCTCTTCATATTCTCACCCCCCCCCCCCCCCACCACCACCACCACCATCACCACCACCACCACCATCACCACCACCACCACCATCACCACCACCACCATCACCACCATCACCATCACCACCACCACCACCACCACCACCTTTCTCTCTCTCTCTCTCTCTCTCTCTCTCTCTCTCTCTCTCTCTCTCTCTCTCATAGCACAAGTATGTGTGGTAACTTATTCACATATATAATATGTTCTTCCGGGAACAAACTTCCCACAGTTGTAAATTGTTTTTCAGTCAAGAAAAGTAGATAGTATATTGCACACTCTGCAGTGAGTGCAGTGCACTACACAATCCTTGTAACTAACTCTAACTCTAACTCTCTCTCTCTCTCTCTCTCTCTCTCTCTCTCTCTCTCTCTCTCTCTCTCTCTCTCTCTCTCTCTCTCTCTCTCTCTCTCTCAAATGTGTTTAGGGTATAATTATGTTGTAGGCGGTCATGTTGTTCATCAGTATCCCTTTCGGAAGGGGTTTATAGACCCCCTTCTCCCTTATGTTTAGCCCTATTAGGTTTTAGATTTTAAGATCGCACCATTAGTTTGGCTATTGTAAGACCTTCCCCCCCCCCCATTTCTTCGTTAATTTTAGACCTATCGTGCCTTTTAGGTGTCGATTTTTCCTGGCCAGTGACAGCGAGCCTGCAGTTTAGAAGGAATTGGCCTTCGGCCGAGGCAACTTTCTACCAATAATGCATAATTTTATCTCGAAATGGGGCCTTAGGGGTATTTTTTTAAGCTTGGAGATCTAGGGAGGAAGCTAAATATACAGTATATAATAATAAATTAACAAATATATAAACATCACCCCTTAAAGCAGGCTACATTCTTCTGTCGTTTGTTTGCTGATTTCCTGCTTGACTATTCATTAATGTTATTATAATTGATATTTACTATTTATTACAAGCCACATCATACAGACAAAACTATGTGCGTGCGTGTATGCGCGCGTGTATAATTTTAATATTAGTAATGCTTATTATGCTATTTATCCATTTCCATGTACTAATGCCACCCTTATTTTCTTGTAAAACGATGCATCAAACTTTTGTCTAAATGATTATTAACTTTGGATGTATACCCAAGACTTCACCTGTCCTTAAATGCCACCCATATACAACTTTTGAGCTTGATTATTGGTATAACTAATATATTAACTTTAAAGATCCACTAACAACGACTAACTGACTTTATGAATCCCACACAATTGATACATGAACATATATAATATATACTTCTTTCAACTGACTATGTGCTATATTAGCATTATAATATATACTAATATTTATAAGAAGTTGAAATGGCAACACCAGTATGATATCGTGGATGAATTGCGAATATTATAACTGTATTATTATACAGTAATCTTTAAAACAAAACGTGGTATTTTAAAATTCAACCTAATCTTGATAAAATCATTCTTGAAACCAAGATTCCGATTATCTAATAGTTTTGTTAAGGGGAGATTTCCACTTGAGGGATTTTTGTCGTGACCCTTTTCTCCTTCATATTTAGCCCTATTGCTTTTGAGATTTTAAGACATTTGCTCCATTTCTGGCAATTTTAAGAGCTTTCGTGCCATTAAGGTGTCGATATTTTCGTGGCGAGCGATAGCGAGCCTGATATTTAAAAGCAACCGGCCTTCGGCCGGGAAATGTTTCTACCGAAAAATTTACAAATTTATCTAAAAAGGGGGTCAAGGGTGTGTAATTTTAAGTTTGATGGAGGTCTATGGAACAAACTAAATACCTCCCCTTAATGATTATCTTCCTTAGACCCACTTATGTGAATCCTGACTTTTGACGTTGTTGTTTGGAGTTTTACCTTCTTATTGTCAGTACTAATGTGTTTACCCTTTATAACTGAGGTAGCTATTGTTTATTTAATACGTATTTACTAAGCACATTGTATTTAAGGGGAGATATGGCGCTTTTCTAGACCACCTTCTCCCTCATCTTTAGCCCCATTATTTTGGCGATTTTATGCACTTTCGCCCCATTTCTGTCAATTTTAAGACCTTTCCTGCCATTTAGGTGTCGATTTTTTCCTGGCGAGCGATAGCGAGCTTGTAATTTAAGAGGAACCCGAAATTTTGCTACCGAAAAATTTACAAATTTGTCTTGAAAGGTCTTTTTTAGCTTGATGGAGGTCTAGCGAGGAAACTAGAAAAATAATAAATTAATTAAAAACTCGACCAAAAAGTGAAGGATCTGCCCTTAATCGATTTATGAAAGAAAACATGGGCTGAAATTTTATGTCAGCGTGGTTACGAATCCATATGGGCAACTTGTTAAGGGGGTAGTGCTTGGTTTGTGGTCTATATAGTTGTGTATTAACTTTATTGTTCAATTTCCTCGCTAGACCTCCATCAAACTTTAAAAAAACACCCCCTAGAACCCCTTTCAAGATAAATGTTTACATTTTTCGGTAGAAAACTTTCCCGGTCAAAGGCCGGTTAAATCAAAATTACAGGCTCGCTCCGTCAAATGACGTTGCTTCCCACCCAGTGCGGGCTGCATCCTAGCTCCGTCAAACAGCGATATTTGTGCCGGAGAAGGGCGGTATCTAAGTGTTTTTTGTTTTTTTTTGTTTTTTTTCTTTTGCGGTAGAAGGGCGAAGATTGGCCTAGTGTGATACCCCCTTAACGGAGTCGTCCACTGATTAACCAGAATATCTTGATACACCATCCTGTGCATCATCTAGTTTTTGTCCCCCCCTGTTAGGTGTTATCATGAGGTTATCAGCGTAATGTAGCGCGGTGCCTCCACATCATAACTGGTCTAATAATGGCCCTGAGAACTGGTGGATAGCCCCGCAATATTTGTTGATATTTGCGCACAAGAATTTGGCCTCTTATTAGGGGAACCGCTTTCAAACTTAAAGATATTAGAACAAGATTCACAGGAGTACAGATAATTTCAAATTTCAATAATTAGTACATAATATCTTCTCATCACATCATACCTTGTCCATATTTTGCATTGTTTAATGAAATATTTAACTTTGTAATAAATGTATTTATGATTATGTGGCGACTGAGTAAGGCAACAAAGATATCTTAATTATTAACAATATGAGACAAGTACTCGATTATCTATGTACACCGTTCTCCACAACATGCCTTAGAGTATATTATAGATTATGTCCAATTTTACGTTCGAAATTCAAATATCTCGAAGACTTTACTAACCAAACAAAAACGAGTACCAAAGTTATCGACTAGATCTTTGAACGATAAACTATGGCTCGACCACTAACCACATCCTAAATCCCCCTGAAAATGGGCAGGCTCCGGGTCTTGATCATGGGATAACAAATATTGAACAATATAGCAAAATCACACACACACGCACACTGTTACACACACACACACACACGCACACACACACACACACACACACACACACACACACACACACACACCCAAGCGGTGATGTGTTTATTGGTACACACGTTAATTTTGCATGCTTACGAGTACATTTTTCGATTTTTAAACCTAAATAAAACTATCTAGATCAAACTTAACCTAACCTACCTAACCTAACTTACCTAACCTAACCGAAAACACTCCATTTCAACGTATGTTAAAGAGGTGTGTACACTTAAAGGGGAGGTGTGGCAGAGTGGTCTTGCCACTGGACTGGCAATCCAATGGACCCGGGTTCGAATCCCAATATGTCAATGGGAAGATATTATTCGGATGGAATTTGTGCTGTACCTAGTTTCAGTGCATTACCACAGCACACCGAAATGCCAAAACAAAACAAAAATACTCTCATTGTTCCCTGATTAAATAGCACTGTATGAATATTTCCATATTCAAAATATGCTACAGGGGGGGCAATGCCTAGTGAGTTAATTGCTCAATAGGTGGCGTTCTGAGAGTGAGGGTCAGAGTCTGAGGAGTGAGACGGTGAAGCGCAGAGGCGAAGCAGCTTCAGAGATGGAGTTGGGGTCGAGCTGTGAATAGGTGCTTCGCATGTCTCACTCCCTAGACTGGAACGAGACCTCACGGGCCTCACCGTGTTCAGCGGTAGAGTGTGCAGGCTCTCAGCCTATGCCCGAGAGGGAGTAGTTGGTATATAGAAAAGAAAAAAAATCGTCCTAAACCTCATGTACCTGCAAACCTACATATTTAGTCAATGTTGTACCTTTAAGCACACCACCGCTTGTCCACACACACACACACACACACACTCACTCACACTCAACACTCACTCTCTCCTCTCTCTCTCTCTCTCTCTCTCTCTCTCTCTCTCTCTCTCTCTCTCTCTCTCTCTCTCACACACACAACTAAACCCGGATATTGGGTTCCCCTTAAATTACAGGCTCGCTATCGCTCGCCAGGAAAAAATCGACTTAAATGGGACGAAAGGTCTTAAAAGTGACATAAAAGGGGTGAAAGTTCTTAAAATCGCCAAACTAATGGGGCGAACGTCTTAAAATCTCAAAAGCAATGGGGCTAAACATGAGGGAGAAAGGGGTAAAGAAAAAAACCGACCTTGTCGAAGTGATGGGTCCTGAAACTAAATCAGTGCCCTCATCTATTTTGTTGGGTAGCCAATCATCTTTTTGATGATTCTGGGACAATCATCCTCTTGTACAATGCACTTACCATCCAAGGCAAGGTTAATTGTCTGTGTATGGAGTCCTAATATCATTAGAAGATAATAAGGAACACCCCGTTCTTAACATTAATGGATACAAAACAACATCTGAGGAGGAGCACTTTTTTGACAACGTTTCGCAGATAGCTTCTTCAGGTCACTATCTGAGAAACGTTGTCATTAAAGTGCTCCTCCTCAGATGGTGTTTTTTTATCCATTCTGTCTTATTTTTCAAGTACTGCTCAACACTTAACATTAATCCTCCATTACAAACCGCAATGCACTAGAATAAACTAACGAAATCATATAACAGGTATTGGAAGGTGTGGCTGAGTGGTCATTAAACTGGTCTGATAACGGAATTCATTTCCGGTATCTCTACGGGAAATATTATTGAGAAACGATGCACACTGTTTTCAATTTCAACAGTTAATCTTAAGCCCACCGACATTCCATTAAAACACCCTTGCTAGGGCCACCAGACCTTATCCTCAAGACTTAATAAACACAGTTGGCAGCATACGAGCTAGTTCCGTGGTATGGTCACGTGAATGATTGATACAGTGACGCTATGAAGTATTATGGGCCATCAATCTAAGGGGGGTCACTGGCTTCTTTTTTATCTTTCTCTCCTTTTCTCTCTTTCTCTCCTTTTCTCTCTTTCCCTGGCTTGTACCCATGCGGCCCCATTCAGCCCCATTCAGCCAACTGTTTTAAGACTTTTATCCCCATCCAGGTGTAGATTTCTTCCTGGCGAGCGATAGCGAGCCAGCATTGTATGGAGAAATCCGGCTTCGCCGGAAAAAAATGTCTATCGAAAAATGTACAAATTTTGCTTGCTGTCAAAACAAATTTATATATATGGTGGCTCGCTACCGCTCGCCAGGAAAATATTGACACCTGAATGGGGGTAAACGTCTTAAAACAGTAGGCTGAATGGGGCCGAATGGATACAAGCCAAAGAGAGAGGGAGATAAAGATAAACTAAGCGAGGTGGGCTTCCTTAAGCAATGAAGGTACCGAGCAACCTGTATGCCACCTGTCGAATGCCTATCAGACTTCGTTACTCATTAGGTATCCAATCCACAGGATACAGTCTCTGGCTGGTGGGGTCTATAGGGCAAAACAAATAAATGCAATAACAATATGCGTGTGTGTATGTGTGGATGAACACTCGACCATAAAACAATCTTTACACTGGTGAGCTGTAAATAATCTAGTGTGAACGGAATGAATCGGGTGAAACATACGTCTGTGAGGTATTCTCATAAGATTTCGACCCACTTCCAGAATGTTTAGAGCGTTAGTGTAAAGATTGTTATTTGGTCGAGTGTTCATGAATGGTAGTTGAGTGCTTTACATTATATTGATTTGTTTTATTAGATCTGTATTTTTATTTGTTTTTTACTTCTCTTTTGACGAATTATTTTGTAAATATTAACTAAGTTGCACGCGTCAATACTCCATATAAAATAAACACTTCATTATCATCGACCATGGTAAACCCGCCCCAACACTAAGGCGCCCGAAGATCAAAACCGGATTATCAGAATTTACAACATGAAAAACTAGCGTCGTTTGTTGTACAGTTAGGACTTGTAATTGTGAGTTCCTCTTTGTGTTCTGTCTCTCTTGTGTCCTGGACTTCCACACCCTCCGGTGGTGTATTGCCTTGAAAACCTAATTGTATCTAAGCTGGGTGGTCTTGGTTAAGGGAGCCTACCTCACTGTTTTTCTCTTTCTCTCCCTCTCTCTTTGGCTTGTATCCATTCGGCCCCATTCAGCCTACTGTTTTAAGACGTTTACCCCCATCCAGGTGTCAATATTTTCCTTGCGAGCGGTAGCGAGCCAGCATACATATTTTGTTTTTCTTTTGACAGCAAGCTAAGTTTGTACATTTTTCGATAGAAAAATGTCTCCGGCGAAGCCGGATTTCTCCATACAATGCAGGAAAAAATCGACACCTGGATGGGGATAAACGTCTTAAAACAGTTGGCTGAATGGGGCCGAATGGATACAAGCCAGACAAAGAGAGAAAAGGAGAGAAAGAAAAACAAAAAACCGGTGACCCCCCTTAAACCATCATATTTCGACTCGTTAGTTTAGCGATTTTAAGGCGTTTTACTCCTTTAGTTTGGTGATTATAGACGCTTTGCCCTATTCAAGTGTCGATTGTCTTTTACCCGGTGAGCGTTGGCGAGCCTGTAATCACGGAGAAACCAGCCTGCGGCCGAGCCATTTTTCGACCAAAAATTTACAAATTCAGCTTGAAGGAGAGTTTTGCTTGAAAGTGGGGCTTGGGAAGGCGAGTATTCTAGCTTCAAAAGGGTCCATCGTGTAGAATTGAAACAAGTGTTGAAGTTTGCAACAATAAAATATATATATATATATATATTATAATATCATAACTCCCAATAAAATACAAACAGAGCCAAACTAACTCCAGTAATCCACTGAATCAGCTAGTGCTAATTAGGAAAATAATAATAATAATTATATATATATATATATATATATATACGGTATATATATATATAATTACTGTGAGTCTGGTTAGGTACTATACTTTGTTCATCTTCACCAAGCCGTGTATACCCTGACACCTGATTGTTAAACCATAATCTCGCTCTCTGTCTTCTCTTGCATTAACCCTTCAGTGCCAGCTCCAACACACTGGGGGACGTTGTTGCTTGCTTAAGGGGGGGTGAGCATATATATATATTTGCTCATTTATGTATTGTTTTTATTATTTCTTTAGTTTCCTCCCTAGACCTCCATCAAGCTTTAAAAAAACATCACCCAAGACCCTCCTTCAAGATATGTTTTTACATTTTTCGAATTACAGGCTCGCTATCGCTCGCCAGGAAAAAAATCGACACCTAAATGACATGAAGTCTTAACATTGACAAAGAAATGGGGCGAAAGGTCTTAGAATCGCCAAACTAATGGGCCGAACGTCTGAAAATATATTGGGCTAAACATGAGGAAGAAGGGGGACCAGAAAAACGACCCAGTTCCCCTTACGGCGTGTTACTCAGTTACTTGTTTGTCAAGGGGAATCCACGCAATGCGAGCTAAGCTCATTATTATCGCGCCTCCTTAACTGGGAATGTATTGTGTGAAATGCATGTTAAGTGTTTTATGTACTGATGGAATGGCTGTGGATGTGTGTGTAGTCTGTATTTAGCCAATTGGCGACATCGGAAACGAAGGCTTAGGGTGGATCTGTATGGTACCATTCTCACTATAGACGGTACCGTCTCGCCCGAAGGCTTAGGTAGCCATCAGCTTAGGTGAACCATATGAAACCCATCTCTCGGCGTGTGCGTGTGTGTTCTGAATATCTACAGTAAACTCTTCTTCTTCTACTCCACAACGATGCACAGTGTCCACAGGGATGTAGCTGTAAACTCAAAATTAATGGGTATGAAATGGGTAATTAAGGGGAGGTATTTAGTTTGTTCCCTACTTTTTCATCAAGCTTAAAATTACACCCCCTAGACCCCCTTTCAAGATAAATATGTACATTTTTCGGTAGAAGAATGTCCCGGCCGAAGGCCGGTTCCCCTTAAATTACAGGCTCGCTATCGCTCGCCAGGAAAACATCGACACCTAAATGGGACGAAAGGTCTTAAAAGTGACATAAATTGGGTGAAAGTTCTTAAAAACGCCAAACTAATGGGGCGAACGTCTTAAAATCTCAAAAGCAATGGGGCTAAACATGAGGGAGAAAGGGGTAAAGAAAAAAATCCCTCAAGTGGAAATCTCCCCTTAAAGTATCCATAATAATCTACCTATTGAAAGGTATATTGATGGTAGTTTACAGTATCTATATAATAAATTGTTAGAAAATTAAATCGCCTTCATTATACCCAAAGATTTGTTATACCTTTTTCATATCCTTTCCATACCGTGTTTATTTGTTATACCTTTTTCATATCCTTTACATACCTTTTTATTTGTTATACCTTTTTCATATCCTTTACATACCGTTTTTATATGTTATACCTTTTTCATATCCTTTACATACCGTTTTTATTTGTTATACCTTTTTCATATCCTTTACATACCGTTTTTATTTGTTATACCTTTTTCATATCCTTTACATACCGTTTTTATTTGTTATACCTTTTTCATATCCTTTCCATACCTTTTTTATTTGTTATACCTTTTTCATATCCTTTACATACCTTTTTTATTTGTCATACCTTTTTCATATCCTTTACATACCGTTTTTATTTGTTATACCTTTTTCATATCCTTTACATACCGTTTTTATTTGTTATACCCTTTTCATATCCTTTACATACCGTTTTTATTTGTTATACCTTTTTCATATCCTTTACATACCGTTTTTATTTGTTATACCTTTTTCATATCCTTTACATACCTTTTTTATTTGTTATACCTTTTTCATATCCTTTACATACCGTTTTTATTTGTTATACCTTTTTCATATCCTTTTTCATATCCTTTACATACCGTTTTTATTTGTTATACCTTTTTCATATCCTTTTTCATATCCTTTACATACCGTTTTTATTTGTTATACCTTTTTCATATCCTTTACATACCGTTTTTATTTCTTTAGTATACAGTATATCCGGTAGCACCAGCATAACTTTAGTATACAGTATATCCGGTAGCACCAGCATAACTTTAGTATACAGTATATCCGGTAGCACCAGCATAACTTTAGTATACAGTATATCCGGTAGCACCAGCATAACTTTAGTATACAGTATATCCGGTAGCACCAGCATAACTTTAGTATACAGTATATCCGGTAGCACCAGCATAACTTTAGTATACAGTATATCCGGTAGCACCAGCATAACTTTAGTATACAGTATATCCGGTAGCACCAGCATAACTTTAGTATACAGTATATCCGGTAGCACCAGCATAACTTTAGTATACAGTATATCCGGTAGCACCAGCATAACTTTAGTATACAGTATATCCGGTAGCACCAGCATAACTTTAGTATACAGTATATCCGGTAGCACCAGCATAACTTTAGTATACAGTATATCCGGTAGCACCAGCTAGCACCAGCATAACTTTAGTATACAGTATATCCGGTAGCACCAGCATAACTTTAGTATACAGTATATCCGGTAGCACCAGCATAACTTTAGTATACAGTATATCCGGTAGCACCAGCATAACTTTAGTATACAGTATATCCGGTAGCACCAGCATAACTTTAGTATACAGTATATCCGGTAGCACCAGCATAACTTTAGTATACAGTATATCCGGTAGCACCAGCATAACTTTAGTATACAGTATATCCGGTAGCACCAGCATAACTTGTATACAGTATATCCGGTAGCACCAGCATAACTTTAGTATACAGTATATCCGGTAGCACAGCATAACTTTAGTATACAGTATATCCGGTAGCACCAGCATAACTTTAGTATACAGTATATCCGGTAGCACCAGCATAACTTAGTATACAGTATATCCGTAGCACCAGCATAACTTTAGTATACAGTATATCCGGTAGCACCAGCATAACTTTAGTATACAGTATATCCGGTAGCACCAGCATAACTTTAGTATACAGTATATCCGGTAGCACCAGCATAACTTTAGTATACAGTATATCCGGTAGCACCAGCATAACTTTAGTATACAGTATATCCGGTAGCACCAGCATAACTTTAGTATACAGTATATCCGGTAGCACCAGCATAACTTTAGTATACAGTATATCCGGTAGCACCAGCATAACTTTAGTATACAGTATATCCGGTAGCACCAGCATAACTTTAGTATACAGTATATCCGGTAGCACCAGCATAACTTTAGTATACAGTATATCCGGTAGCACCAGCATAACTTTAGTATACAGTATATCCGGTAGCACCAGCATAACTTTAGTACAGTATATCCGGTAGCACCAGCATAACTTTAGTATACAGTATATCCGGTAGCACCAGCATAACTTTAGTATACAGTATATCCGGTAGCACCAGCATAACTTTAGTATACAGTATATCCGGTAGCACCAGCATAACTTTAGTATACAGTATATCCGGTAGCACCAGCATAACTTTAGTATACAGTATATCCGGTAGCACCAGCATAACTTTTAATATAATTTCGCTTTACAATAATATCTTCTTGAGAGAGTTTTTTTGGATTCCCTTCTCCCTAATGTTTAGACTCGTCAATTTTGAGATTTTTAAGGCGTTTGGTCCATTAGTTTGGCGATTTTAACACCTTTTGCCCCATTTCTGTGTCAATGTTAAGACCTGTCGTGCCATTTAGGAGTCGATTTTTTCCTGACGAGCGATAGCGAGCCTGCACATTAAGGGGGGTGACCTGCTTTTTGTTATTTCTGTCCTTTTCTCTCTTTCTCTGGCTTGTATCCATTCGGCCCCATTCAGCCAACTATTTTAAGACTTTTATCCCCATCTAGGTGTCGATTTCATCCTGGCGAGCGATAGCGAGCCAGCATTATATGAAGAAATCCGGCTTCGCCGGAGACATTTTTCTATCGAAAAATTTACAAATTTAGCCTGTCAAACAAAAATAAAAAATATGCTGGCTCGCTACCGCTCACCAGTAAAAAATTGACACCTGGATGGGGATAAACGTCTTAAAACAGTAGGCTGAATGGGGCCAAATGGATACAAGCCAGAGAAAGATAGAAAAGGAAAGAACAAAAACAGGTCATCCCCCTTAAGAGGAAGTGGCCGCATTTACAAGTTTATCACGAAGTTGTTTTTATATTTTCCATTTTTTTTTAGCTTGATGGAGGTCTAGGTAGCAAACCAAAAAAGAAAACTAAAATAAGCAAAAAAACATAATTATTACTACTATCACCATCGTCACTACTACTATCACAATTATCACTATCACTATCACCATCATCACTCCTTTTGCCACCATCATCACTATAACCACTACTAATGTAATGTGTGTGACCCGAGAAACGCGGCACCCACATCAGACACACACAGACTAACACGGTGATTTCAATACTACGCCACCCCTTAATTTCCGTGGGGTCAAACTGGTGGGATTTTATGGACACAGGAAGAGTTAACGTTTTGGGGATAAATGCCGGTGGAAAGGTGACCCGCTCTGTACCCTTGTCACTGCAGTATGTTCCCTTCCGTTTACTTCTGTATATATTTTTTTCCTCTCTAGACTTTCATTAAGCTTGGAAAAACACCCCCGAGATAAATTTGTACATTTTTCGGTAGAAAATTCCCAGCCAAAGGCCATTTCCTCTTGGATTACATGTTCACTATCGCTCGCCATGGAAAACCAGACACCTAAATGGCACGAAAGATCTAAAAATTTACAAAGAAATAGGGCGAAAGGTTTTAAAATCGCCAAACTATTTGGGCGAATGTCTTAAAATCCCAACACCAATGAGGAAGAAGGGGCTCAGTAAATATAAAACATGAACCTTTTCAGCATGATGCGCCTTTTTTACCATTTATTTTGGTTAACATGAGACAATTATATGCCGTTTAGGGAGGACTATGTTACTCAGCGTGTAGTTAGTATTTACCCCTTTGATCCTAGAGGTAGATTATATGCTAAAGGAAATTGTCTATTGGTAACCAAATTAAGACGTAACTTACGTTATCGTGTTGAAAGGGTTAATCCCTTTAATATATTTACTCATTTTAAGTTTATTCTGGCTATTACTAGACGATTTTATTCAGCTTTTGAAAGTCCTCTAGGAATGACAACCCCTGTTTGAATCAACCTTCCGAGTCCCTCAATCTCTTTACCAAAATAAAATCGTCTACTAATAGCCAGATAAAAAGGGAAATGGGCGTCCTCAAATCATGAAAAGCTAACTTGATTTGTCTTTTATTTGTGTATTTATTTGTATGTGTATGCTACGTTTTAACTATATCTAATTAGCTAATTATCTTATCCATGTATTTTCTTTCAAATATACTGAACATCGTCAGCTTCTATTAATTTCCTATTTCGATTTTTATATCTCGCTTTCACAACCACAATCACCACCACCATCACTCCTACCATCATCACTACTGTGATGAGTGTGCCCCTACGGGACACACACATTCACACTGATCCTCACAACAGAGAGACACTATTATAATCACTGTAACTCACTACTACGATGTGTGTACACACGCACACAAAACATCACAACTATTATAGGTAGCGCTAACGAACTTGACAATAATCTTGATCCCTGATCTCTCTTTAACTCAAAAAGGCATAGAGCAAACTGGCTGTAAATATCCACACCAATTTGCTGGTGGGCTCTTCTCAAATGATAGAAACGTCCGCCCGATTGATTTAATTAATATTGAGTTATAAACTGTTCAGGTGTCAAGATTATTGTCAAGTTCGCTGGCGTTACCTATACCACAATCACCACCATCGCTACTACTACTACTACTACTACTACTACTACTACTACTACTACTACCATAATCGCCATCATTATCACTACTGCGGTGTCTGTGCCCCTACACACATACAGACTTAACATGATTACAATACTGCGCCACCCCTAAGAGAGGCTACGTAATAATGCTGCCTTGGGAGAGATAATAAGATGGTCGTCAAGGTAACATAATAAAAACAAGTTTCTAGCCAAACTAAATAAAGGGAAAGTAGAAAGGCCGATAATAGGCATAATAATTCTGCCTTGGGAGAGATAACAAGATGTTCGTCACGGCTGATGATATAAAAAGTGGGAGTATTGATAGCTCAGGGCCGTGTTGGGCAAGAGAACGGCAGGGAGGCTATATTTCTCGTCATGTCACGGGAAGTCAACTACGTACACTCGCAAACCATAATATTTGACCACTTGCTAGTTTCAGGCTATAAGGAAGTTGGAGCTGTAGACATCGATGGTAAATAGAAATTCAATAATTATGTAGGTTTTTAATGGCTAAAGAGTATGTTGAATTGGGTTTTAAGTATTTATAAATGTACTACAACCGTATTTTAACAGGTAATTCTGCTGAATATCAATGTCTACAGCTCCAACTTCCTTATAGAACAAAACTCGCAAGTGGTCAATTATACACCCATTTGAATCTGTATCAAATCATAAGACAGTCGTGATGGTAGTGATGATTGTGACGGTGATGATGGTGAGAGTAGCGTTTGATGATGGTGACATTAGTAGTGATTGTGATAGTAGTAGTGCCCTTTTAAAACTGAATAACATCGTCTACTGATAGCCAATACATACATACATACATACAATTTTAAGACCGAGTGTTCCACATATAAGTGCAGTTTCAGTCTCTTGTCCTAATGGCGGCATTCCAGGCAACCCTGTTAAGGGCTGCTTCACTTGTCAATTTCTTGGATTTGAGATCGGCGCGTATAGTCCGATCCCAGGTCTTCCTCGGTCCACCCCTTGGTGCAGCTCCCTCCACAATCACAGACCTGCATTTTTTCACCCAATTTTGTTCATCCATTCTCTCCACATGTCCATACCATCCCAGTCTACTTGTACGCATCACCTCGCTAATACTCTTTATACCTAAACGTCTCCTCGGCTCAACATTTGTTATTCTATCCTGTAGCCTGGCCCCACACATCCATCTCACCATTCTCATCTCATTACGCTCCATTCTGTTGACATCCTCTACTTTAACGGCCCATGTTTCTGAGGCATACGTCATTGCACTTCTAATACATGAGGCATACACCTTTCCCTTCAGGGGGAGAGGCATTCTTTTCATGGTCAGGATTGGCATCAATTCTCTGAACTTCCCCAGCCACACCTAATTCTAGCAACAGTGGCAGCCTCGGCCCCACCACCGGCAGAGATGGTATCTCCTAGGTAACAAAACTTGTTCACCAGCTCCAAAGACTCATTTCCAAAATTCACAGCCACAGGATCATCACTTAACACAAGCTCGCCTTTGCACACTACGCACTCAAATTTCTCTATTTCTGACTTATCCTTCGGCAGGGGCCCCTTTATTCTACTACAGCGCTTACTCCCATGGTGTACCCAACATCGACAGATGCTACATTGAATTGAGTTAACGCCCACTCCCTTTCCACACACTGCACATGGGTATGCACCACTCTTTTCCACATTACCTCGTCTCAAACTACAATGCATAACCTTGGTTTTGTTAATATTGACTCTTAAACCCTTGCTCGCCATGCCCTCTCTCCACTCTCTGAATTTGGCCTCAGCATCCTGCATACTGTCAGCTATTAGGACTAAATCGTCTGCATAAAACAGTTCCAACGGGAGTCCGCCTCTAAAAATTCTAGACAGCGCCTCCAAGACCATAATAAAGAGGAGGGGGCTTAACACTGAACCCTGATGGACTCCAACACGGACTGCGAACTCATCGCTCAGTACACCCTTCACCCTCACCGAACTTCGCGAATCCTCATACATCTTCATTATCACACGCACCAGCCACTCTTCCACACCAAGTTTCCTCATAGCCCACTGTACAACATCTCTAGGTACCCTATCAAAGGCCTTCTCCAGGTCCACAAACACAAAGTAAAGATCCCTGCCTTTTAGTAAGTATCTTTCCTGTATCTGCCTGACTATGAAGATAGCATCGGTTGTACCACGTCCTGGCATAAAACCAAACTGCATATCATCAATAGAGATGCTTTGCCTGATCAAACTCTCAAGGACTCTCTCACAGACCTTCATGATTTGGTCAAGCATTTTCAGGCCCCTATAATTTCCTCTATCTAGCGCATCCCCTTTTCCTTTGTATATATTTACTATTACACTTTTGAGCCAATCCTCTGGGATTTTCTCATCTTTAATAATGGTGTTTATCAACTCAGTGACTAAGTTTACACCAATCTCCCCTGAGGCTTTTATCATCTCAGCGACAATTTCGGAGCAACCTGGAGCTTTACCGTCCTTCATTTTATTGATTGCGTCGCTCACTACAGCTGGTGCTATCAAAGGAGGGGGCCCAGATATTGGTTTTTCGATACTAAGCTGTTCCTTATCCCATTCAAACTCTACATTTAGCAATCGTTCATAGTGTACCTTCCATGCTTCTCTGATTTCATTTTCTGCATACACAATCTTCCCATTATCATCTCTAACACACTGTTCACCTATAATATCCCTACTGTCATTTTTAACTCGCCTAGCTAGGTTGAAGATCCCATTGGGATTGTCAGTGTTACACACTTGTTCGAGGACCAGGTCCTTAATGCGATTTTTAGCATTGTAAATAACTCTTTTGGCAGTTCGTTTAGCTGCCTGGTATTCCTCCCTGCTGCCTCCTTTCTTCCATGCTTTGAAGCATCTCCTTTTCTCTTTCACAGCATGTTCTACCTCATCGTTCCACCACCAAGAGGTCTTATTCCTGGGGTGACCCTTTGTTTTCCCACAGACTTTGTCAGTGGCAGCGATAAGGCTATGCTTAAGAAAGTTCCATTGGCTATTTACATCGTTAGGCCTAGCTTCCTTATTTCTATTCATTTCCTCCAGTTCATTATGAAACCTATCCCTAACTTCCTTGTCCTTCAGCAGCCACACTTTCCTTTTGGGTATGTAAACCTTCTTGCGCTTAGGATCTCTGTATAAGCTCATGTCGCACACAAGTAGCTTATGCTGGGGGATACATTCTTCGCTCGGGATGACCTTTACATCTCGAACTAGTTTCCAGTCTTTCCTGTTAACCAAGAAGTAATCTATCTGGCTACTGGAGACCCCAGAGTTATATGTGATCAGGTGGCTCTGTCTTTTCTTGAACTTTGTGTTACACACAACCATGTTGAGTGCAACGCAGGACTCCAATATATTCGCCTTCTAGATTTCTCCTTCCGTAACCAATTCCTCCATGTACCCCCTCGTATCCATCTGCAGATGCTCCCACGTGACCATTGAGGTCCCCCCCCACGATAGTTATTTCGTTCTCCGAGAGGCCTGAAATGACACTGACGGTGTCATTCCAGAAGTCCTCTTTTATCTCTTTCTGTAAACCAGCCTGTGGGGCATATGCAGATATCACATTCAGAATTCTTTCACCAACTTTCAACTTCAAAACAATCAGCCTTTCACTAACTCTCGTAATCTGAAGCACACTTTCCGCCAGCTCTTCAGCCACCAGAACACCCACTCCTCCTTTCGCTTTATCAGTCTCCACACCCATCCAGTATATCCTATATCTTTTCCTCCTTCCGACAATCCACTGTACCCCATGCCTCTTCCAGAGTGTTTCCTGGGTACAGCAGACGTCCACTCGCCTCCTCTCACACATCTCAGCCACTTCATTCGCACGCAGATTCAAACTACCAACATTCACACTAGCAAGTCTGAGTTTGTGGGGGGCATTTGTCATTGTCCTGTGCGGTTTTGTTTCATCGGACTTACGTTTATTTTCTTTGATTTTAGTCATAGTTAGGTAGGTATTTAAAGAGAGGAACGGGTCATAGTGTGCTGAAGGAGTTAATTATTGCTGTTGACCTACTGTACTCTTTCACATTTAGTTATCCTGCCCTTTTATTGTGGATGATATTGTATTAGACGATTATGAATTAAATGTGGGAATCAGAGGGTTTATTGAGAGAGGTACTGACTTCCCAATTGACCACTTGCGAGTTTTGTTCTATAAGGAAGTTGGAGCTGTAGACATTGATATTCAGCAGAATTACCTGTTAAAATACGGTTGTAGTACATTTATAAATACTTAAAACCCAATTCAACATACTCTTTAGCCATTAAAAACTTACATAATTATTGCATGTCTATTTACCATCGATGTCTACAGCTCCAACTTCCTTATAGCCTGAAACTAGCAAGTGGTCAATTGCAATAGGATTTTCCAAAGCTGAACAATAATTGAATGTTAGTCAGCATAGATTGAAAAAAGCGTCTCGGTACTGAAAGATAACCTGCAGATAACCTCGCAATAAACAAGATGGCTATAATATGGGTTTCCCTATAAATGGCAGTATCCCAATTCTTAACACTATCTGGTCCGACCTTTTTCAGGGTCATTTTTATATTTTGTATAATTAATATCGAGGATTTTGCATAATGCATTTTAGTTTGTCCCCCTATTCTAACAAAAACGCCTTCCCAGACTTCCTTCAAATTAAAAAAAATTACACCCCTCCCCCATTCCCCCAGATCACCTTCAAGTTAAATTTGTCATTTTTCGATAGACAAATGTCACGGCCAAAGGCCAATTTCTTCTAAGTTACAAGCTCGTTTTGCTCGCCCAGAACAAAAACGACACGTGAATGGGGTGAAGCGTCTTATTATCGCCAAACTATTGGGGTGAAACGTCTTAAAATCTCCAAGGTACTGGAGTGAAGCAGGGGAAGCCCAAACATAACTCTATAACCATGAACCTACACTAATGAGGGATAGAAGGATATGAGTCTGAAACTTGATACTGAAAGATCAAACTAACAAAGGAAACTTTCAAAACCTTGGCCACAAAACTGATTCAATAAAAAACGACAAATAACCTCTTTTCTTCCGTGATTCTTGTAGTGTATTATTATGAAGTCGCTTGTAAGTTATTACGAGTGAGCTTGTAGTCCTGATGATGATGCTTGTAGTTGATCCTTAGAAGCCTGTTTGTAGTTGATCCTTACGAGACTGCTTATAGTTAATCACTACGGGTCTGCTTGTAGTTGACACTTACGAGATTGTTTGTAGTTTATCCTAACGAGTCCCCTTGTCGTTAATCCTTACGAGTCTTCTTATAGTTGAAGGGAGGAAAAGGAAGGGGAGGGTAAGAACATGGAGGAAGGGCGAGGAGAACGGTGATGAAGAAATAGGATGAATGGGAAGGTGGATGAAGGTGGGTGAAGAAATGGAAAGGGATGAAGGAAAAGGAAAAAGGGGAAGGGGAATGAAGGAAGAGGAAGAATGGGAAGGTGGATGAAGGGAGGGGAAGGGGGATGGAGGGGAAGGGGAATGAAGGAAGCGGATGGAGGGGAAGGGGAATGAAGGAAGCGGATGGAGGGGAAGGGGAATGAAGGAAGAGGATGGAGGGGAAGGGGAATGAAGGAAGCGGATGGAGGGGAAGGGGAATGAAGGAAGAGGATGGAGGGGAAGGGGAATGAAGGAAGAGGAAGAATGGGAAGGTGGATGAAGGGAGGGGAAGGGGGATGAAAGAAGAGGATGGAGGGGAAGGGGAATGAATGAAGGAAGAGGAAGAATGGGAAGGTGGATGAAGGGAGGGGAAGGGGGATGAAAGAAGAGGATGGAGGGGAAGGGGAATGAAGGAAGCGGATGGAGGGGAAGGGGAATGAAGGAAGAGGATGGAAGGGAAGGGGAATGAAGGAAGAGGATGGAGGGGAAGGGGAATGAAGGAAGAGGATGGAGGGGAAGGGGAATGAAGGAAGAGGATGGAAGGGAAGGGGAATGAAGGAAGAGGATGGAGGGGAAGGGGAATGAAGGAAGCGGATGGAGGGGAAGGGGAATGAAGGAAGAGGATGGAGGGGAAGGGGAATGAAGGAAGAGGATGGAGGGGAAGGGGGATGAAGGAAGAGGATGGAGGGGAAGGGGAATGAAGGAAGAGGATGGAGGGGAAGGGGGATGAAGGAAGAGGATGGAGGGGAAGGGGGATGAAGGAAGAGGAAGGAGGGGAAGGGGAATGAAGGAAGAGGAGGGAGGGGAAGGGGAATGAAGGAAGAGGAGGGGGGATGAAGGAAGAGGATGGAGGGGAAGGGGGATGAAGGAAGAGGATGGAGGGGAAGGGGAATGAAGGAAGAGGATGGAGGGGAAGGGGAATGAAGGAAGAGGATGGAGGAGAAGGGGAATGAAGGAAGAGGATGGAGGGGAAGGGGGATGAAGGAAGAAGATGGAGGGGAAGGGGAATGAAGGAAGAGGATGGAGGGGAAGGTGGATGAAGGAAGAGGATGGAGGGGAAGGGGAATGAAGGAAGAGGATGGAGGGGAAGGGGAATGAAGGAAGAGGATGGAGGGGAAGGGGAATGAAGGAAGAGGATGGAGGAGAAGGGGAATGAAGGAAGAGGATGGAGGGGAAGGGGAATGAAGGAAGAGGATGGAGGGGAAGGGGAATGAAGGAAGAGGATGGAGGGGAAGGGGGATGAAGGAAGAGGATGGAGGGGAAGGGGAATGAAGGAAGAGGATGGAGGGGAAGGGGAATGAAGGAAGAGGATGGAGGGGAAGGGGAATGAAGGAAGAGGATGGAGGGGAAGGGGAATGAAGGAAGAGGATGGAGGGGAAGGGGAATGAAGGAAGAGGATGGAGGGGAAGGGGGATGAAGGAAGAGGATGGAGGGGAAGGGGGATGAAGGAAGAGGATGGAGGGGAAGGAAGAGGAAGGAGGGGAAGCGGAATGAAGGAAGAGGAAGGGGGATGAAGGAAGAGGAAGGGGTGATGAAGGAAGAGGAAGGTGGATGAAGGAAGGGGAAGTCAAGACCATGAAGGCAGGATATCTAAGGACCCAATTAAGGAAGGAGAAGTGGGCGGGACATAAAGAGTGGAGTGGAGTGGCAGGCAGAGGAATTAAGATGGGAGAATCCGGGATTTTTTTTACCCTGGAAAAACCTGGGGTGCTTTAAGGGGGGTCACCTGCTTTATTTTCTCTTTCTGTTCTTTTCTCTCTTTCCCTGGCTTGTATCCATTCGGCCCCATTCAGCCAACTGTTTTAAGACTTTTATCCCCATCCAGGTGTCGATTTTTTCCTGGCGAGCGATAGCGAGCCAGCATTGTATGGAGAAATGCGGCTTCGCCGGCGACATTTTTCCATCGAAAAATGTACATATTTAGCTTGCTGTAAAAAATAATATATAAAAATATGCTGGCTCGCTACCGCTCGCCAGGAAAATATTGACACCTAGATGGGGGTAAACGTCTTAAAACAGTAGGCTGAATGGATACAAGCCAAAGAGAGGGGGAGAGAAAGAGAAAAAAAAAGCGAGGTGGGGTCCCTTAAGTTGTTCTATGATGGTGCTCCTTCTGGCGGCGGCCCGTTACTTGTACACACCCCTCAGTTAGTTTAGTTGAGTCTGGCCTCGTCCTTCTTCCCCTCCGCCCTACAGACCCTGCGGTAACTAGACAGTGGACAAATGCTTAAACAGTATGTCTTTGTAATTACTAGCTTCTGTTATCCCTTCAGTACAATGACGCCTTTCTTGATTTTATTCTAGCTGTGATAAGACCATTTTATCCAGGTTATTAAGGATCTGTTGGAGTCAAAGTGTTAGTTGATGTGGTTTGTACGCCTTTCATTCCTATACGTAATAACTAAGCTTATTATAATTGTCAAATACGAGCTAAAATGTTAGTGGTATTGACGCTAATGAATGTATGACAGTAGTGTATATCCAGTTAGATATTGTTCGTTACAGATGTGTGGCTGAGTAACTACAGTAATAGACCATTGACCACAAGGTCGGGGTTCGAATCTCAGTATATGTAGGATACATATGATTGGGATTCAAATTGAGTTGTACTATATTTCCATATAACATCATAACCCTGGACCAAGTTAACTAAAGAGAGTCCTGACTTAAGTTATCCTAACCTGCCTTCTCCTAACTTCCTAATAGTATAATAGTACTATAGGTAGCGCCAACGAACTTAACAATAATTTTGATCCCTTAGCTCTTCGTAACTCTAAATTTAGGGACCAAAGCAACCTGGCTGTAAATATCTACACCTATTACCTGGTGGATTCGTCCCAAATGAGAGAAATTTTAGCCCGATTGCTTTCATTAATTTTTAGTTATAAGAAGTTAAAGGGTCAAGATTATTGTCAAGTTCGTTGGCGCTACCTTATAGAATATTACCTAATGGTAAAATATATATATATATATATTATGGGAGTTGTCCAATCAGCATTTTTAGGCCTTCGACTCCACCCTATTATTCTACCATCATGTGAGATGTTCCTGTTGGCCTTCAGCATAGGTCGGTCTATATCCTCTTTGCTCATCTACAACACTCATTAGGATTCTCTCTATCCTTCTTTGTCTATCTATATATATCCATCTGTGTGTATGTCTATCAATCTATCTATGTCTATCTATATGTGTGTCTGTGTATCTGATCTGTGTGTGTATTCATGTATCTATGCATGTACTGTATGTGTGTTCATGTGTGTTATTTTAAGTACAATATGTTGGTGTTATGCATGTAAGTTGAGTGTTTTATTAAATGATATTTTACCTTTGCTTACGTGTCCTTTTATGTGTGTGTGTTACTTTATATGTGGTTATATTATGTTCACAATATGCATATTTTTGTTTATTTTATTTTATTTTTTCTATGTGATTGAGGGAGGCAAAAGGCAGAATTGCCTATAGCGAGTGCCTCCCCCATAGTTGAAAGAGTGACGGCCAAAATCAAGAGACGATCGGGCCAAAATGCCTGGACACACGGAGTTTGAAGCAATTTAAGTCATAGGAAGAGGGAAAGACTGATTCTGGGAGAGAGTTCCAGAGCTCGGCTGTTGAGTAGAAGAAAGTTTGAGAGTAACGTTTCACTCTTGGGTTGGAGAGTTGCACAGAGTAGGGGTGGGATTGAGTTGCAAGACGGGTACCACGTGCCCTACGTAAAGGAGGTGGTATGCACTGGGAAAGCTCTGAGGAACACTGATTATTATAGTAGCGATAGAATAGCGAGAGAGATATATAGTATAAATTCTGTTATCTAAGTGTGTGATGTTTTATATGCCTCTCTCCTTGTATTGATTGGTTCATATTTTGTATACTGACAACCTTGATTTGTTACTCAACAGACAAACTTATCAAGGTAGGTCTAATAAACACATATTGTATATTATCCGCATCTGTCTCTCTCTCTATATATATATATATTTATATATATATATATATATATATATATATATATATATATACTGTATATATATATATATATATATATATATATATATATATATATATATATACACACACTGTATACAGCATATGCTAGGTGTTTTAAAAACACGTTATAATACTTATACAAGACGTATTCACCAGATGAATATAAGACTATGATGCTCTATATTACTCGGGTGGAGTCTTCGGTATTTCAGAGCTATTACAGATTATAAACTTTGGATAGATAAAATAGAAGTGTACGGAGTGGAAAACTAAATATCCACACCTATGTGAACTTAGTTTACAGATGGCATACAAACTAGTTAGGTCATTTACATCAAGATTGTTATGTCTTGTTATTATTCGGATGATAGTGCTGGCTAATGTAATTGTTTGGACACTTTCCAACAGTACTGCTCTTACAATCTGCCGTGGGGAAGAGAAGTACAAGTTTATTATGAAATGTGTAATTACTCTGAAATAACGGAAACTCACCTCGAGGGCCATAGAGAAACAGCCTTAAAATTATGAAAACTATATTTAAACACTATAATATATATATATATACAGCATATATATATATATATATATATATATATATATATATATATATATATATATATATAGGGAGAGAGAGAGAGAGAGCGCGACCAAGTGAGAGAGCATACGAGAGAGCATACTTGCGTGTGAGTGCGTAGGTGTGTATTTGTTCATGAATGTGAATATACGTGTGTGTGTGTGCATTTTTGGTTAGTTAATACACCTATTTTTTTCCTATTTAACTTATGTTGTCAGTGTGTTTGATACAACTTGTTTCTTTACAGATGATCGTAGACCTATTCTCAGTAACCTGCTTGGTAAGTACTGTTTTCCTGTACTCTATTATCCTCTTGCTTTGTTCGGTGAATACTGTTGGACACCCACTTCATGTATATCCATGTTGTGTATATTTATTCAATTGTATTTACATTATCAATTGCATTATTTATATACAGTCTTTGCGCTTTTCGGTGAATAATTTGAACGTAGATATCAAAAGAATAATTCAGCTTAAACCATTTAACTACCGGAATGAGAGATTATACCTACAAAGCAGTGTAAAGGAAAAACAACAACAATAGGGACACTGATCTTTACGAAGTTGGTTGTAGCTAGTCTACCTAACTTATGTGATGGATAGAAAGAACAGCAAAGCATGAAGGAAGTTCATAATTTATGATTGGAATGAAAATATGTGAAATATTCCCCGGGCAACATGAAACGTGATTACATGAATTCTCAGGAAAGTTGGATAACAAAACTATGATTTAAACAAATATTATAACATAGAATGTGATGTACATTTCTTAGAAAATTAATTAGCCCATTTATGTTCATAGTTGTGCGATTTGTCGAGAAAAGAGGGGCTATTCATTTGTCGAGAAAAGAGGGGCTATTCATTTGTCGAGAAAAGAGGGGCTATTCATTTGTCGAGAAAAGAGGGGCTATTCATTTGTCGAGAAAAGAGGGGCTATTCATTTGTCGAGAAAAGAGGGGCTATTCATTTGTCGAGAAAAGAGGGGCTATTCATTTATGAACGCAATTAATCGGGGTCTGAGAGCGAGATACTTATGCTGGTGACTTCCAAATGTTTGGACAGATAAGAAATCAATGGTGTTTATGAGTAATCTATTCTATAATCTTACTACTCGAATGAAAAAGAAACGCTTTGTCTCACATGAATGAATGGGCTATCCAATAATCTTGTACCCAATTCCTTTATAATAATTTGATTGTTCATTGGTGAAGTAATTGTTATACTCCATATTGTCAAGGTTTTTAACAGTTTTAAGTGATAAAATTAGATCACTTGTTAAACTAAACCGATATAATTCCGTTAGGCGTTCTTCGTGTTATTTGTTTCTTAAGGGGGCCCACCTCCCTTTGTTCTCTTTCTCTCCCTCTCTCTTTGGCTTGTATCCATTCGGCCCCATTCAGCCTACTGTTTTAAGACGTTTACCCCCATCCAGGTGTCAATATTTTCCTGGCGAGCTGTAGCGAGCCAGCATATATATATTCTTGTTTCGACAGCAAGCTAAATTTGTAAATTTTTCGATAGAAAAATTTCTCCGGCGAAGCCGGATTTCTCCATACAATGCTGGCTTGCTATCGCTTGCCAGGAAGAAATCGACACCTGGATGGGGATAAACGTCTTAGGCTGTTTGGGGCCGAATGGATACAAGCCAGAGAAAGAGAGAGAAGGAGAGAAAGGAAAAAAAGCCGGTGACTCTTTGTATTTTATATATATATATTTTCGATAATATTGGGACTAAACAACAATATACAGTATACCTAAACGAATAATAAATTAATGTTCTTAGCTAATTAGTTTTTTTAAATTGTCATCGTTCTGAAACTGTTACTAGATATATTTGTTACCATATTGATTAAAGCAGCTCATTCTAACTTAATAGCATCCATTATTGCTCGCCATAGCCACTGTAATTAGAGCCTTCAACGAAGAATGAACTTGCCAAGATGTTTCCAGATTCTTTAATTTATCATAAATAAAATTATATATGAGTATTGCTAATGTTTACGATAACTCTTTTGTTGTGCTTTCAAAATATCAAAACAACATATATTTACTTTGCCGCACAATATGGTGTGTAACAGATACATATATATAATGGATATATATTTCATTGGAGACTAGAGTATCGTACACAGACGTTGCTGATTGGTAGTTGATTGGTAGTTGTTGATAAAGTTGAGATACCTTCATTATTCTATATTTATTATTGAAACTCCAAAAATGTCTGGAAACTTTAAAGACACTGTTATAATCAAGTGATATCCACACTGTTTCTTCCAACATTACAGGCTCATTATAATTATCGTTCGCCAGTGAAAAAATCGACACCTAAATAGCACGAAAGGTCTAAATATCGACGAAAAAATGGGGTGAAAGGTCTTAAAATCGATTAACTAATGGAGCAAACATCTAAACATCTGAAAACTAATGAGGCTAAATATGAGGGAGAAAGTGGTCCAGAAAACCGGCGCAACCGGCTTAAACAACTTATGTTGTTACATTGCTTGACTGATCCATTGTTTGTGTGAGAGATTTCAACTGGGTTCTAAATAGGCATCCAATGCCATAGTCTATAGAAGAGGAAACCTATTTCGTATACAATGTTCCTGATTCCAATGAAAATATTAAATTCAATGTTTACAGTATATATATTATTATATCTCCTTATCCCCTTCTGCCTCCCTGTTTATATATATATATATATATATATATATATATATATACAGGGTGTTTTAAAACAACACTGACATACCTCATCTGCTAATTAGTAAATAAAATAACGAAGAAGATTATCTAAGGACATAATGCAAAATAATATACCATTAATGATTTAAACCGCATAGAGTAAAATAATTAGTGACACCCAGGTATGAGCTATAATCCGAACACGGCTAGTGTCTCCCCTCCCCCCCAAATAGCCTACCTCTTGCCTCCCATCCCAGTTAGAGTTTTTCTTCGAAGCTTTGGAGTCATAACGAATCTTCTCATGTGTTTAATCATCTGCTATCATGGTGCTATCTTCTTCTGTCATAGTGATTTTATTTACTTTATAATATCACATAAATATGGATTGTCGTTATTTAGGTGTGTCTCTGCCTTTGTTATTTTATACTCGTTAAGTCCAAGTGACGTAAATTGTTTGTTTTGGGTACCATTAGATGATTTTAAATATTCATTAGTGAACACTGTATACTTGTATGTCTACAGCTACGTCAAATCGTCAAACTTCAACCATAAACCTGATAGACATATTTCGTTAGTACTCTGTGATAATAGTAAGTAATGAGGTATTTGTATTGACACAGTAAATTGCGCAGGAACAATTTTTTCCCATTCAAACAGTTTCACGAACAATTAAATTACCTATAGCAGTGTTCGGATACCTGACCCAGACTTGAGATTCATTATTTTACCTCTTGGTCATCGTTACAAATGGTGCATATCTTTTTACGCTACTTGGATTATAATACTTAGCAGTTTTCTTCTAATTGCAAAATATCATTACCAATTTTATGTTACTTTGATTTTGTAATTATTCATATGTGATTAGGTCATTAGATATCTCCTCTTTACCTTTTGTACTTGGTAATCATTCATATTATGTATCATATGTTTTGTGCTGAGCTCAGAACCCTGTTTTGCTACATTTCTAAATAACCATTTATCTCCGTTACAATATATTTTTGGTAAAAATAGAATAGAAATATGTGTATTATATATTGTTATCAATGTGGTCGTCATACTCTGGCAGTGTTGTTTTAAAACACCCTGTATATATATATATATATATATATATATATATATATATATATATATATATATATATATACACAGTATATGTTTTTCCTGTTTATATTTAGTTTTAATACATATTAGTTTAATCTTAGACGTGTTTCTTCTCTCATTCATATATATTGTTATTTTTCATCTGCCCCTCCATTGTTTCCTCTCCTTGTTGGGTCTATGACTGAGTCATGTAGGAAGCCTTTCACTGGTCTTGGCAGGTACTACACACTACAAGTAGATCACTAGTTTCTACCTCACTCATATTAGTGTATTTCTTTCTTTCTTATCTTCTTCTTGTTTGCTACTACTTTTCTTTGTTTTCTTCGTGTTTCTCATGTTTGCCATTCATCTGCTTTCTATTTATCTACAGTATGTCATTTTTGTTCTTTTATTATTCTCATTCCTGCTAGCCATTTGTTTCTTCCCTGCTATGCTTTCCCTTCTTGTGCTCTGATAGATACACACAGCAAACAGATCACTCGTTTATATACGGGCCTCGTGTAGCTTATGACAGTGTAATGTTATGGTCTGTGTTGTTGTTTTTTCCCATGCTTGTCTGCTATTTCTTCTTACACTTGTTTATTCGTCTTCTTCTTCTTCGTATGCTGTTGTCTTCTTAAGTTTTCTGTTTTCTTCTACTTTAGCCCAAGGTCCATATAGACCTTTGTTTAGCCTTTCCTTGTGTTCGTTTTGTATAACTCTTCACCAATTTCCTTTTCTATCTTTTTTCATTCTCTTTCATTTACACTTCCTCTTAACCTATTTGGTTCGAAGGACGTCTTTGTGGACCTCTCTTTTTTGTTCCATTTGTTTTTAGATTTCAAGACTTTTCACCCCATTACTTTTGCGATAGTAACACGCTTCACCCCATTCGGGTGTCAACTTTGTTTCTGGGCGAGCGATTGCGTGCGTGAAGAAAGCTGCCTTCGGCCGGGACATTTATTTATTGAGATCAAATTTTACTTGATGTTGGTCTTGGGAGAAGTTATCTGTACTGCTGTTTGCCGACGATACAGTTCTGATGAGCGATAGTGATTGGGAGTTGCAGGGTCTGGTAAGTATGTTTGGAACAGTGTGAGAAAAAAAGAATCTGAAAGTAAATGCGGGGAAGAGTAAGGTTATGGTCTTTGAAATGGGTGCAGTCACAGTGTGTGAAGTGAGGTTGAACGGTCAGGCTCTGGAGAATGTCAGCTCATTTAAGTATTTGGCCAGTGTGTTGAGTAAAGATGAGAGTATGGAGGAAGAAGTGCGGGAGAGGGTGCAACAGGGGAAGAGAGTTGTAGGAACGCTGAAAGCAGTAACAAGAAATAAGGTGGTCAGCATGGAAGTAATGAAGTCCTTGCATGAAAGTGTGGTAATCCCGACATTGGCGTACGGGAGCGAAGCACGGACGTTGTTGGAGAGACACAAACCAAGAGTGAGAGGGGTGGAAATGAGTTACTTGAAAGTGCGTGCGGAGTTACATGGAGGGATAGACAGACGAATGAGGAAGTACGAGAACGGTGTGGTGTGGATGTAGATGTGCTGGAAAGTGTGAAAAAAAAAACCTTGGGATGGTTCTGCCATGTGGAACGTATGGGAAGCAGAGAATGACTAAGAGAGTGTACGAGTATGAGGTGGAAGGACAGAGAGGGAAAAGTAGACCGAGGGAGAGATGGAAGGATGGATTTAAGAAGTATTTGCGTGAAAGCGGTGCTGGATGGGAGGAGGGGCGTCAACTGATTGGGGACAGAGGTGCATGGGGGCGTTTCGTTCGTGGCCACCCCTTTGGGGATCACGGCGTCCGGCAATAGATAGATAGATAGGGTCTTGGTGGGCATTGGGAAGGCGTTTTTGTTAGCCTAGGGGACAAACTTTAGTACATTGGTAGAAAATGGCACAAACTAGCAATATACTCAATAATATATAAACAAAATTACATAATAACCCACAAGACGTAGCACCATATACAGTAGAGTTAACTCCCTGTGTTCCTGGTGTGTGGGTGAGTGTTGTAGGAAGCCTATTATTATAACCCACAAGACGTAGCACCATATACAGTAGAGTTAACTCCCTGTGTTCCTGGTGTGTGGGTGAGTGTTGTAGGAAGCCTTTTATAGTCCGTTATAGACGTAGCACCATATACAGTAGAGTTAACTCCCTGTGTTCCTGGTGTGTGGGTGAGTGTTGTAGGAAGCCTATTATTATAACCCACAAGACGTAGCACCATATACAGTAGAGTTAACTCCCTGTGTTCCTGGTGTGTGGGTGAGTGTTGTAGGAAGCCTATTATTATAACCCACAAGACGATGCACCATATACAGTAGAGTTAACTCCCTGTGTTCCTGGTGTGTGGGTGAGTGTTGTAGGAAGCCTATTATTATAACCCACAAGACGTAGCACCATATACAGTAGAGTTAACTCCCTGTGTTCCTGGTGTGTGGGTGAGTGTTGTAGGAAGCCTATTATTATAACCCACAAGACCTAGCACCATATACAGTAGAGTTAACTCCCTGTGTTCCTGGTGTGTGGGTGAGTGTTGTAGGAAGCCTATTATTATAACCCACAAGACGTAGCACCATATACAGTAGAGTTAACTCCCTGTGTTTTCCTGGTGTGTGGGTGAGTGTTGTAGGAAGCCTATTATTATAACCCACAAGACGTAGCACCATATACAGTAGAGTTAACTCCCTGTGTTCCTGGTGTGTGGGTGAGTGTTGTAGGAAGCCTAATATTATAACCCACAAGACGTAGCACCATATACAGTAGAGTTAACTCCCTGTGTTCCTGGTGTGTGGGTGAGTGTTGTAGGAAGCCTATTATTATAACCCACAAGACGTAGCACCATATACAGTAGAGTTAACTCCCTGTGTTCCTGGTGTGTGGGTGAGTGTTGTAGGAAGCCTTTTATTATAGCCCGTTATTTTCAGATGATGGTAATTTTGTCATGTCCTCATCATCATTTCTTGGCTATTACAGATATTTTGCAACGATATATGTTGTTAGTAATTAATGTCTGGTATTTATATGACAGAGATATAGTAGTTTCATATATTTCCATTAAGTCTAGATATATCAGTTGCTAAAGGGTCCAATTTAACATCAGCTGCCTACTGTATAGCCGGCAGCTGTACATTATAATTAGATAACTAGTTTACCTGCATTTTGTACCTAGGCCGTCTTTATTCTGTTTGCCTATTCTTCCTTGATCTTTTTTTTTTCCTTTGCCTTCTGTGTCTTGTTCATAGTTTGGTTTTTATCTACTTATTTAAAATGTTCTCATTTTATTCAATTCTCCTAAAATCCCTTGTCATTTTTTCCATCTTTCGTTCTTCTGCTTAACCTCTTGAGGATATGACGCGTTTTGGCAGCATTTTTTGGCTATAATGAAAAGAACTTATGCAATTTGGGAAGGATATCTAGGAATCAAAGGGGTTAATACTATCCCAATTAACTCTTTTATCTCCACAAGTTCTTCCTTTTTTTTTTTTTTTTTTTTTTTAACAGACCTCCGTCTACGTATTGTGAAAAACCTGTTATCCTCCGGCAAATTGTGGGGTTGAGTGAGTGAAGGGGGGGACAGTGAATGAAGGAGGATGCATGTTTTTCATAATACGTGTTGCTAGCCCCAAACGCGCGAGCAACTGTGGCTTTCAACCATCCGACACATCCCCTTTTATTAATGTGCATCACACATGTTACATACAAATAAGGTTTATGTTTTGTTTTACCCTACTGTGGAAAGACTACGGATACACCACTCCTGCCGGGGCCTCACGCAGTGGCATGACCCAGTCCTGTCGAACTGAGCTCATGACGCTGGTGGCATTGCCCCGGAGGATAGCCATCCCTAGTCTTTGCTTGAGCCAGAGGGTTTCCCGGGGTTCTCCTGAAACTTCTCTGATTTTACGGCCTATTTCATTCACCATCTTAAGGGTGGTAGGGCCGAAGACTCCTGAAGTTTCGAATGCCAGGGGCTCGAACTGATGAATTCTGGCGATGGCTTGATATTTTTCTCGCTTTTTATTTTCTGCTATCCGGGCGGCTTCACCTGCTTCGTCGGCGTTTCTGGCGGCGTTGGGTTCTTCCTTAGTTGAATAAAATCGTCTAATGATAATCCGAATAAACTGTCAAAACATGTCATGATCCTCGAAGGGTTAACTGTTATACATATCTTTTGTTTTCACCACCATAATAATCCATTCGTCTCCCTCTTGGTGTCAACAGAGTATTATAGACAACCCTTCCCTAGTGTATAGTTGGCAGCTTCACACTACAATTACACTATTTTTATACATGCACCCTTCTTCCTTCTTCCTCATCATTAGGTTTTTCTTTTTCATTATCACATTTTCATTATTCATCATCATCATCATCATCATTTACTCCGTCTTCACCTTCTCGTTTTGCGTTTCTTTTAGTTATGGCTTTACTCATTGTCTTCTTTATCCTTTTCTTCCCTATCATTCCTTATATTGATCTTTCATTTTTCTCCTTAAGAACTATTCTTCTCTTCCCTCCTGTTGGTGTACTGAGTGAGTCTTGTAGGCCTCACTTCACTAGTGTATTACCGGCAGCTCCACACTACCGATACAGCACTATAGGTAGCGCCAACGAACTTGACAATAATCTTGACCCCTTAACTTCTAATAACTCAAAAGGGCCTAGAGCAAACTGGCTGTAAATATCCACACCTATTGCCTGGTGGGATCTTTCCAAATGATAGAAATTTCAGCTCGATTGTTCTCATTCATTTTGAGTTATGAGAATTTAAGGGTCAAGATTAATGTCAAGTTCGTTGGCGCTACCTATAGTTTCTTTACTTGCCTCTTGGAGTTTATCCTTTATCATTATCATTATATTTTCTCCTTTTTCATACCTATCATATTTGTTTTCTCTTTTATTCATTTAGTTTTCTATTTCCTCACCGCCCCCTTTATCCTTTACTTCCCCATCATTCGTTATATATTTCGTTGAATCTTCTCTTTCTTAGCCACCGTTCTACTCCCTGCTGTTGGTGTTATCAGTGAGTGGTATAGGCACCCCTCAACTAATGTATAGCTCACAACTTCACACAATAAATACATCACTAGTTTTGTTTATATCTGCCTCTTGTAAGTACTGTTTATTCTTCCTCTTCTTTGTTTTCTTGTATCTAGATTAGCCTTTCTTCATATTTGTATTTCTATTATAATGTCATGTTTTTCTCCTTACATATATCTCCGTTTTACTTCTGGTATTTTCTTCCTTGTCATTACTCTCCTTCTCGGTGCTATCAGTGAGTGGTGTAGTCAACCTTGCACTATTGTATAGCCAGCACCTCTACAGTACAATAATTGATCACTGGTGTTGTGTATACCTGCCTCCTGTAGTTGCTGTTCAGTCTTCCTCTTATTATGATCTGCTGCTTCTTCTTATTCTTGTTGCACATTTAGCCTTTGCTCGTGTTCGTCTGTCTATATGCTATTCCAATTTGTAATTGTTTTTTCGTACATATTCTCTGTCTTACCTGCCATTCTTCTCCTATTGTTTTTTTTTTCTTTTTCGTTTTTTTTTTTTTTTTTTTTTTTTTTTGGTACACATTCTGTCTTACCTTTTTTTTATACTGTCCGTGTTACCTGTTATTCTTCTCCTACTGTCTTCTCCCCTGGTATTTCTCCCCCTCGCTGTGTTATCATTGAGTGGTGTAGGCAGCCTTTCACTGGTCCATAGCCTGTGGCAGCTACACACTATAAACGAATCACTAGTCATTACACCTGTCTCTTGGTGTTTAGTTTTAGTCTTACTCGTATTATTTCTGCTTCTCTTTTCCTTGTTTTAAGTATAACGTTTCCTCATCATATTCGTCTCTATTTTCCCCGTCATTTGTTTTATATACAGGGTGTCCCAGGAGGAAAGGGCAGAACTTTGTTAAATGATAAAACAAGGTATTCTAAGCCTAAAATGTTCTATAACAAAAAGCCCAAATTTCAACCGTTAACAAGATATTGAAGGTTTTATATAGTGTCCTCCCCCGCCTCACTGTAATGGACTCTTCCATGTCAGATAGTTTCCAACTGGTCTAAAGTGATCTATTATATCTATAATCATTTTGCAACTTACCGTACAGAATTATAATATCTTTACAATAACATGGTAAAATAACTGCAGTTAGATGGAGGTGTGGTAGGTACTAAGACAGCTAGGCCACCCTTATGGGGAAATACTTAAGAAAATGCCATTTTCAACATGCAATATCTCTTTACTGGTTGAGATTTGGAATATTTCTTATAGAACATTTTCGGCTTAGAATATTTTGTTTTATCATTTCCCAAAGTTATGCCCTTTCCTCCTGGGACACCCTGTATATATATTTAATTGTATTTGTATAATTATGTATTTGTATTTATATGTATTTATATGTATTTATATGTATTTATATGTATTTGTTGATTTCATGAATTAAGTTTAGATGTGAAGTTGGTTGGTGTAAACAACATAATAATTACATTAATCTCCGTCGTACCGGCCATTTATCTTCTGTTGTTATTTTGTCCGTGCCATTTCTCTTTGTCTCGTTGTTATCAATAATGGGTGGAGGCAGTCTATAAGGGAGCCCACCTCGCTTGTTTTCTATTTCTCTCCCTCTCTCTCTTTGGCTTGCATCCATTCGGCCCCATTCAGCCTACTGTTTTAAGACGTTTACCCCCATCCAGGTGTCATATTTTTCTGGCGAACGGTAGCGAGCCAGCATATATATACTGTATATATTTGTTTTTGACAGCAAGCTAAATTTGTACATTTTTCGATAGAAAATGCTGGCTCGCTATCGCTCGCCAAGAAGAAATCCACTCCTGGATGGGGATAAACGTCTTAAAACAGTTGGCTGAATGGGGCCGAATGGATACAAGCCAGGGAAAGAGAGAAAAGGAGAGAAAGATAAACAAAAGCCGGTGACCCCCCTTAACTTGTGTATGTATACTGTAACTCGGGGGTCCTGTCGTATCCCAATATGTGTCTCTTTCCTCTTGTTCTTCTGGCTCTTCTTGTTTGGTTTATTCCATTCCGTTTCGTATATTTCTTCCTTATATTTTCCTTGATTCTTCTCCTTCTCATATGCAGTTTTTATTGTTTGTACTGTTTATTCCCCTCTGTTTCGTACGTTTCTGCTTTAGCTTTTTCCTTAATACTTCTCCGTCTTACCTGTCATTTTGTTATTGTTTTCACCCCTGCCATTTTGATCCCTCTATTTGTTATCAGTGAGTGGTGTAGGTAGTCTTTCACTGGTGCTTGGCTCGCTCCTCCACACTACGAATAGATCACTAGTTTTTATACCAGCATCTTGTAGTTTCTTTGTATTCTTCTGTTTACTTCTTTCGAGTTTAATCTTTCATGTTCGTCTCTTTATTTGTTCACTTTCTCTTTTTTCTTCTTACATTTTTCTCAATTGTACCCTGCCATTCTTATTATCTTTTCTTTAATGTACTTATTTGTTTATTTGTTTGCCGCCACTGCTCTCCTCGGTGTTATAAATGAGTGGTGTAATCACTGGTGCAACTCCACAGTACAGTTATTGATCACTTGCTTTGATACCTACCTCTTGTAGTTTTTATATATTCTTCCTCTTCTTCTTTGTTTTCTCCCTGTCCTTTTCTCTCCTTTCTAGTTCAGCCTTTCTCCATATTTATTTTTTTCTAATTTCGTTTGTTTTGTATTGTTCTTAGACTTACCTACCATTTTCTTTTCTTTTTATATTGTTCTCCCTTGCCAATTGTCCCCCTCTCCGTGTTATCATTGAGTGGAGTAGCCAGCCTGTCACTAGTGCACAGTCAGCAGCTCCATACTACTGTACACATGGTCGCTAGTTCTACCTGTCTCGTGTAGCTTATATATATTTTTCTCCTTCCTCCTCTTTATTGTTTTGCCTATTCTTAGTCTTCATTTTAAGGGGAGATGGGCCGGTTTTCTGGACCACTTTCTCCTTCATGTTTAGCCCCATTTGTTTTCAGATGTTAAGGTGTTTGCCCATTAGTTAGTCGATTTTAAAACCTTTCGCCCCATTTCTTCGTCAATATTTAGACCTTTCGTGCTATTTAGGTGTCAATTTTTTCCCTAGCGAACGATAGTGAGCCTGTAATGTTGGAAGAATCGGCCTTCGGCCGGGACAGCCTTCGGCCGGGACATTTTTCTACCGAAAAATGTACAAATTAATCTAGAAGAGGTATCTAATGGATATTTTGTTTTAATGTGATGGAAGTCTAGGGAGGAAACTAAAAAAATTATGAATACATGCAAAAATCGCCCACAAACTGAACCATGTTATTTTATTCTACTCTGTATCAATTCTCCTTTGCTCCCTGGATGCAATTTTTGCTTGTGTTCCCCTCCTTAACTGTTATTCTCTCTCTCTCTCTCTCTCTCTCTCTCTCTCTCTCTCTCTCTCTCTCTCTCTCTCTCTCTCTCTCTCTCTCTCTCTCATTATTATTCTTCCGTGTGTGTCCTACCAACACACACACACACACCCACACACACACAGACACACACACACACCACACACACACACACACACACCACACACACACACACACACACACACACACACACACACACACACACACACACACCCACACACACACACAGACACACACCCACACACACACACACACACACACACACACACACACACACACACACACACACACACACACACACACACACACACACACACCACTAGTCCAGGATTCTCATTATTGCGGGCTGTATACAGTATACAATGTGTTATACAGTATAATTATGGTTTAAGTTATATCATTGTTAACCCCTTGAAGCTCTGACGCGTTGTAGCAGTTTATTTTGGCTATCATTAAACGATTTTATGCAGCTTAGGAAGGATCTGTGGGTATTAAAAGGGTAAAAACTATCTCAATCAACCCTCTGACTTCCATATACCCTTCCTAATCTGAATATAATCGTCTAATAATTACCAGAAAACAGAACAGAAATGCGTATTGGAGCTTGAAAGGGTTAAATAACAGACTGTATAATGGTTCAAGTATTTTTAATTCAACAGGATTTGAAAGGTGTTTAAACCAGATATTGTAGTGAAACCACAAACCAGTATTGCCGTGGGAATGTTTATATACGTGTGAGGTGAATCCAATAATGTTTATATACGTGTGAGGTGAATCCAATAATGTTTATATACGTGTGAGGTGAATCCAATAATGTTTATATACGTGTGAGGTGAATCCAATAATGTTTATATACGTGTGAGGTGAATCCAATAATGTTTATATACGTGTGAGGTGAATCCAATAATGTTTATATACGTGTGAGGTGAATCCAATAATGTTTATATACGTGTGAGGTGAATCCAATAATGTTTATATACGTGTGAGGTGAATCCAATAATGTTTATATACGTGTGAGGTGAATCCAATAATGTTTATATACGTGTGAGGTGAATCCAATAATGTTTATATACGTGTGAGGTGAATCCAATAATGTTTATATACGTGTGAGGTGAATCCAATAATGTTTATATACGTGTGAGGTGAATCCAATAATGTTTATATACGTGTGAGGTGAATCCAATAATGTTTATATACGTGTGAGGTGAATCCAATAATGTTTATATACGTGTGAGGTGAATCCAATAATGTTTATATACGTGTGAGGTGAATCCAATAATGTTTATATACGTGTGAGGTGAATCCAATAATGTTTATATACGTGTGAGGTGAATCCAATAATGTTTATATACGTGTGAGGTGAATCCAATAATGTTTATATACGTGTGAGGTGAATCCAATAATGTTTATATACGTGTGAGGTGAATCCAATAATGTTTATATACGTGTGAGGTGAATCCAATAATGTTTATATACGTGTGAGGTGAATCCAATAATGTTTATATACGTGTGAGGTGAATCCAATAATGTTTATATACGTGTGAGGTGAATCCAATAATGTTTATATACGTGTGAGGTGAATCCAATAATGTTTATATACGTGTGAGGTGAATCCAATAATGTTTATATACGTGTGAGGTGAATCCAATAATGTCAGGTACAAGTAGATTGTGTGAACTGTCCGCTTTTTTGTTGGGTATATATATTACCATTATTTTAGTTTTGTCTTTCTTGATCTGTTTTTGATCCTATAGATTCCTGGTCCCAACATACTCTGATTAAGGACTTTGAGTTAAGCTACAGTTGGACTACATAAATTTACATCAGGATATTCATAACACAAAGCTTAATAGGCGTATTTATTTGAGTGTTTACTTATTGTTTTACTAATTTATTTTAGTTTCCTCCCTAGACCTCCATCAAGCTTACATAAACACCCCCAAGACCCCCCATCAAGATGAATTTGTAAAATTTTCGATAGTAACATGTCCCGGGCAAATGCCTGTTACAGGCTTGCTATCGCTCGCCAGGGAAATCATTGACACCTAAATTGCACGAAAGCTCTTATTATTGACAAAGAAAAAGGGGCGAAAGGTCTGAAAATCGCTAAACTAAGGGGGCGAACGTCTTTAAATCTGAAAACCCATTAATTGCTCTTTCCATTCACATATGCATAGCCTACGTGAGTTGCAGTTGGGATGTGTGTACATGCTTAGATTGATATGCAGGATTCGAAGTTGCATAATAAATCGTAGGCAGTGTCCACCAACCTTTAACTGTCTTCGTGGTGCGATGTATAAGGTGTTGATTTTCGGTGTGAGCATCCTGGGTTCGTGTCCACGGACTGCCACATGTGTTTGTAAATTTCATTAATCGATTTTAGGAGTATTGTTGGTTGTTGGAAGGAACATAATAATTTATATTGGTTCAGGAGTAATTTATCGAGAGGACTTCCCTAAGTGGTTAAGGCCCCATTAATTGCTCTTTCCATTCACATATGCATAGCCTACGTGAGTTGCAGTTGGGATGTGTGTACATGCTTAGATTGATATGCAGGATTCGAAGTTGCATAATAAATCGTAGGCAGTGTCCACCAACCTTTAACTGTCTTCGTGGTGCGATGTATAAGGTGTTGATTTTCGGTGTGAGCATCCTGGGTTCGTGTCCACGGACTGCCACATGTGTTTGTAAATTTCATTAATCGATTTTAGGAGTATTGTTGGTTGTTGGAAGGAACATAATAATTTATATTGGTTCAGGAGTAATTTATCGAGAGGACTTCCCTAAGTGGTTAAGGCCCCATTAATTGCTCTTTCCATTCACATATGCATAGCCTACGTGAGTTGCAGTTGGGATGTGTGTACATGCTTAGATTGATATGCAGGATTCGAAGTTGCATAATAAATCGTAGGCAGTGTCCACCAACCTTTAACTGTCTTCGTGGTGCGATGTATAAGGTGTTGATTTTCGGGTTCGAGTCCACGGACTGCCACATGTGTTTGTAAATTTCATTAATCGATTTTAGGAGTATTTTAGGAACATAATAACTAATGAGGCTAAACATGAGGGAGAAGGGGGACCAGAAAAATGACCCATCTCCCCTTAAAACCAGCACACTAAGAAGGAAGTTCAATCGGTACATACGAGCTAGAGGGCTTGGTATCGCCACTTAATTAAATTTAAAAACTTGGCGGAGGAACAGGTACAGTAAGATGAGGTGTGGGTCAAAACAGAAAACAGTGGATGAGGACTGGATGGTAATGGCTGAAGTTGGGATTGATTTAAGGGGGTAGTGCTTGTTTTTTGTTCTATATATTTGTTTATATATATATATATATATATATATATATATATATATATATATATATATATATATATATATATATATATATATATATATATGAGTTTCCTCGCTAGATCTCCATTAAGCTAAACAAAAATAACCCCTAGACCCCCTTTCAAAATAAATGTGTAATTTTTTCGGTAGAAAAGTGCCCCGGCCGAAGGCCGGTTCCTGCACAATTACAGGCTTGCTATCGCTCGCCAGGAAAAAATTACACCTAAAGAGCACGAAACGTCTTAATATTGACAAGGAAATGAGGCGAAAGGTCTAAAAATCAACAAACTAATGGGGTAAACTTTTAAATCTCAAAACTGATAGGGATAAGCATGAGGGAGAAAGGGGACCAGAAAAATGGCCCATCTTCCCTTAAGTAGGTATGGATAATCAGGCCTCAATAATGATTAAAGATACATTTACGCAAAATAATAAGGAATAAACATGTATATATCGTAGATAAAAACATAAGATATATTATAGTGAAATTTGATATCAGACTAGATGAATAAAAGTATAGCAACAATATACTGATGCTTAAATTGGTCAGTAGCCTACTATTTCGTACACAAATCGTCTCTCATCTCTTGAACTTAATATGTAAATAGAGTATGTTCACAAATATTGCTGCACAAGAGAATGGTAATTTGGTCTTTTCAATAAAGGTCAGAAGAAAACAAGACACCAAGAATAATGAGAGAAGACGAAGGGTTAATTTGTGTGTTGTCGAAGAGTAAGGGATAGACGAGTGGAATATTGTGACGGGTAGATAGATGGAGAAATTGAGTTTTGGAAGTGCTGAAAGTAACAAGGTAATCTCTGCCCCAATCGGATATAGTCTATAGATCAGAAGATTGGTGTGCTACGGTCTCATCACGTAAGTTTTTAAGTGACTGCATGGTGGGTTGTTGAGTAAAGCTAGTTGAATAGTGTAGCCTAGGTAGATGTATCGGCATAGAAGTGGATAAGAATAGAGGTATAGTTTAGAAGATCATACATTGATATTAGAAATAGAACGGGAGATAGGACAGAACCCTGAGGAACACCAGAGTTGATCAGTTGAAAAAGTGAGCGATGGCTGTCCACAACCACAGCTATGGAACGGTCAGAAAGGAAATTGAAGATAGAGGAATGAAAATCGAAGGATGGTAGTTTGGAAACAAGGGATTTGTGCCAGATTCGATCAAAGGCTTTGGATATGTCTAGCGCAATAGAAAAGGTCTCACCGAAGTCCCGAAAGGAGGATGACTAAGAATTAGTCCGATAAGAAAGGAGATCACCAGTAGCGCGATCCTTGCGGAAACTGGGAAGAGAAACTCTTACGTAATTTTGAATACAAAATTGATTAAACATTTAGAGATGCAAGCTATGAGAGCATTTGGACGGTAGTTCGAGGGTGAGAGCGGTCACCCTTCTTCGAGACAGATTGAATCAGAGCTAACTTCCAGCAAGAAAGGAAGATGTTAGAGGAAAGACAGAGATGGAAGAGTTTGCCTAGGCAGGGAGACAGCACAGAAGACAAGTTTGTAAGTACTGTACAACAGGAGAAACCCCGTCAGGTCCGCACACCTTAGTATTAATTAAGCCCAGAGAGAGCAGAAAGTACAGTCTTAGAAGAGATCAAGACATTAGGTATAATTAAGAGGGTGGGTAGAGAGGGAGGAATGACACCGGAAACATCCAAGGTAGAGTTTCTAGCTAATGTTTAAGCAAAGAGTTCAGCTTTGATATATATATAATTATATATTATATGCTTTCATTAATTTCATTGGAGGTGTTTGGTGTTGTGGTGAAATTAATAAAAAAAAAAATATATATATATATACAGTATATATATATATATATATATATATATATATATATATATATATATATATATATATATATATATATATATATATATATATATATATATATATATATAATGTGTGTGTGTATCAGAACAATGATATGGTTCACGACTGTAGACAATATGCCAGCACAGGGGGGCAGACGGAACAGATTTTTTTTTTTTTTTTTTTTTTTTAATGTGAGTGAGGGATGCAAAGGCAGAACTGCCTGTAGTGAGTGCCTCCCCCAGAGTTGAAAGAGTGACAGGGCCAAAATCAAGGGACGTTCGAGCGAAAATGCCTGGACTCACGGAGTTTGAAGCAATTTAAGTCATAGGAAGAGGTAAAGACTGATTCTGGGAGAGAGTTCTAGAGCTCAGCTGTTGAGTAGAAGAAAGACTGAGAGTAAAGTCTCACTCTTGGGTTGGAGAGTTGCACAGAGTAGGAGTGGGATTATGTTCAAGACGGGTACCACGTGCCCTACATAGAGGAAGTGGTATAGGCCTACATTGGGAGAGCTCTGAGGAACACATTATTATAGTAGCGATAGAATAGCGAGAGAGATGCAACATGGCGGCGGAGAAAGAGAGATTGCAGAGAGTTGGTGAGTGGACGGGAGTTAATGATACGAAAGGCCTTCCTCTTTCTACTTTGTCTAGGAGTGCGGTGTGAGAGGATCCTCCTCACACATGTGAACAATACTCAATACAAGGACGCACCGTGCCCCTGTACAGAGCAAAAAACTTTGCAGGGTTAAAGAACCCCTTGAGGCGGTTGAGCACACCCAGTTTCTGGAAGGCTGCCTTAGCAAGACTGGTAATATGGTCCTTCCAAGTGAGAGCAGAAGAAAAAGAGACCCCAAGAATATTGAAAGAAGATGAAGGATTTATTTTTGTATTATTGAAGTATAAGGGAAAGTCCTCTGGGGGTTCCGGACGGGTAGTAAAATGGAGAAATTGGGTTTTGGAAGCATTAATGGCAACAAGGTTTTCTCTGCCCCAATTGTAAATAGTAGTTAGATCAGCAGATAAGTGTTCTATGGCTTCATTACGTTTGTTTTTGAGGGATTGCTGGCTGGGGCGTTCTGGAAAACGGTGCAAGGTAGAGTCGTCTGTTATGAATGGATGGGACTGGAGGTACAGTTGAGATCATTATATGAAAATTAAAAAGAGAATGGGAGATAGGACAGAGCCCTGAGGAGCACCGGAGTTGATAGGTTGAGGAAGTGAGCGATGGCCGTCCACAACCGCAGCTATGGAACGGCTGGAAAGGGAATTAGAGACAAAGGCACAGATGGAGGGATAGAAACCGAAGGAGGGTAGTTTATATATTTATAGATTTGTGCCAGACTCTATCGAAGGCCTTCGATATATCTTGTGCAATAGAAAAGGTGCATCTGATGACGTAACCAAGAACCACAAAAAAGTCGCTGATTCACTGACCTGCTCCTGTCCTTCACCACCACCACCTGCTACAGTCTAACACAAACCATCACCATCTACAGGCACACCTTTGATATCTTTGTTTTTAGACGTACCATGTTGCTTACCATATAATTTGGCCCACAGCGTCTGTCATCCTTCGGTATAGCCCGGGAAGTACGAAGATTACGTTTATGAAAAGTTGAAAACTGCTTAAATTACAAAAATTTCCACAACGAAGTGTATTCAAGAGTTGCTTACTGTAAATAAACACATCACACCGAGTGAGCAATAGAATTGCAGCGTTGCCGTGGGCATTCCCTCGTCCCACACCAAACACTTCACAAAATGTATCTTATGATATTCCTCTAAATCAAACCGGTTTGTTTGGCAAATTCCGGCTCTGGTATATCCGCAAATATACACACACACACTATATATATATATATATATATATATATATATATATATATATATATATATATATATATATATATATATATATATATATATATATATATATATATATAAAATACTGTATGTATATATTGGAATTGTGAAGTTACACAATCACTTTTTGATGGGATTGTGAAGTTGGTATGAAAGTTTGTAAACCTCTTAAGTATAATTCAATCAGATGTGTATTCAACAAGATTTCCAAACTCATTAATATTTTTACGAGGGTTATTCCAAATAATGTTGAGCGTCTGTGTAACTTTTGTCATTATCAGGCACATATTACTAGAGCGTTATATTATGAAATATGTTATAACAAATCTGTTTGTGTTCAATCACGCAAATATATTCTATGCATATTTTCAACCTCGGTTTTATTTTTTTCTGTAATGAAAAGTATATAAGTTCATGAACCTAATATAGAATTAAAATGGGTGGATATTAAAACTATAATACATTCACTATTCTAAAGAGTAATAGCTTCCGAACCAAGGAGAAAACTAAAGGTGAACAAATATGAAGTATGATGCGACCGCAGATGATACTACACTGTTATTGAATCTCTCTCTCTCTCTCTCTCTCTCTCTCTCTCTCTCTCTCTCTCTCTCTCTCTCTCTCTCTCTTTATGATCCTCACATGGCCTCATTTATTATCCTTAATGGCTGGCGTCAGACATGGAACAGACCTTCATTTGTTTATCATTCATTAACCTAGATATGTCAGATTTATCCCTCTATAATGGTAATAATAGTAACTATATTCTGTTGCTTTTCAACTGACGGTAAATTTCAAAGTTTTCATTAAGATTTTTCAGTGATTTTAAAGATTTTGAAGCGAAATATGGTGCTAATTATATAAACTTGGTCTTAATAGGATGCAAAGACGTAACAGTTTCATATGTTTCATTAAGTATCGAGACATTAGCTGCTAAGGAATTCAAATTAAGGTCAGCTGAAAAGAAACAGAGTATAGGTCCAAGTACTTTAACTATATCTAAGCCTAGGGTGGTAGTTTGGTCGCCACTTTGTTCCGTTTCATTAGTTTGACTATTTTATTATTTTCCCCCAATGTATTGTATGTATGTACTGTATATACTCAGGCACATACCCCATAGCTGGGGGTGGCCGACTCGAGACAGAGGCCGAACAGAAACAACAGTGGATGTTTCAATTCTTAGGGTCTGGGACCATTTTCGCGTTCCCGCTCCCCTTTCTGTCTCGTCTAGTAGGTGAAATCTACAAGGGGATATATATATATATATATATATATATATATATATATATATATATATATATATATATATATATATATATATATATATCATACTAACAATATTTATAAATAGGCACCACAATCAACCATCCAAAACGTCGGATTAGCTAGTGTCACTTTTGTTTTAGTAGGATGACGGTGTACTACCTTTACTTCTGGCTCTTCTTAGACGATATTATTCAGCTTAGAAAGGACCTGTTAACGTTGAAACTATACTTGAGATAGTACATGTTCATTTGATTTCTAAAGGTCCTTTCTAAATTCAATCAATCTTATACCGGTAGTCGGAATATATTAAACTATGCTCTGCTTCTTTTCAACTGACGGTAAATTGCAACGTTCTCATCAAGATTTCTCAGTTATTTTGAAGATTGTGTAGTGAAATATGGTGCTTATTATATAAACTTGGTCTTAATATGATGCAGAGACATGGCAGTTTCATATTTGTCCATTAAGGGGGGTGACCTGCTTTTTGTTATTTCTGTCCTTTTCTCTTTCTCTGGCTTGTATCCATTCGGCCCCATTCAACCAACTATTTTAAGACGTTTATCCCCATCTAGGTGTCGATTTCTTCCTGGCGAGCGATAGCGAGCCAGCATTAATATGAAGAAATCCGGCTTCGCCGGAGACATTTTTCTATCGAAAAATGTAGAAATGCTGTCAAACAAAAATATAAAATATGCTGGCTCGCTACCGCTCACCAGTAAAAAATTGACACCTGTATGGGAATAAACGTCTTAAAACAGTAGGCTGAATGGGGCCAAATGGATACAAGCCAGATAAAGATAGAAAAGGACAGAACAAAAAGAGGTCACCCCCCCTTAAGTATCGAACAAACAGCTGCTATGAGATTTAATGTAGCGCCAGTTGAAAAGAATCGGAGTATAATGGTATCAAATAACAAGATCACGTATTGACACTATTATAAAGATCAACATTTTATATACCTTCATTATAAACCATACCTGTGGACATTTAATGGGGAGGTAGTCGCTTTTTCTGGACCCCCTTCTCCCTCATGTTTATAGCATAATAGTTTGGAGATTTTAAGATGTTCGTTCCGTTAGTTTGGCGATTTTGAGACCTTTCGCCTCATTTCTTCGTTAATATTAAGACCTTTCGTGTCCTTCAGGTGCCGATTTTTTCCGGGCGAGCGAGAGCGAGCCTATAATTTTAGAAGGAAATGTCTACCGAAAAATTTACAAATTTATCTTGAAATTTGGGGGTATTTTATTAAACTTGATGGAGGCCTAGCGAGGAAACTCAAAACTAAATTAATAAATATTATATAGACAAAAAAACAAGCACTACCCCCTTAAGTTCAAGTTTAATGATGGGACACAATAGAAGACTTTGTGTAATTAAATACTCCACTGTTCCCATTATGTTAGGTGTGTGTGTGTGTGTGTGTCAGGGTGTCGAACGAAAGCCAAGTCCATTATGTTTAGCCTATATTATTGTTATGTAAAGGTAAAATTATGGTTTATAGTTCAAAATATGTGTTTGGAAGTGAAGTAATAGCCAAATCAACGCTATTTCATGTTAATTGTCTTGTATTCCTTCTCATAATCAGTCAAGTCTTCAAACAAAATTGCTCCGGTGGTGTGTGTGTGTGTGTATGAGAGGAATAATGTAGAGTGACCTCCTATACACCGCGACCTCCACTTTGTATAGGTCTGTGTTTTTAGGAGGAGGGTAAGGTGGAGGGGGAACGTCTTGTTTGGTATGTCTTGTATAGGAATGTTTATCACATTTTTTGTTGTAGTGTAATAAAGAGTGAATTATTGTCCGAAATTTGAAACAAAAAATGTACCTGTAATCCCCTTCTCATTATTATTATTATTATTATTATTATTATTATTATTATTATTATTATTTATTGTTTTTTTTACCGAAGTCAACTGTCTCTCCTTAGTTAGAATAATATAGAAAATGGTCATTTTCTATATTCTAACTAAGGAGAGACAGTTGACTTCGGTAAAAAAAAACAATAAATAATAATAATAATAATAATAATAATTATAATTATAATAATTTAGCCTAGCTAAAGTTGCTGAAGTTAAGGGGAGATGGTTGTTTTTTGTACCCCCTTCTCCCTCGTGTTTAGCCCCATTAGTTTTGAGAGCGTTCGGCCCAATAGTTTGACGATTTTAACACCTTTCGCCCCATTTCGTTGTCAATTGTAAGACCTATTGTGCCATTCAGGTGTCGCTTTTGTCCCTGGCGAACGATAGTGAGCCTGTAATTATACGAGGAACCGACAAATTTACAAATTTATCTTGAAAGGGGTCTAGGGGGTGATTTTTTAATCTTGATGGAGGTCTAGCGCTGAAAGGAAAAATAAATGAATGGATAAAAACATAGAGCAACAAATAACCACTACCCCCTTACTGTATATCCCCAGATTATGAGAGAGCATCCCCAAAATACATCAAGTAACCACAATAACAATACAGTATAAGTAGAGGTTGTTGTACCGAAAGGGGTTACATTTGTGGTTGCAGATATTGACATTGTAACTACCACGCACCTTAACTCCTTCTGTACCGGAGACGTTTTTTTTTTTTTTTTTTTTTTTTTTTACTAGCTATATTCAGACGTTTTTGTGCAGTTTAAGAAGGATCTGTGGTAGCTAAAAGGGTTTAGTGAGATAGTTCGAAGCCTGGTAATTGATGGAGGTCCTTTTTAAACTGACTAAATTCGTCTAATTGTAACCAGAATAAATGTAAATAAACGTTGCAGGCACAATGTCTCGGCACCAAGTATGCTTCGATCAATATTATTGGTATCAGCAATATCTAAGCTATATTTCTTCATATCAAGTGAGATATACACACGTTCCTACACTTACCCACCCAATCCAACATCTGACAGACATTAATACAGAACAGAGAAAGCCAAACGTAATGACAGCTGGGACATGACTTATTAGCACAACCGTACATAAATGGTTAGACGTTTGTATTACTTGGAATGAAAAAGTAAAGAGGAAGAAATGGACGACATAATAGCTTCTGGCCCTCGTTTATTATATAACTTATTATTATATAACATTGAAATCAGGTGTGTGTGTGTGTGTGTTGTATTTTGTGTGTATATAATTGTGTGTGTGTGTGTGTTGTATTTTGTGTGTATATAGTGTGTGTGTGTGTTGTATTTTGTGTGTATATAATTGTGTGTGTGTGTTGTATTTTGTGTGTATATAGTGTGTGTGTGTGTGTGTTGTATATTGTGTGTATATAATTGTGTGTGTGTGTGTTGTATTTTGTGTCTATAGTGTGTGTGTGTGTGTGTGTGTGTGTATGTTGTATCTTGTGTGTATATAATTGTGTGTGTGTTGTATTTTGTGTGTGTATAGTGTGTGTGTGTGTGTTGTATCTTGTGTGTTTATACAGTATATTGTGAGTGTGTGTGTGAGTGTGTTGTATCTTGTGTGTTTATACAGTATATTGTGTGTGTGTGTGTGTTGTATCTTGTGTGTTTATACAGTATATTGTGAGTGTGTGTGTGAGTGTGTTGTATCTTGTGTGTTTATACAGTATATTGTGAGTGTGTGTGTGTGTGTGTGTGTTGTATCGTGTGTGTTTATACAGTATATTGTGAGTGTGTGTGTGAGTGTGTTGTATCTTGTGTGTTTATACAGTATATTGTGAGTGTGTGTGTGTGTGTGTGTTGTATCTTGTGTGTTTATACAGTATATTGTGAGTGTGTGTGTGAGTGTGTTGCATCTTATGTGTGTGTGTGTGTGTGTATATATATATTGTGTGTGTTGTATCTTGTGTATATATTGTGTGTGTGTGTTGTATTTTGTGTGTATATAATTGTGTGTGTGTGTGTGTGTGTTGTATCTTGTGTGTATATAATCGTGTGTGTGTGTGTGTGTGTTGTATCTTGTGTGTATATAATCGTGTGTGTGTGTGTGTTGTATCTTGTGTGTATATAATCGTGTGTGTGTGTGTGTTGTATCTTGTGTGTATATAATCGTGTGTTTGTGTTGTATCTCGTGTGTATATAATCGTGTGTGTGTGTGTGTTGTATCGTGTGTGTATATAATCGTATGTGTGTGTGTGTTGTATCTTGTGTGTATATAATCGTGTGTGTGTGTTGTATCTCGTGTGTATATAATCGTGTGTGTGTGTGTGTTGTATCTTGTGTGTATATAATCGTGTGTGTGTGTTGTATCTTGTGTGTATATAATCGTGTGTGTGTGTGTGTTGTATCTTGTGTGTATATAATCGTGTGTGTGTGTGTGTTGTATCTTGTGTGTGTGTGTTGTATCTTGTGTGCATATAATCGTGTGTGTGTGTGTGTGTTGTATCTTGTGTGTATATAATCGTGTGTGTGTGTGTGTGTTGTATCTTGTGTGTATATAATGTGTGTGTGTTGTATCTTGTGTGTATATAACTGTGTGTGTGTGTGTGTATCTTGTGTGTATATAATCGTGTGTGTGTGTGGGTGTGTGTGTGTGTGTAGTGTGCATATAATCGTGTGTGTGTGTGTGTGTGTGTTGTGTCTTGTGTGTATATAATTTTGTGTGTGTGTGTGTGTTGTATCTTGTGTGTATATAATCGTGTGTGTGTGTGTGTCTGTGTGTATCTTGTGTGTATATAATCGTGTGTGTGTGTGTTGTATCTTGTGTGTATATAATCGTGTGTGTGTGTGTGTCTGTGTGTATATAATCGTGTGTGTGTGTGTGTTGCATCTTGTGTGTATATAATCGTGTGTGTGTGTGTTGCATCTTGTGTGTATATAATCGTGTGTGTGTGTGTGTGTTGTATCTTGTGTGTATATAATCGTGTGTGTGTGTGTGTGTCTGTGTGTATCTTGTGTGTATATAATCGTGTGTGTGAGTGTTGTATCTTGTGTGTATACAATTGTGTGTGTGTTTGATTGTATATGCGAGCGCGGGCCTCTCGCCCGTTCAAGTATTTGGATCTCTTTAATATAAAGGGTTCAGAGTAGTGGAATCTCGGTTATCTCTTAAATTTAGATTAGTTTCGTTATCTCTGCAATTTTTATGTTGGACAGTTTTTGGGGGGAGGCACTCGTGACAGGCAGTTTTGCCTTTTGTCTTCCTCATCCACATAGACATAAAAACAATCTAATGTATGGCCAGTGGTCGTATCTCTGTATACTAATATATGTGTAAGGTATGTGCGTGCCCATTCCCACCCTAGGCTAGATCCACTCCCTCCCTCCACCTCTCCCTCCACCTCACCACCAAGGCCATCCACCCAGCCCCGTATATATAAGGCGGGGGAGCTCCAGGTACAGTGTTATTCTTCGTCTCGAGGGCTTTGCGGCAACACATACACACTTGTCATCATGCGTACCTTAGTAAGTTCAACCCGGGAGTTTTGTGAGTTAAGGGAGCCCACCTCGTGTTTTTTATCTCTCTCTCTCCCTCTCTTTGGCTTGTATCCATTCGGCCCCATTCAGCCTACTGTTTTAAGACGTTTGCCCCCATCCAGGTGTCAATATTTTCCTGGCGAATGGTAGCGAGCCAGTATATACTGTATATATTTTTGTTTTGACAGCAAGCTAAATTTGTACATTTTTCGATAGAAAAATGTCTCCGGCTAAGCCGGATTTCTCCATCCAATGCTGGCTCGCTATCGCTCGCCAGGAAGAAATCGACACCTGGATTAGGATAAACGTCTTAAAACAGTTCGCTGAATGGGGCCGAATGGATACAAGCCAGAGAAAGAGAGAAAAGGAGAGCAAGATAAAAAAAATCGGGTGGAGTCGTGCGTGCCTAAATCAGCTTGCCATCATCCGTGCTGTTTGGTTTATATGGAGTTCCCAGTGCCTAGTTAAACTTGTGATTCTTAGTGTTGTTTTACAAGTTAGGGGTATTCATTCACTAACTTTACCCTTTGAGTACCAGCGACGTGTTGTATTGTATTATAGCTATATTTAGACGATAGTATGCAGCTAAGAAAGGATCTGTGTTCGTTAAAAGGGTTGGTTGAGATAGTTTGAAGCCTTATTATTGCCAGAGATCCTTACTAAGCTGAATAAGCTGGTAGTGAACGGGTTAAGATGTTTGCTATGATTCGTGGTGTCTTACATGGGTTATGAATGCGTAATTAAACTCTTGATCATCAGTGATATTTCATAGGTTGGGGATCTAGAGTGGCGAATTAATTTGATCATCATATAGTTTTAATAATGTGGAGATCTGAGCGACAATTAATCTGGAGATGATCTTTCTTATCATTCGTAGTGGTTTGATAATTGGCTTCTGGAGTGACTGATTGAGCTTGTGATTGGTGCTTAACCCCCGGGGGGTTGCCTACTTTTGTTCTCTCCTATTCTCTTTTTCTCTGGCTTGTATCCATTCGGCCCCATTCAGTCTACTGTCTTAAGACGTTTATCCCCATCCAGGTGTCGATTTTTTCCTGGCGAGCGCTAGTGAGCCAGCATTGTATGGAGAAATCCGACTTCGCCGGAGACATTTTTCTATCGAAAAATGTACAAATTCAGCCTGTTGTCCAAAACAATTAAAAAAATATGCTGACTCGCTACCGTTTACCACAAAAAAAATATCGACACCTTGATGGGGATAAACGTATTAAAACAGTAGGCTGAATGGGGCAGAATGGATACAACCCAGAGAGAGAGAGAGAAACCAAAAACGAGGTCAGGGATCTTGAGTGACTAATTGTTAATTTTGCCATCTGTCTTGGTGTTTTACATGGTTATAAAGGTTGAGTTCTTCTTTAGGTTCGATTAATCCCAAATGTAGAAGTATTAAAGCTATATCTCTATATTATTTACAATGTTTTACATTTCATTACAAATACTCTCAATTATAATTATTTTAGTTAAGCATCATATATATTATGTTTAATGTTGTGCCACAATCTTAAGTTTTCGGAAATTACTTATAATTTCTCTCGCTCTATTAGTTCCTCACTTATAACTTACGCATATAATACTATCTATTAAAGTAATTATCAGTGTAAATAAGGTTCTCGTGTTATTTGAACTAATCAACATAATGATGCCCTTATTTCCACTTACATCCTTGAACAATTTATATTAAGTTCTTATATTTTTATAATATTTATTGTATAATAATACATTATTAAAATATAAATACTTTATTTAGTTAATTATAGGGGTTTCTGAAACTGTACTTATATTTATACCTTGAGGGGGTCACCGGTATTTTTTTTTATCTTTCTCTCCTTTTTTATCTTTCCCTGGCTTGTATCCATTCGGCCCCATTCAACCAACTGTTTTAAGACGTTTATCCCCATCCGGGTGTCGATTTCTTCCTGGCGAGCGATAGCGAACCAGCATTGTATGGAGAAATCCGGCTTCGCCGGAGAAATATTACAAATTTAGCTTGCTGTCGAAACAAGAATATATATATGCTGGCTCGCTACAGCTCGCCAGGAAAATATTGACACCTGGATGGGGGTATAAACGTCTTAAAACAGTAGGGTGAATGGGGCCGAATGGATACAAGCCAAAGAGAAAGGGAGATAAAGAGAAAACAAGCGAGGTGGGCTCCCTTAATATGTTTACGTTAACGTGTTTGAAAGGAGGTCATCAACTTTTTGTTATCTTTTATCAGTTTCATTTTGTATGAATGTGGAGCATAACCTTTTAATTTCATTTCTTAAATTGATGTGCCTTTCATCCTGTTTGGTGGTGCTAAATATTGTAAGAAACATATTTACCGACTATTCCCTAACTACATAATAATAATCCATTTCTATTATCAGGATATAAGACGTAAAGAAACATTAATATTGTTTAATCTGTTTTCCTTACCTTATGAAAGTATTCAAGATAAATTACTCGTAAATAGTAAAGGTGTTTACTAATTAAATCGTGGTGTACTCTTTGTAATGGTAGATGTAGCCTCTTGTTACTGTGATGTGTCTACAGTATAATATGGTCTTCCCTCTGCTATTGTTCTTTGTAATGGTAGATGTAGCCTCTTGTTACTGTGATGTGTCTACAGTATAATATGGTCTTCCCTCTGCTATTGTTCTTTAAGGGGGGTGACCTGCTTTTTTCTATTTCTCTCCCTCTCTCTTTGGCTTGTATCCATTCGGCCTCATTCAGCCTACTGTTTTAAGAAGTTTATCCTCATCCAGGTGTAATCTTTATCCTGGCGAGCGATAGCGAGCCAGCATTGTATGGAGAAATCCGGCTTCGCCGGAGACAGTTTTCTATTGAAAAATTTACAAATTTAGCTTGATGTCCAAAACATTTAAAACAAATATTTTGGCTCGCTACCGCTCGCCAGGAAAAAAATCGACACATGGGTGGGGATGAACGTCTTAAAACAGTAGACTGAATTGGGCCGAATAGATAAAACCCAGAGAAAGAGGGGGAGAGAGAGAAAAATAGAAGGTGTGGTCCCTTAACAATTTGGTGTAAGAGAGTCTTGTACTTGGATGTATTGTGACTTATGGTGGCAGTTTCTTAGAGAGCTCTTATGTGTTGAGAGGTAATCAGTATTGTTTTAAGGGGAGATGGGCCCTTTTTCTGGTCAGACGTTCGGTCCATTAGTTTAGCGATTTTAAGACCTTTCGCCCAATTTCTTTGTTAATATTAAGACTTTTCATGTCATTTAGGCGCCGATTTTTTTCCTGGCGAGCGATAGCGAGCCTGTAATTTAAGAGAAACCGGCCTTCGGCCGGGAATTTTTTCTATCGAAAAATGTAAACATTTATCTTGAAGGAGGGTCTTGGGCGGGTGTTTTCTACGCCTGATGGAGGTCTAGGGAGAAAACTAATAAAATAATAAAAGGTTACATAAATTAGCAAATACAAATGCCCCATCCCCCCTTAATGAAACGTATATATACATTTGAATGTGAGAGTTAGTGTATGTTGACTGTCTGGGTGTTGCAGGTTGTGCTGAGTGTAGTCCTGGGAGTGGCTTATGGCCAATTTCCAATGGAGACACCTGAAGTACAAGCGGCGCGCCACCAATTTATGGTCGAGTATAATCGTCTGGCGGAGCTGGCAGCCCTGGCCCCTGACATCCATATCTACCACCGGGACCCCAACGACCCCCGCTACAAACAACACCAGCCAGGCTTCAATGCCTACTCCTTCGAAGCCAGTCTGGGTGATAACAAACAGTTCCAACCAGGCCCCAACACCTTCCCAGCCCAAAACCTTGGTGGTCACCTGGCTGGTCACCGCTTTACCGGCCGTCAGCCCACCGCCGCCCCTCGCCGAGTAGCACCCCGCCCCGCTGCACCCCGCCCAGTCTTCCCAGGACACCGCTTTCCTGCCGAGGAGCCCATCCAGCGCTGGACTGGTCCACTAGCGGACGACACCCCCGCGGGTGTGGGCGGCACCGTAATCGAGACTCCCAGTGTGATCGCCGCCAAGAACGCCCACTTCCAGGCCCATGCCGCCCACTACGCTCATCTGGCGAGATTCAACCCCGTGTTGTAAACGCGTAAGGAGGACCGGGGAGGCCTCATCAGGCAGTCCCCGGATCCTGCCAAAGATCTGCATTATCGCCCTCGAGCAATAATAGGTTTATCTTTTGTACAGTCCTATCCTCTCACTCTAGGTTAGTGCCACTCTTATGCTGTCCAGGGCCAGGCGCGCTCTGATGCAACACACACACACACACACACACACACACACAATTAACATCAAATACACTATTCTGGATAAGTTTATGTTAATATTTACTTTTTCGTCCAAATTAATTATTGGTATAAATGTTAACGCACCATCTTAAATCTTATAAAATATTTTCCGTGTCATGTATTTTGAAGCGCCACACATCATCTTAACACAGTTCATTCCTTCATGAATTTGGAAATATCGTATATATACTAAATGTTCAAAAACATTTGCATTTTTACATTGTATATATCTATTGTTTTCAATCTTAAAAATGTTATAAATATAAAAAGGCATACCTTATTATATCGAATAAACCACGATAACAAACTGTGTTCATTATTTATCCTTTATCGAAATTGTAGGTAGATTCCTTTACAGACTATCTTAATTAAGATGATTCACTTTTTGGTTGATTTTTGTTCATGTATTTAATATTTGTTCTAGTTTCCTCCCTAGACCTCCATTAAACGTTAAACAAATATCCATTATATCCCCTTTCTAGATTAATTTGTACATTTTTCGGTAGAAAAGTTTTCCAGGCCAAAGGCCGGTTCTTCCAAAATTACAGGTTCACAATCGTTCGCCAGGAACAAAACTCGACACCTAAATATCACGAAAGGTCTTAATATTGGCAAGGAAGTAGGGCGGAAGGTCATAAGATCGACAAACTAATGGGGCAAACATCATAAAACCTGAAAAATAATGGGGCTAAACATGAAGGAGAAAGGGATCTAGAAAAACGACCCATCTCCCCTTAATCCATTTAGCTACCATATAACCATCCAAAGCTTCATACAATCGTCTAAATATAGCTGAAAATAATTAAAAAGACGTCACCGGTAAAGAAAGAATGTTGAGTCATTCATAACATTCCGTGGACCTCACCTATTTCAAACTATGGAAGTATATCTTTTGAAACTAATTTATGGATAAAATCGTGTATAAATCAAGTACAAAACTATATATACTATTCATTGACAAGCAAGTTACATCCAAAAATCAATCCAGAGAGTATTAATTGCATAAAGTAAATCAATCCAGAGAGTATTAATTGCATAAAGTAAATCAATCCAGAGAGTATTAATTGCATAAAGTAAATCAATCCAGAGAGTATTAATTGCATAAAGTAAATTAATCCAGAGAGTTATAATTGCATAAAGTAAATTAATCCAGAGAGTTATAATTGCATAAAGTAAATTAATCCAGAGAGCATTAATTGCATAAAGAAAATCAATCCAGAGAGTATTAATTGCATAAAGTAAATCAATCCAGAGAGTATTAATTGCATAAAGTAAATCAATCCAGAGAGTATTAATTGCATAAATAAATAAATCCAGAGAGTATTAATTGCATAAAGTAAATCAATCCAGAGAGCATTAATTGCATAAAGAAAATCAATCCAGAGAGCATTAATTGCATAAAGAAAATCAATCCAGAGAGTATTAATTGCATAAAGTAAATCAATCCAGAGAGCATTAATTGCATAAAGAAAATCAATCCAGAGAGCATTAATTGCATAAAGAAAATCAATCCAGAGAGTATTAATTGCATAAAGTAAATCAATCCAGAGAGCATTAATTGCATAAAGAAAATCAATCCAGAGAGCATTAATTGCATAAAGAAAATCAATCCAGAGAGTATTAATTGCATAAAGTAAATCAATCCAGAGAGCATTAATTGCATAAAGAAAATCAATCCAGAGAGCATTAATTGCATAAAGAAAATCAATCCAGAGAGCATTAATTGCATAAAGAAAATCATAAAGGGGTCCACGATTTTTTTTAAAGGGGGAACGGTTCACGTTTTGGGCGATTTTTGCATGTACAGTATTCATTATTTTTCTATTTTCCTCCCTAGATCTCCATCAAATTAAAAAAAAAAAAAAACATCTATTAGATCCCCCTTCTAGATTAATTTGTAAATTTTTCGGTAGAAAAATTTCCCGGCCGAAGGCCAATTCTTCCAACATTACAGGCTCACTATCGTTCGCCAGGGAAAAAATCGATACCTAAATAGCACGAAAGGTCTAAATATAGACAGAAAAATGGGACGAGAGGTCTTAAAATCGATAAACTAATGGGGCAAAAATCTTAAAATCTGAAAACTAATTGAGCTAAATATGAGGGAGAAGGGGCTCTAAAAAAGCGGCCCATGTGCCCCTAAGTGCCTGTGTCCCTCCAGTCAGGTGGTCAAAGTCCTGTATCACTTGAACGAACCTCACACAATTAATCCATTAAAGAGAGATGGGTAGTCTTTTCTAGATCCTCTTCGCCCTCATGTTTAGCCCCATTAAGTTTTCATATTTTAGGATGTTTGTCCCATTAGTTTGTCGATTTTAAGACATCACCAGATTTCTTTGTCAATATTCAGACCTCTTGTGCTATTTAGGTGTCGATTTTTTACCTGGCGAACAATAGTGAGCCTGTAATTTTGGAAGAATCGGCCTTCGGCTGGGACATGCTTCTACCGAAAAATGTACAAATTAATCTAGAAGAGGGATTTAGTGGATGTTTTTTTAAGCATAATGGAGGTCAAGGGAGGAAACTAAAACAATATTAAATAATAATAATCGACTTAAAGATATATATACCCTTTCCCCTTAAGGTGTTTTGACTAGACGGTTTACATTAATACAATATGGCATTCTAGCTAACAGTTGACGATTAGAGTTAGCTTAGGAATGACTTCTAGTAATCAAAGGGGTCAAACCTATCTCACTTGTGGGGATTTATTTCCGACAACTCCATCAAACTTTTAACCTCTCCCCCCCCCCCCCCCCACCCCCATCGAGATTAACTTCAACATTTGTCGGTAGAAAAATGTCCCAGAAGAAGGCAGGTTCCTCTTAAATTACAGGATCACTATCGCTGGCCAGGAACAAAATCGGCACCTAAATGGTACGAAAAGGTCTTAAAATTGACAAAGAAATGGGGCGAAAGGTCTTAAAATAGTACAACAAAAAATGGACGAATATCTTTAAATCTCAAAACTAATGAGTTAAACATGAAGGAGAAGGGGGTCCAGAAAATGCCCCCCCCCCCACCCCACCCCCCCACCCCCATTTAACCTTCTGATTCCCACACGATGTTCCAAATATGAACACCGTGGTTTAACCCTTTGAGTACTATCAAGAGCAGTGAATGTTGGTGTATCGCTGAAAAGGGAGGGAATTGAGTGGAAGCTACCTATACTGCTGTTTGCGGATGATACAGTTCTGATGAGTGATAATGAATGGGAGTTGCAGGGTCTGGTAAATGAGTTTGGAACAGTGTGCGAAAAACGGAATTTGAAGGTAAATACGGGGAAGAGCAAGGTTATGGTCTTCGAAAGGGGTGAAGTCACAGAGTGTGAGGTGAAGCTGAACGGTCAGGCTATGGAGATCGTCAACTCTTTTAAGTATCTGGGCAGTGTGTTGAGTAAAGATGGGACTATGGATGAAGAGGTGCGGGAGAGGGTACAACAGGGGAAGAGGGTTGTAGGAACGCTAAAAGCAGTAACAAGAAATAGGGTGGTCAGTATGGAAGTGAAGAAGTCCTTGCATGACAGTGTGGTAATCCCGACACTGACTTACGGAAGCGAAGCATGGACGTTGGTTGAGAGACTCAGACCAAGAGTGAGAGCAGTGGAAATGAATTACTTAAGGAGTGCGTGCGGAGTTACATGGAGGGATAGACAGACTAATGAGGAAGTAAGAAGGAGGTGTGGTGTGGAGGTAGATGTGCTGGAAAGTGTGAAAAGGAACAACTTGAGATGGTTCGGCCATATGGAACGTATGGAAAGCGAGAGAATGACTAAGAGGGTGTACGAGAGCGAGGTGGAGGGACAGAGGGGGAGAGGTAGACCGAATATGAGGTGGAAGGATGGAGTGAGGAAGTACATGAACGAAGGCGGTGCTGGTTGGGGGGAGGGGCGTCGACTGACTGGGGACAGAGGTGCATGGGGGCGGTTCGTTCGTGGCCACCCCTTCGGGGATCACGGCGTCAGGCAATAGATAGATAGATAGTACCAGCAACGTGATATTTGTAATTCTAGTTATATGTAGAGGATGTTGTGCAGCTTAAGAAGGATCTGTGGTAGTAGAAAATGGTTAAGCGAGATAGTTCGAAGCCTGTTGATTTGCTGGAAACCCATTTTAATTAAACTTAATACAATCGTCTATTAGTAGCCAGAGTAAAGTTAAGGGGAGGTATTTAGTTTGTTCCCTAGACCTCCATCAAGCTTAAAATTACACCCCCTTGAGTCCCTTTCAAGATATATTTGTACATTTTTCGGTAGAAAAATGTCCCGGCCGAAGGCCGGTTCCTCTTAAATTACAGGCTTGCTATCGCTCGCCAGGATAAAATTGACACCTGAATGGCACGAAAGGTCTTAATATGGGGTGAAAGTTCTTAAAATCACTAAACTAATGGGGCAAACGTTTCATAATATCAAAAGCAATGGGGCTAAACATGAGGGAGAAAGGGGTCAAGAAAAATATCCCTGAAGTGGAAATCTCCCCTTAAAAGGACGGCACTGGTACTGAACGGGTTACCAGAAGAGATTGAATAGAACTGTAATCTTCAAATTGACCTTTAAGGGGGGAGATTTTCACTGAAGAGGTATTTTTTCTGGACCCCCTTCTATCACACGTTTAGCCCTATTAGTTTTGATATTTTAAGACGTTCGCCCCATTAGTTTGTCGATTTTAAGAACTTTTGTTCAATTTCTGTCAATTTTAAGACCTTTCGTGCCACTTGATGCCGATTTTTTTTCTGGCGAGCGATAGCGAGCCTGTAATTTAAGAGGAACCGGCGTTTGGCCGGAAATTTGTCTACAGATAAATTTACAAATTTATCTTGAAAGGGGGTCTAGGGGGTGTAATTTCAAGCGTGATGGAGATCTAGGGAACAAACTAAAAACCTTCCCTTAAGCATCTCTCTCTCTCTCTCTTTCCATCTGTCTCTCTCTGTAAAGCTGTAGTGTAGGAAGTATATACTACATGCCTGCTGACCTTGACTGTACCCGTATTGATCTATGTAACAACACTTAATATGAGACCACTGTAGTCTATAAAAACATGACCAACAACCCTCGGACACTTGTAGGCGGAGTCACATCGGCGGGAGAGAGAGAGTGAGAGTGAGTGAGTAAGAGACAAAGAGAGAGAGAGTAAAAGAGAGAGAGAGAGATAGACAGACAGACAGACGACAGACAGACAGACAGAGAGAGAGGGGGTGGGAGGTATTTTAGCAACTTTTCATCCACAACTTCGTTTTGTCAATATATAATACTTCGCGGCTGTTCTAACACTGACATCCGCAGCTAGACTCAGAGAAGATTGCCTTATGAAAGCTTATGAAACTTTACCTCAGAAGATGCCAGATCCGAGTTGCCGAAAGAAGTGGGTGGGAAAGATGCTTGTGTAATTCCCTCTTTATAATGCCATCTTACAGCCCAGACCCAGATCCAGAAATCACAGGAATTTACAGTATTCAAGGGGGTCAAAGTTTCAGCATAAATATCCAATAAATGGTTACTATTTGATATGGGAATTCAATGGCGAAGGTTTATCAAATCAAAATAATACCCTGGCTCATGGACTATTACATTTGTTGCGTAGGTTGTCGAAAACTGACTTAATTTCCAAAAAGATCTTTTAGTCTTTCTCGCGTAAGTTTGTTACCGTACCTTTTGAACGGAGATATCAAAATCGATCATTGTGTTGAAATCCTAAAATGTTCTGAAGTGTAATTATTCCAAGTGCGAGTGCCTGTGTGAAACTGACTACTATAATGAGAGAAAAACTTGTGTGTATGTGCTTTATACTGTCAGCTAAGAGTTCCTGTATGTTCAGACTTAGCGTGTGTTGTGGGTGTCCTTTATACTGAGAGAGTGAGTATGTGTGTGCGCCCGCCTGTTCGACTGCGTGTCCAGGACGATGAAAAACTGGTTAAAACAAACTCGGACAAGGAAGTGGTTACCCTAGACGGTAAGTGAACAAACGAGTTAAAAAAAGTGAATAAGAGAGAGAGAGAGAGAGAGTTTGTGTGTGTGACAGTCAATTTCATCGTTCTTCATGTTATGGAGAAATTTTAGCTCTTAAGTATTTGGGCATGGTGATGAGTAATGGTATGGAGGATGAAGTACAGGAGAGGGTACAATAGGGAGAGGGTTGTAGGAATGTTGAAAGTAGTGACAATGAATAGGGTGGTGAGCATGGAAGTAATGAAGTCAATGCATGAGAGTGTGGTTATCTCGACATTGATGTACGAGAGTGAAGCATGGACGTTGTTGGAGTGGGAGGAGTGGAAATTAGTTACTTGAGAAGTGCATCTGGACTTACATGGAGACAGATGAATGAGGAAGTATGAGAGCGTTGTGGTGTGGATGTGGATGTGCTGGACAGTGTGAAAAGGAACACCTTGAGGTGGTTCGGTCATGTGGAACGTCTGGGGAGCGAGAGAATTACTAAGAGTGTACGATAATGATGTGGAAGGGCAGAAACGAAGAAGTCGATCGAGAGTGAGGTGGAAGGATGGAGGTGAGAGGAGTTGAAAGTGAGAGTGGTTTTGGGTAAGAGGGACACCGTCTGACAGAGGTGCATGGAGGCGATTCATTTGTGGCCACCCCTTCGGGGATCAATGCGTTTAGCAATAGATAAATATATTTTTTTTTAAACTTGATTCATTATATATTTCCTCATGTATCATGTCACAATACGTATTATTTTAATTAGATACATTCCTAAGATATGTTTGTGACATACTACAACGTTAAGAAACAAGAGGGTATCAAGTCAAACATATAGATAGATTAATGAAGAAACTCCGAGTACATGTCAAAGATCACATGTCTACATGTCTAAGGTAATCTAACCACAAATCCTAGGTTATCTTGCCTTTCATGTTAGTTACCGGTCTCAAGGTCATACTGCCGTAATCTCAAAAATAATATCATTCACTCTCTTTTAAAATACTCGGTCGGCTGGCTGATACCTTATGCCGTCTTGAGTCTACAGTAACTGTCTTAACTGATTTCCCTATCTATCCCCTGCTGAAATATACTATCAGATCCTAATTATCAACTAACTAATGGCTTATCGGTAGATTAACAATAAATAACTATCATCACTACTCGGTAATCTTTTATTTCATCAATGACTCTGTCTCACGATTTTCGGGCTGGCGTGGATCTGGATCTAGAATGTCTAGATCTCTTTCTTAGAAAGTGTCCACAGTATCAGGCCCAAAGTCGGACAAGAGGGGTAGCTGTGGTGTAATCAAGTGAGTGAGAGTAGAGGAGTGGAGGCTCGTGGAGAGCTTAGGGTGGAAGCTCGTGGACAAGGTCCATGTTGGGCTCGTGGAGAGCGTATCGTGTTCTGGTTTTTAAGGGGGATTATCGGGCCTTGTACAGTACATGCTTGCTCAGGATCACGTCGTCCAGGAGATGTTCTTGTTTGACCAATCACATCGCGTGGCAGTAGTCGGCGTTCGCCCTTTGATCTTGAATCCGGGTTGTACAGGTAAGGTGGAAGGTTGGAAGGTCAGGCAATTTGACCTGGCCAATCATTGGCCTCTGTTTTCTCCTCTTCCCATTTCATCCCTTGGTTTAGTTCGGGCGGTGTGGGCGTGGGCGTGCGTGGGCTTGTAGCTATAGGGACAGGCTCCGGGCTAGGTCCAAGTATAATTTGCCTGGGGCTTCTGCTGGTCAAGATCCATATATGGATCTTGCTGCTGGTAACATGGGGGATGAAGACCACGTAGTTTGCATCCTGAATACCTGCTTAGACACGGGCATCAAGGGAGAATTACTGGAGGGTCGTGTCAATAGCCACTGCCTAATCTTTACTGCTGGAAATGTTGGGGATGCCAGGTTTCGCACAACAAATAATATGAATAATAATAATAATATTAAAATAATAATTATTATTATTATAATTGTTATGCAATTATTTTAAGGCCTGAGTCTACTGCATGCTCAGCTAGATAACTCAAGCAGATGGTAACATACATAATTATACAAACAGTTTATTAACATTAAAGTAAGGGCACGCGAAATACAAGTAATAGTACACAGTAATAATAAACATTATGGTGTAATACAAGTAATAGTACACAGTAATAATAAACATTATGGTGTAATACAAGTAATAGTACACAGTAATAATAAACATTATGGTGTAATACAAGTAATAGTACACAGTAATAATAAACATTATGGTGTAATACAAGTAATAGTACACAGTAATAATAAACATTATGGTGTAATACAAGTAATAGTACACAGTAATAATAAACATTATGGTGTAATACAAGTAATAGTACACAGTAATAATAAACATTATGGTGTAATACAAGTAATAGTACACAGTAATAATAAACATTATGGTGTAATACAAGTAATAGTACACAGTAATAATAAACATTATGGTGTAATACAAGTAATAGTACACAGTAATAATAAACATTATGGTGTAATACAAGTAATAGTACACAGTAATAATAAACATGGTGTAATACAAGTAATAGTACACAGTAATAATAAACATTATGGTGTAATACAAGTAATAGTACACAGTAATAATAAACATTATGGTGTAATCAGGTTATTTACAGTACTGGAAGTCTCACTATCGCGCTCAATGTCATTAACTCTTAGTAAGTACACTATTAACTATCTCTCAGTAATGCAACCATTGATTCATCTTATTAAGTGCAGCAAATAACTTGTCTTATTATGGCAACAAGGCCGGTTTCTCCAAAATTACAGGCTCGTTATCGCTCGCCAGGAAAAACATGCACCTAAATGGCACGAAAAGTTCCTATTGACAAAGAAATGGGGCGAAAGATATTAAAATCGACAAACTAATGAAGCGAACGTCTTAAAATCTCAAAACTAATGGGGGAGACATGAGGGAGAAGGTAATCTAGAAAAAAAACGACATACCTCCCCTTAAGCCTTAAGGTATGGGTAATAACTCTTCTGGTATGCAAATTATTTAGTGCACAAATAAATAAAGGTTATAAGAACTGGCAATCAGGTTGTGTGACAGACATTCAGATTGTGTAACAGACAAACAGGTTATGAGAACAGATATTCAGGTTGGTTGACAGACATACAGAAAGGTTTTGGTACAGACAGAAAGAGAGGTAATGAGAAAATGTTGAGAAGACACGAACAGCCGGCATATTGAAAATAGGTATATAGCTTGCTCGACAGACAGACATTGTTATGAAAACATACATACAGGTTGATTGGCAGACAGGCAGATTGGTTGACAGACAGAGTAACTGGTTGTGAGAAAGACGGACAGGTTGTGCTACAGGCAGGCAGGTTATGGAACAGACATAGATTGTGGAACAGACATAGATTGTGGAACAGACACACCGAGAGATTGTGAGCTAAAGATACAGGTTTTGATACAGACAGACACAAAATTATGAGACAGACCGATATTGTGATACAGACATACAGACAGATTGTGCTACATACAGACAGGTTACATGACAGATATAGATTGCTAGGCAGGCAGACAGACAGGCTCAGAAGACAGACAAACTGGCAGATTGATAAGAACGCAGACAGGTAAGTAGACAGACAGGTTGGTTGACAAACAGATAAGTAGACAGACAGGTTGGTTGACAGACAGGTTACTAGACAGACAGGTAAGTAGTCAGACAATTTGGTTGACACTAGTTGACAGACAGATTGATAAGAGACAAGCAGGTTAGTTGATAGACTGGTAAGTTAAGGGACATTATAAGGGTATAGATCGGTTGTTACAAAGAGACAGACAAGTTGGGTGACATAGAGACAGGTAAATAAACAAATTTATTATAAAGGTATAGACCGGTTGTTAAGGCCCACACAAGGCCAGCAGCTAGCCGCCCCTCCGGTACTTCCCCGCGGCCACTGTTCATTAAGGGGAGACGGGCCCTTGTTTGGGTCTATTCATTCATGTCTTACTTTATTTCTTAGTTTCCAAGCTAGACCTCCATCAAGCTTAGAAAAACACCCCCTAGATTAATTCAAGATTAATTTGTACATTTTTCGGTAGAACAAATTTCCCGGCCGAAGGCCTATTCCTCTTAAAATTTCAGGCTTGCTTTCGCTCGCCAGTAAAAAATCGACATCTAAATGGCTCGAAAGGTCTTAAAATTGACAACTAAATGGAGCGAAAGGTGTTAAAATCGCCAAACTATTGGGCCGAATGTCTTATAATCTCAAAACAAATGGGGCTTAACTGGCCTTCTATGCTCCAAATCATACCCGGGGGTCACTGATACCATTACTCTTTAAAAAAAAAAAAAAAAAAAAAAAAAAAAAAAAAGTGAAACAGGGAGCATTAACAAAAAATGGTGCCTCCCACCATATAGAGGGAGACACCATTTTTTGTTAATGCTCTCTGTTTCACTTTTTTTTTTTTTTTTTTCTTTTTTTTTTAAAAGAGACAATGAACGGAGGAAGGAAAAACACAGATAAAACAAAAAGGTCCATGTGCCTAAAGGCATCCTCCATTCATAAAATGTTTGTAACAACTGGATTTAAACATTTGTAGATTGTAAGTTTGTGGAAAGCAATTCGAGGGAAGTGAATTCCAAAGAGTAGTAGCTCTGGGGATAAATGAATTCTGATAAGCAGAAGTTCTGCATTGTGGAGGAGAAAGTGTAAATTCATGGGCGCTCTCAGCTGCCCTAGTTCTACGGGGAAAGATGTGGAGAGGCGGCACAATTGAAGCAAGTTCCTCGGAACAATTGCTGTGAAAATATCTGTAGAATAATGCAAGGGATGCAACGTTTCTTCGTATGGATAATGTAGGAAGGTCCTGTGTGATTGCAGGGTTATTGATTAATCTAATAGCTTTATTTTGAATTTTGTCCAACTGCCTCAATGCAACCACTCCACTTCCACCCCACAGAGGTGAACAGTAATCCATCTGAGAACGCACATGAGTTTTATATATTACGGCCAACTGTTCGTCAGTGAAGAATTCTCGAACTCTGTACAGGAGTCCCAGTTTTTTAGAGGCATTCTTAGCAATGCTTCTAACATAATGTGTCCTGCTCAAGTTAGTAGTTAATGTTACACCGAGAAAGTCAATACTAGGGGAAGTGGGAATATTTACATCATTAGATGTCAGTGAGATTCTGTCGGTTAGAAAATTGAATGTACTTGGTTTTCTGTGCATTAAAGGAAACTAGATTCTTTTGTCCCCATTCATTAATTCTAGAAAGGTCCTGGTTCAGAGAAATTGCAGTGTTTATTTTTGAATTTATAAGATCGGGTTGGGTGAAAGAATTGGTAAATGTGAAGGAACTGTGCAAGGTTAAGAGATACAACAGGTTGGCGCACGCGCAGCCTGTTGACGTCAGAAGGTGGGGCGAGAGAAATAAAGCTAGAAAAACGCTCGCCTGCCAGCCAAAGTGCTGCCACTAGACCAGGGGTGTCAAACATGTTAATTAATATTAGTACCGGTATTTTTTTATACCCGGTATCTTCATTTTGCTTGGTTATTGTTCTATTTTCTTATTCTTATAATATAATTAGCTTGCACAAAGAGGGATAAGGATTACATAAATACGAGGATTTCACACTGATTTTATTAGTTTAGACATTTTAGATTTAGTTTTTCTAGGATCATTAGCATTCATATTTCTGTTTAAAATCCGTATTCTAAAAAACATTCGGCATCTTACAAAAAAACTTATTACTTCCCATGGTAAAGTCACCATACCAACAATTTCTTTTCACAATGATTTTACTGAGTTTTTGCCAGCTTTGAACTCTGTTTTCCCATGAAAACACACAAAGATTTTTCCATTAATTTAAGCTGTTCAAAGAATTCCTTTTTGGGTGTCATAAGCATCCCTTCTTTTCTGCATATTTTCCCAATCCAGGTTGTGTCATCCTCCGACACTTTCTGACCTAGAAATTCATGCTGGGGAAACTTGCTGGCAATATATCCACCAATATACCTCAAACCTTCATTTTCATTTTCTTGGGATAAATTTGTACTTGACATACCAACTGGAATTTCAGTATCATAGTCACTGGAGTCGCATGCATTTCCTTCATAACTAGAAAATAATACTGCTGACAACAGGAGTTCATGTTCAAGGTTTTCTGTTGTGTCAGTTGCAGTAGACTGTGATGGTTCTGTTTGAGAAAAAACAGCTTCGGATATGCTTGAATAATTTTGTTTGTTGTCAGTGTTATAATTGTTTCCTACCAACTCTATGTTCTTCCCAAGCAGGTATGATTTGATTCGATACTTAACTTGTACAGGTGATGGATGCTGGTGGTTTGAAGCTCCTATTTGCCTAAGACAACAACAAAAATGTTCCAATACATCTTGATTCAACCGATATGTCATTATATAGGAAATGTTATATTTTTCTTTTAGCATCTCATATAAACCGAGCAAAGACTGGCACGATACAATAATTCCTTTTTGAAATTGATACAAGCTACCCCTACCTTTGACTCGCATTGACTTTGTGGTGTTAAGCATTTCATTCAGTAATTTGTTTTGATTGGGTAACTGCAGCCCATATGCCGCTCGTGACAGTTTTTTATCTGTTGGATTTCGGGAATTAAATAAGTCGAACCAAGAATCAACCAATGCAATATAAATACTTGTATTCTTCCAGTCTTTGCTCAGCAGTAATCCCTGTTCTCCAAAATACATTAATGCTTTTGCGGTTTTTTTCTGACAGCAATTGCGCCGCAAGGCGAACATTCATGCGCTTCACCCCTCTCACATATATATGATTGAAACACAAATGATAGGTTGCTTTTAGGTCCAGTTTACTCATATTTATCAGTTCTCGGACACATTCACTGTTGACATTCTTTTCTTTGTCGTCATCTAACTGAAAACCTGAGTCAAGGAAATTGTTCCTAATTAGTTTGATTAAATGGGGGGCATCTGCAAAAACATATATATTCCTGTTAGAAGCAGCTGGATTTGTAAAGAATGGTTTGTCTACATTGATACCTAATGTTTTCCATAGCCTCAGGTTTGTTGGTCCTAAGTCACTGACCATAGCAACTACCAAAAATCCAACTGCTTCTACCTTAGAAATAATTTCAAACAGAATGTCCATGATCATGCTTGTGTCAAAATCATAATATATGAGTTGTTTCCAAGGGCTCGTCAATCCTCTTATCATCGCACATTGTACTCTGTTTTTGGGTGCATAAAGTGTGTCAGTTGCTTTATCATAAGTTCATTCGTGAGCTATACTTGTCTCATCAAATGACAATACACACAGTCGCTCAAAATCTGTCATTGACGTGGATTTGTATTGTAAAACTTTAATAATTGATCACAGTACTCCTGGTTCCACACTAACTTTTGCAATCCATCGATTTAGGGTACTTATGCATGGTAGTGGAAACTTAATCTTTTCCCTTAAATACCTATAGGTTTTTGTGCTCAGGCTACGTAAAGTGATTGCTCTGCTGATGTCGTCTTCTTGCCAGTGACTAACTGGTTTGCCTGTTAAAATAGAATGTATTTGACTACTGGAAAAATAAGCGCATAGACTATTCCTAACATTTTCTATCTGTTGTTTCAGAGATGTTTTTTCTTGTTCCCATTCCGATTTTTCAGCCAGAAGATCATCTCTTTCCTTTGTTACAGCCAAACTCAGGACAGTAGCAGCAGTGAGTTGAAGTTGCAGCTTCCTTATTTTCTCTCGGAATTGCCAAGTCACACCTCCCTTGTTGATGTTTTGGGGGATGGGCTCTGTGTTTTCTGGAAGAGTAAAGAAGACACGGATATAAGAACGTATATATATATATATATATAATACACAAATACACACCTGCACACACACACACACACACACAGGTGGGCTAAAAATATCCTTTAACAATTGAGCTTAATGTAATCTGAAGAATATGGTGGTGGTGGTGAAGATGGTAGGGGTGATTATGAAGATGGTAGTGATGATTGTGAAGAAAGTGGTGGTGCTGGAGAAGAAAGTGGTGATGATGGAGAAGTTGGTAGCGGTGATGGAGAAGATACATCCATAGTAATCCCTAGCCAATCACATTTAATAGCTACAAAATTACTCCCCCAGACCCTCCCCTCCCGCCGGCTTTATTTAATACCTTTTTTTTTTTTTTTTTTTTTTCTATGTGATTGAGGGAGGCAAAAGGCATAACTGCCTATAGCGAGTGCCTCCCCCATAGTTGAAAGAGTGACAGGGCCAAAATCAAGGGACGTTCGAGCCAAAATGCATGGACACACGGAGTTTGAAGCAATTTAAGTCATAGGAAGAGGGAAAGACTGATTCTGGGAGAGAGTTCCAGAGCTCAGCTGTTGAGTAGAAGAAAGTTTGAGAGTAACGTTTCACTCTTGGGTTGGAGAGTTGCACAGAGTAGGGGTGGGATTGAGTTGCAAGACGGGTACCACGTGCCCTACGTAAAGGAGGTGGTATGCACTGGGATAGCTCTGAGGAACACTGATTATTATAGTAGCGATAGAATAGCGAGAGAGATGCAACATTGCGGCGGAGAGAGAGAGATTGCAGAGAGTTGGTGAGTGGACGGGAGTTAATGATACGAAAGGCCTTCCTTTCAACTTTGTCTAGGAGAGCAGTGTGAGAGGAACCTCCCCACACATGTGAACAATACTCAATACAAGGGCGCACTATGCCCCTGTACAGAGCAAGAAGCTGTGCAGGGGAAAAGAACCCCCTAAGGCGGTTGAGCACACCCAGCTTCTGGGAGGCTGCCTTAGCAAGACTGGTAATATGGTCCTTCCAAATGAGAGCAGAAGAAAAAGAGACACCAAGAATATTGAGAGAAGATGAAGGGTTGATTTTTGTATTGTTGAAGAATAAGGGATAGTCTGCTGGGAGATCCTGACGGGTAAATAGATGGAGAAATTGGGTTTTGGAAGCATTAAAGTTAACAAGGTTTTCTCTGCCCCAATTGGAAATAGTATTTAGATCAGAATTTAAGAGTTCTATGGCTTCATTACGTTTGTCGTTGAGGGATTGCTGGCTGGGGCGTTCTGAAAAACTAATGGAGTAGTGCAAGGTTGAGTCGTCTGTGTATGAATGGATGGGAATTAAGGTACAGTTAAGGAGATCATTTATAAAAATTAGAAAGAGAATAGGAGATAGGACAGAGCCCTGAGGAATACCGGAGTTTATAGGGTGAGGAAGTGAACAATGGCCGTCCACAACCGCGGCTATGGAACGGCCGGAAAGGAAATTAGAGACAAAGGCACAGATGGAGGGATAGAAACCGAAGGAGGGTAGTTTAGAAATTAAAGATTTATGCCAGACTCTATCGAAGGCTTTCGATATGTCTAGTGCAATAGAAAAAGTCTCACCGAAGTCCCGAAAGGAGGATGACCAAGAGTTAGTAAGATATGAAAGAAGATCACCAGTAGAGCGACCCTTAAGGAAGCCATACTGGCGATCTGAGAGCAGATTATGAGAAGAGAAATGCTTAAGAAATTTGGAAGCAAGAATAGTTTCAAAAACTTTAGAAAGACAAGAGATAAGAGCAATTGGACGATAGTTGGAGGGTTGAGAGCGGTCACCCTTCTTTGGGACAGGTTGAATGTGAGCAAACTTCCAGCATGAAGGGAAGACGTTAGAGGATAGACAGAGACGAAAGAGTTTGCCTAGGCAGGGAGTCCGCACGGAAGCACAGTTTTTGAGAACAACAGGAGGAACACCGTCCGGACCGTACGCCTTATTAGTGTTAAGCCCAGAGAGGGTAGAAAGTACATCTTTAGAAGAGATTAGGATATTAGGCATAAGTAAGAGAGAGGAGGGCGGAGAGAGAGGAATAGCACCGGAATCATCCAAGGTGGAGTTTCTAGCAAAAGTTTGAGCGAAGAGTTTAGCTTTGTCAGAGGAAGAAGTGATGGTTGTGCCATCAGAGTGGGAAAGGGGAGGGAAAGACGAGGAAGAGAAATTGTTGGAGAGGTTTTTGGCTAGATGCCAGAAAGCTTGGGTTTATTTAATACCTACTTGACCTTAGTTAATATGTACCGGTATTAGTGAATGGGAGGAGCACAAATTGTTATTAATGGACCCACCTGGCCCTCTAATCACAGATTAAACTCCTCCCATCCACTATTCCTCTCAAACTTTCTATTTCTTCACCCATTTCATATTCTAGGTACTATTCTAATATATATATATATATATATATATATATATATATATATATATATATATATATATATACCGTATACATATATATATATAAATAAATGTATACGGTGTATTGTATATATCAGTATATAGATATTGTATTATTATTATTATTTTTCGTATTAAGAACATACGAGTCTGCAGAGAGCCGATTTGCCCACACAAGGCAGAACCCTTTCACAACCAACCCATCTCGTCCATGTACCTATCTAATTTTATCTCTATCTTTCTTGATCCTATTATAACACTCGGTAGCCTATTCCACCTATCTACAACTCTGTTACCAAACCAGTATTTGCCTATATCTTTTCTGAAACGCAGTTCTCTCTCTCTAGCAACATGCGCCCTAGTACCAAACTGATATAAATGTAATATGTATAACTACAATATCTAGTCACAGGTATAGTATAACTACTTTTTATAACCCCCCTGCCAAAATATATATATATATATATATGGGCCTTGTGTGGGTCATTCGGCTCTCTGCAGACTCAAATTTTCTTATGTTCTTTTCTTATTTATGCTGTTAAATTTTAATTACAGAATGATTCCTTGGAGAGAGTACAACGTAGAATGACAAAAATAATCCATAGTATTAGAAATCTTCCAGATGAAGCAAGGTTGAAGAAATTAGGCTTACATTAGGCTTAATTAGGCTCCCATATGGCTGATATGGGCTGGGTGTGAATGGGAGCTGCCTCATGTGGGCCGAATGGCCATATGCAATTTCCCGTGATCTTCTGTTCTTAGGTAATTGGGGTTGGGTGTGACAGGGATCTGCCTTGTGTGGGCCGATCGGCGCTTTGCAGACTCCCATTTTCTTATGTTCTTCTGTTCATTGGTTAAAAAGACGCATAGTTAGAGGGGATTTGATAGAGTGTTCAAGGGGGTTTAGTCACGTAGTGGGATTAATAGAGGGGACATGAACAATGTACTAAAGCTCAGTGATAGCGAAAGAACTCCAACAAATGTTTTCAAATTAGATACATTTCGTTTCAGAAAAGATATAGGCAAATATTAGTTTGGTAACAGAGTTGTAGATATGTGGAATAGGTTACCAAGTGCTATAGTGAGATCAAGAATGATAGAGAGCTTTAAGATCAAATTAGATAGGCATGTGGACGAGATGGGCCTCTGTAACGAGTGCAAGCCTAATTTATTCAACCTTTCTATTTATGGAAGATATATAATATTATGGATACATTTGGTCATTCTTCGTTGTAGCCTACTGACTCCAAATAAACTATGTCCATTCTGTAATGAGGACATCAAATTTGAACAGCATAATCTGAACCTTTTATATAGCGGTATACACACATACATACAAATAATTCTAGATGTAAGGACAGTGTGGGCTTCAAGATAAAATTAGATAAACACATATAGGATGAAATAGGTTTGGTATGAAAGGCATCTGCCTTGTGTGAGCCAATCTGCTCTCTGCAGACTCCCATTTCTTATGTTCTCATATATATATATATATATATATATATATATATATATATATATGTGTTAGTATAGCCAGGTAATAGATTCTCTTTTAAACAGACGAGGTTAAAGGCAACAGCAGTTTCAGCATTCAGTATTTTATTGTTACAGCTTTCAATATTTCTAACAATTTTCCTCTGGGGTTCAGAGATGAGGTACAACAGGTTAGCAAAATTCATGGTGGATCCAACGTTTCACAAGTAAACATCTTGCATCTTCAGGGAATGGGCAGGTAATGATTAGAATAAGGACAAAGCAACATATTTATACAAAATTCGAGGATCAAGAATAGGTAGGTGGGCGGAGCTACTGGGTGTGGGGTGGCTGTTCATTGGTGGAAGGCAGTCTATTCGCGAGACGGGCACTAAATCTTATCGGTGGTTGGTTGTTGGCTGTGGGTGGCTGTGATTGGTTGGTGTTGTCAGTAGTGTGCTGATCGCGGAAAGGTACGGGAGGGGGCACAGGGCGAGAGGAACGAGGGCAGTATGCCTGTAGCGCTTGCCTGAAGGAAGAATTTGAAGGTCTTGTGTTTGGTTGTTGATGCTGGGGTTGAGCGTTTGGATATATAGAGCTTCTAAAATAGCTAGTCTTCTGGGGTCTGATTCTTTGTCGAGTATGGTAGTTTGTTTGTCTAGGTCGGCGCGAGTTAGGGCAAGATGGTGGGGGGCTTGATAGTGATCTTTTATAGCGCCAGATTGAAGGTGGAGGGTTAGTCGACGGGAAAGGCGAGTCTGTGTCATTCCAACATAGGATAGGGGTCCACAGTCCCCAGAGGTGCAAATATGCTGGTATATCACATGATCGTCTTTCGGTTGGTTGGTGGAAATGGGGCGGTTACGGAGGACAGGTTGGAGGTCTTAGGAGATTTGTAGTAAATAATGAGTTTTATTTTATTGTCAGGGTTGGTGGGGAGGACGTTTTTGTGAATTATTTCTTTCATAATGGATTCGTCTGTTGTGTGGTCGGAAGATATGTAGTTTCTGTAGAAAAATGTAATGTCATTGGCCGGGTTGGTGCTAGGGGGGTCTTGTTTGTACCATTTTTCTAGGTGGTGGTTGATGGCATTGGTGACGTCAGTGTTGGAATACCCATTGTTGACTAGGACCTGGGTGAGCCTTTCCAATTCATTGTGTGTGTCATTCCAGGTGGTGCAATGGGTGAGGGCTCTCCTGACATAGGTGGCGATGGTGGACTGATGGTATCGTTTAGGGCATTCACTTTCCCCATTAAGACATTGGCAGGTTTGGTGTACACTGTAGTTTTGAAGCCGTGGTCGTGGAGGGAGACAAGGAGGTCGAGGAAGGGTAGATGACCATCGGTGGTTTCTTCGTATGTGAAGTTGAGTCCGGAGGCGGCCATGAAGCGCTGCTGGAGGTCCCTGAGTTCGTCCAGGTCCTTCACCCGCACGAAGATATCATCGATGTACCTGCAGTAGACAGTGGGCCGGTGGGCAGCCAGGAGTTCCTCTTCGATAGTTCCCATGAAGAAATTGGCGATATATATATATATATATATATATATATATATATATATATATATATATTTTGTTACGTATCTTGATCCTCAAGTGGTTAACTTGATGAATCTAGATAGCACAGAGATATATATTAAGGTATCAGTCAGCTGAAGGCAAAACAAAAGTAAAATCTAATAAAATTATTTCCTGTTGTTGCTTCCTTTCCTTTTGGATCTTAGGACTTAGTATTCTTTATTGACTGATACTCTTTAATTATGAAAAATACTGAAACTAATTAAAGTCATGTAGTATTTATAAAGAATTACTATTTAACCGAAGCTTAGTAGGCTATGGTTATGAACCGAAGAAGTATATCTAAAGAAGGACTATTAATTCTATAAAAAGTCTTGAAAGATAAATATTAAAGTAAGAATATTTCTGTCTCTTACCCTTTTTTAAATGAATAGATAGTTTTCTTATATGTCCTTTTATTTATATTTAATGTAATTATTCTTGGTTGTTGTCTTACGTTAACAGTATTATATTATTATTATCATCAGGATTTATATCAAAGTCACATAAAAAGTTAGATATATATTTAATAATTAGTTAAATGTATTTCTTAACCACATAACATTGAGGTTTGATTATGAGTAAATTAAGTTACAGGATCGCTTCATAGATTCGATTCAGGTTTCACTCAAATAATATGAAAAGCAAAAATAATATTTTGAAGCTAAAAGAATTTTCTTCAGCTTAGGAAATCACTAGAAGTAATATTAACACAGCCATGTTAGTCTAAGGCGATATTACTAATATGAGACGATAGCATCACCGTACTAAGCACCGTTAAGCAATGTAAGCTTAATTAAAAGAAAATGAAAGAACTCGTAAGTATTAATATAAAACAATAGTATTACTTTCATCATAACCCAATTACTTAAAGAGTTGCTTTAGTCCACAAGTTAGTCAACTAAAATAGTTAAGTACATAATAATAGCGTTAACGTTAATTCCCAATCAAATAGTTAAGTACATAAATAGTAGCGTTAACGTTAATTCCCAATCAAATAGTTACGTACATAAATAGTAGCGTTAACGTTAATTCTTAATCAAATAGTTAAGTACATAAATAGTAGCGTTAACGTCCCAATCACATATCTCACTAACCAACATAACGTAAGTGTTTACACCGAACACACTTAACACACACTTATATAATCTGACTGACAGTCACAAACCCATTATAATACTTCACCCCGTCTTCCTCCAGCTGCAAGTTCACCTTCCCCAACTCCAAATGAGACTGATTTGAATGCCCACAACTCGGGTCTTATATACTAAACAATGATGGTGTAGGAACGAATCAGGAGGCGAGTGATGGTGCGCACCCCTATCATAGCTCCTCTAGTTGCATAGCAGGTGCCTGGTCCAATCACAGCTCCTGGCGTCGATCATACGTCATAGCGTCGGGTCGTCGAAGTAGTTTGCAGGGTCCCCTATGACGCACGCAGGTGTGAAGGCTTGTTTGCTGGTATGCGGGCGAGCTGGTTTCCCACTCGCTAGTTCGCTCGCTAGTCTGCTTCGCCGCTTGGGTAGTTTGACACTCCTTCAACTCTAATTCTAACTCTTAAATTAACATACAGGGCTCCGTATGTCAGACCTCCCCCCTAGAAAAGAGTTTAAGGAGTATAGTACATAATATTAAACATAATACATACATAGATTCACCACCAGATTGGCAACAGCAAGATTATAATGAGGATATAATAAGGATATCACCCAAAGTAGGCAAAGTCTCCAGGTACCACATCAGAACATAGCCGGAACGTAGCTGGAGCGTTATTCGAACTGCAAGGCTTCTCACAGCTGAAGGCTTGAAAGTGCACTACTAAAGCATAATATTTACCTCGCTACAAGGGAGAGCTAATTGCCAAAATCCTCTCATTAAGCTAAACTTACTGCTGTATGAGGCCAACCTGGTAAATGCAATCTTTGATCCGTGGCAGTGGGTAGGTATCGTTCTTTGTGACAGCATTAACTTGCCTATAGTCCATACATAACCTATGGCTCCCGTCTGGCTTCGGCACAAGTATGACCGGACTACTCCACTGGCTTAAGGCCCTTGTGATCAGCTGGTTTGAAAAAATGAAGTCAAGCTCGACCTGCAGTATACTCCTGCGTTGTGGTGAGACACGGTAGGGGGATAGTTTAATGGGAGTTGCATCCCCTACGTCGATGTCGTGCAAGGCCAAAGAAGTGAGCCCTGGAGTATCACGGAACGCACTGGGAGACTGAGATAAAACAGATTAGTTGGTTCGCTTGATCAGAGGGAAGATGACATAGTTTAGATGGTAATTCCCCCCCAGCTACTGAATTATACTGAAAGTTGGATAGGCTACATGACAAGTCAAAGTCTGCATGGATACCTTCAGGCTCTGGAACAGTCTGTTGCGGGTCAGCAAGAGAACTGACGACTTTGTCCGCACCAGGCTGCCCACAGGTCCTGACATTCACTGCCACAGTGGGAGAATCTGGAGGAGAGGAATCAGGGGACCTATGGTAGGGTTTCAACATATTTATATGGAATACTTGCGTGGGCTTTCTCCTGTCTGGGGTAGTTACTAGATAATCGGTAATGCTCACCCTCCGAATGATCTTATATGGGCCCCTGAACTTGGCAGATAAAGGTTGGCCAAAAACGGGGAGCAGGACCAAAACCTCATCACCGGGCTGAAACTCCCTCTCACGGGCTTTTCTGTCATACCATTTCTTCATGGACCTTTTAGCCACTGTCAAGTTTTGAGCGGCAAACTCACATGAGGGTCTCAGCCGGGTTTTGAAATCTGAAACATACTTGAAGAGGTTTTGGTTCCCCTCCTGGCCAACTAGGCTATCCTGCAATAGTTGCAAAGGACCTCTTACCTGGTGACCGAAAACTAGCTCAGTAGGGGAAAAACCCAGGGATTCAGTTGGAACCTCACGAGTAGCAAATAAAAGAAAAGGTACCCCCTTATCCCACTCAACTCCGGTCTCTGTACAATATTTACGTAACATTCCCTTTAATGTCCGATGATATCGTTCGAGAACCCCTTGACTCTCTGGGTGGTAGGTGCTAGACTTAACATGCTCGATACCCAACTCCTTCAGGGACTGCTGAAAAATGTTAGAGGTAAAATTAGTTCCTTGATCACTTTGCACCTCATGGGGGAAACTCATTCTGGTGAAGAATTTGAGCAGTTCCTTGATGACAGTTGGAGCAGAGGTAGTCCTTAAGGGTATAGCCTCTGGGTAGAGAGTTGCCATGTCCATGATAGTTAATAAATAAATGTTACCTTGGGAAGTCTTAGGCAATGGGCCTACAATGTCCACTACCACCCGAGTAAAAAGGATTCTCGAAAACGGGCAAGGGCACCAGAGGATGTACAGGCACCTTCTGATTGGGTTTTCCTGTCATCTGGCAAGTGTGACACACTCTACAAAACTCCACTACATCTGCACGCATTCCTGGCCAGTAAAAGTGGGCTCTGATTCTGTCTAGAGTTTTTCTCACACCTAGGTGTCCTGCCAATGGTATACAATGTGCCATTTCCATGTTATCTCTATGACAAGGTTTGGGGACTACTACTTGATGGACGTCCCAGGCCCCGTCATCGATTGGTCTGTGTGGCGGTCTCCATCTACGCCACAATACTCCTCCTTTGAGGTAGAAACATTCACCACCCTCCTTCTCACATTCCTCTTCACTCACGGACCTGGCAGCTAACTCCTTGCATTCACTATCATCTCTCTGTAGCTCTACCAGGCCACTAGGACAATTTGGAGGGGTTTCATGGTCATCGTTAGGGTCAAGATGAGCCATAAAGGTGTCAGATAAATCCACCTCAGTCACATCATCAGGCACAGTTGGAGCGTCATTCACACTCTCATCATCCCTTTCATCAACTCTTACATTCGGTACATTTCTGTCTGAGGGAACTGCTACTTGAGACATTGCACGTGTGACAGCACACACAGGGAAAACAGTTGGCATCTCCTTTTCGAGCTCACCGGTTAGTGGCTCGTTAACAGGGGAAAGTGACAAAATGGGGTCTCGTCGGACCTTCTCACCTGCTACATCATTCCCCAAAAGGAGTGTTACCCCAGGCACAGGGATATCTTGGGACCTACACAAAGCTATGGTGGCCTCACCCTGTAGTAACTCACATTCAATTTCGCCTTTTACCAAGTGTGCATAAAATTGGCCTCCAGCCCCTCTCATTACAACTGGTTCGCCAGGTGGGCACTCAGTGTAAGGATTCACCATGAGGGTGCTAGTAGAACCTGTGTCTCTCAGAATTTTTACCTCATGCATACAACCATTTAATCTCACGTTGCCAGATGAAATAAAGGGACGGTAACTGTCCTGCACTGATGGTGAAATTATTATTGGCTTAACCCTAGTGGGTTGCACCACACATGCTACTACACCCCTGTCTAGATGATTTACGTTAGCTGCTAGGTACTCCTTCTGTCGGGAGTCCTGTATTAAAGGAACTTTTGGTGCTAGGTACTCCTTCTGTCGGGAGTCCTGCATTAAAGGAACTTTTGGTGCTAGGTACTCCTTCTGTCGGGAGCCCTGCATTAAATGCACATATGGAATTTGAGATACGGCGGCAACTGTCTGCCCCGATCTCTCGGTTTTCTCCTTGGCCCAGCACTGATAAGCTAGGTGGCCTCTCATGCCACAAAAAGTACATACTTTAGGGGATACGGGAACGTTCCCTCTTTGAGCATTACTATTACTTTGGGGCCCACCTCTGTTACCATTGCCCTGAGTCGCATTTTTAGTTGGGGGAACAATTCTATTTTGGCTAGCTGGGGAAGACGTTATAGGCTTGTGACTGGGTCTGTCAGATTTGTGATTGGGATACTTAAAATTAGAACTAGAATTATCGTAGGGCTTCTTTCCACGAAATTTGTTGTTGAGCACGTATGTGTCAGCCATGTCAGCGGCGTCGGCAAGACAATCTACCTTTTTCCCCTTTAAATGATAGGATACAGAAGAATCAATTTTCCATAGGAAATTTTCTAACAGGACCAACTCCTTCAGAACGTTGTAGCTTGTGACTTTCTTACTCTTGACCCAATGATTGAAAGTTTTAGTCATGGTCCTGGCAAATACCTTATGGGTTTCTTCTACTTTCTTCTGGTTTTTACGGAAAGATTGCCTGTAAGCCTCAGGCTGCAATTGATAGGTTTTTAGGATAGCTTCTTTGAGATTGTCATAATCCTGCCTAACTTCTACTACTTCTGACAAATACGTGGCTCGAGCCTGCCCTGTCAAAACGGTTTGTAACATAAAAGGCCATTGATCTCTTGTCCACTTCATACCTCCAGCAACTTCCTCAAACAAAACAAAGAAATCCTGCACATTATCCTCCGTGAAAGGTGGAATGACACTAGTCATAGTCAATCCCAGAGGGGGAGCAATTTCGGGAGCATTTGTATTGACATTTAGTTGAGCCGTTTGATATTGATATTGATAATGTTCGGTCTTTATTCTGGCTTCTTCGGCATTTATTCTAGCTAGTTCTATATTTAGTCCGGCGGCTTGTTCGGTAGTTGCTCTGGCTTTTATGCTGGCTTCTTCGATATTTGCTCTGGCTTTTATGCTGGCTTCTTCGGTATTTGCTTTTATTCTGGCTTCTTCGGTATTTATTCTGGCTAGTTCTATTTTTAGTTTGGCTTGTTCTAGTTCGAATATTTGATCACCGGTCAAACCAGGTGGCAATTGTACATCAAGTTGGCTAGGTTTACTCGGGATCCCACCAACTGCTCCGTCACCCTCCCCGCCTTCTACAGGGAACAGGTGGGTTTTTATGGTCTGAGCCACCTCTACTTTAGACATGTTTGAGACAGTTAATTGGAGATGTGAGGCAAGCACTTCCAGTTCGGATTTTGACAGACAGTCAATATCAGGGGCTGTGGGTTCTGATTCTATGAAAACTCGAGCATCTTCGTCAATAATTAGATGAGGCATGATTAATATTTGATTTTTAAGTAGTGAAACGTTAATGAAACTGAGTGAAACTGTATGAAACGAATCCTGGCAAGGTCGCCACTCTTCTGTTACGTATCTTGATCCTCAAGTGGTTAACTTGATGAATCTAGATAGCACAGAGATATATATTAAGGTATCAGTCAGCTGAAGGCAAAACAAAAGTAAAATCTAATAAAATTATTTCCTGTTGTTGCTTCCTTTCCTTTTGGATCTTAGGACTTAGTATCCTTTATTGACTGATACTCTTTAATTATGAAAAATACTGAAACTAATTAAAGTCATGTAGTATTTATAAAGAATTACTATTTAACCGAAGCTTAGTAGGCTATGGTTATGAACCGAAGAAGTATATCTAAAGAAGGACTATTAATTCTATAAAAAGTCTTGAAAGATAAATATTAAAGTAAGAATATTTCTGTCTCTTCCCCTTTTTTAAATGAATAGATAGTTTTCTTATATGTCCTTTTATTTATATTTAATGTAATTATTCTTGGTTGTTGTCTTACGTTAACAGTATTATATTATTATTATCATCAGGATTTATATCAAAGTCACATAAAAAGTTAGATATATATTTAATAATTAGTTAAATGTATTTCTTAACCACGTAACATTGAGGTTTGATTATGAGTAAATTAAGTTACAGGATCGCTTCATAGATTCGATTCAGGTTTCACTCAAATAATATGAAAAGCAAAATAATATTTTGAAGCTAAAAGAATTTCTTCAGCTTAGGAAATCACTAGAAGTAATATTAACACAGCCATGTTAGTCTAAGGCGATATTACTAATATGAGACAATAGCATCACCGTACTAAGCACCGTTAAGCAATGTAAGCTTAATTAAAGAAAATGAAAGAACTCGTAAGTATTAATATAAAACAATAGTATTACTTTCATCATAACCCAATTACTTAAAGAGTTGCTTTAGTCCACTAATAGTTCAAGTAAACATAAATAGTAGCGTTAACGTTAATTCTTAATCAAATAGTTAAATACATAAATAGTAGCGTTAACGTCCCAATCACATATCTCACTAACCAACATAACGTAAGTGTTTACACCGAACACACTTAACACACACTTATATAATCTGACTGACAGTCTCAAACCCATTATAATACTTCACCCCGTCTTCCTCCAGCTGCAAGTTCACCTTCCCCAACTCCAAATGAGACTGATTTGAATGCCCACAACTCGGGTCTTATATACTAAACAATGATGGTGTAGGAACGAATCAGGAGGCGAGTGATGGTGCGCGCTCCTATCATAGCTCCTCTAGTTGCATAGCAGGTGCCTGGTCCAATCATAGCTCCTGGCGTCGATCATACGTCATAGCGTCGGGTCATCGAAGTAGTTTGCAGGGTCCCCTATGACGCACGCAGATGTGAAGGCTTGTTTGCTGGTATGCCGGCGAGCTGGTTTCCCACTCGCTAGTTCGCTCACTAGTCTGCTTTGCCGCTTGGGTAGTTTGACACTCCTTCAACTCTAATTCTAACTCTTAAATTAACATACAGGGCTCCGTATGTCAGAATATATATATATATATAGCACAGGTATAAACTCACCTATTTCTTTCAATGGTGCGTCGGTGTTCACGGTTGCATCATCTTGTAGATTATTTTGGTCTCCTGCATCACGGTTTGTTTGTTGCTCAGTCACTTTGGTGTCGTCGTCATCTCGAACTCGCTTTCGGCCTCTCTTGGACTCGCTTTCAGAGGCAGCCTGGGCAGGCAAATGCAGAGTTGGTAATGCTCCAGGTTTGAATCTTATTTGGCTGTAAGGTACTGGTAGTCCAAGCAGTTCGTATTTCAAGTGTCTTTCGAAAGATGACGATTCAAAATGTTTAGTGCAGATCCTTGCTGTTGGTGAAATAATACATCCTTTTTTCCCACTTAGATTACTCCATTTTGACCGCAGTGTTTCATCTTTGGGAAATTTATGGAATGCTATGTTACTTCCTTTGATAAATATCGACTTGCATCCAGCAACTTGACAATACATAGGCATTTTGTTTAGTTAAAATAGAAGAGCTACACTTTCACACGGCATTATACAGTAGTTATAGCATCACGGTATGAAGTCAAAGAAAACGGAGGATAGTGCTGGCTCAGCTGCTCCTTTGAGAATAAAGTGTATACAGTCGAGTGACCTCTGACCCTTCCTTCCTTGTGATGTCATGCGCGAGCTGGTACGAGTTTGAGTGACCCCATGCTCCAACCTGTTGTATCTCTTAACCTTGGAACTGTGGAGTGTTGAGTCATCTGCGTAGGAATGTATTGGTTTATGCGTGGTAGATATAAGATCATTGATATGAATGAGGAACAGAGTTGGGGCCAAAACTGATCCCTGGGGAACACCAGCATTTATTGAGTGAAATTGAGAATAAAGGCCATCTACCATTACACATATTTTTCTGTTATGAAGATAAGAAGAAATTAGTGGAACTAATGATGCAAGGCCGTAGTGTGACATCTTCGACAATAAGGATTGATGCCAGACTCTATCAAATGCCTCTGATATATCCAGTGCTATTGTATGTGTTTCACCATGTTGGTTTGTAGCTTGGTTGATTTGATGCGTAAGAAGGCAAAGAATGTCTGCAGTTGATCGACATCGTCTAAAACCATATTGCCTATCACTGATTAATTTATTATTCTCAAGATACTTAATTATGTGATTATTTAATATAATTTCAAAGACTTTACCAAGAGTGGAAGTTATAGCTATTGGTCTGTAGTTTGATGGATCTGAAGAGGCACCTTTTTTAGGAACTGGATGGATGTTTGCTTCTTTCCAGGGTACTGGGAAGCATGAGGTATGAGTACACAGACGGAAAAAATTTGCCAATACAGGAGCGAGCACCAAGGAGCAATTCTTAAGTACTATTGGAGGAATTTCATCTGGACCAGGAGCCTTATCTACCGAGAGATTCTGCAAAATAGTTTTGACATGCCTGGTGTGGATCTAAGTGAGGGAATTTCAGGCGAATTAAAATTAAGTACAGGGACATCTTGATTTATTTCATCTAAGGTGAGTTGGTGGAGAAAATATCCGCAAGAAGGTTAGCTTTACCTCGTGGGTCACTTACAAGATTGCCAGTCGGAGATTTTAATGGTGGAATGGATGAAGCAGTAGTGAAGTTGGATTTGAATGACTTTATTAGTTTGGAGATTTTATAACATTATCACCTCATTTGTTTGGCAATTATAACAGTTCACCCCATGCAGGTGTAGATTTTTTCTAGGAGAGCGATAACGAGCCTGCACTTTTGGAGAAACCGGCCTTCGACCAAGATATTTTTCTACCGAAAAATGTACGTACAGGGTTTAGCTTGAACGGGTCGAAGGGGGGAGGGGAGGGTTAGTTTAAAGGGAGTCTGGGAAGGCAACTAATTGAGTCTAGGGGGCATATTAATACTATATGGCTCGAAAATTGCAAAAAGAAGCAAAACTCCCATAATAATTAAACAAAATATCATAAGGCATCGCATCAGATAATTTTAAGGGGATGTAGGTCGTATATGTTTGCTCATTTATGTTTTTTTTTTTCCTCCCTAAACCTCCATCAAGCTTTAAAAACACCCAACCAAGACCCTCCTTCAAGATAAATTTGTAAATTTTTCGATAGAAAAGAGAGAGAGGGAGAGAGTGCTGAACGTGTTAACCAGGTGAGATCACAAGTTAGCAGAAGACCCGCTCAAAACCACAGGCGTAGCAACACCGCACCAACCTATTGTCTTGGTTCATAGACTTCACATGATAAATTTGGCGATAATTACAAGTAGAACTATAACTTCGGAATGTCTGCAGGTGCAAGCATATGCGGTATATACACGTGTGTGTGTGTGTTACTACGTGCGTGAATGTGTATATGTGTATTTGTTTATCATAATTTTATTAAAGCTAATTAATGTTTACCGTAATAATATAGGATATCAACTTAGGGATTAGAAAAACTTACTTGCCAATAGTGGAAAAATGAAAGTTGATTAAATTAAATGTTGTTCAGTGGGGGCCAAAGAGTCAAGGAGGCTATTATCGTGTATGATCCCAGTGTATGGATATATATATATATATATATATATATATATATATATATATATATATATATATATATATATATATTATATATATATATATAGAGAGAGAGAGGGGAGGGGGAGAGGACAAGCCATGGTAATTTTTAATTTTAATCAGAAGCTATGTCTACGTACGTTAAGGGGAGATGAACCGGGTTTTTTTTTTTTTTTTTTTTTAAACACGAAAATGCGGATTCGCATGAGCACTTTTTCCCGCTACTTGGAAGAAACCCTAAAACTCCTTGTATATTTTATCCGCAACTATGATCTGGCTGGTTCTAAGACACTCGTTGATAACAATTCTATCAGTTAATATGATAACAATTTTGTCAGCTATTATGATAACAATTTTGTCAGCTATTATGATAACAATTCTATCAGCTATTACGATAAAAAAAAAATGTCAGCTATTATGATAGCAATTTTGTCAGCTATTATGATAAGAATTCTATCAGCTATTATGATAATAATTCTATCAGCTATTATGATAAGAATTCTATCAGCTATTATGATAAGAATTCTATCAGCTATTATGATAAGAATTCTATCAGCTATTATGATAAGAATTATATCAGCTATTATGATAAGAATTCAATCAGCTATTATGATAAGAATTCTATCAGCTATTATGATAAGAATTCTATCAGCTATTATGATAAGAATTCTATCAGCTATTATGATAAGAATTCTATCGGCTATTATGATAAGAATTCTATCAGCTATTATGATAAGAATTCTATCAGCTATTATGATAATTATATCAGCTATTATGATAATTATATCAGCTATTATGATAATTATATCAGCTATTATGATAAGAATTATATCAGCTATTATGATAATTCTATCAGCTATTATGATAATTATATCAGCTATTATGATAATTATATCAGCTATTATGATAGGAATTATATCAGCTATTATGATAATTATATCAGCTATTATGATAATTATATCAGCTATTATGATAAGAATTATATCAGCTATTATAATAATTATATCAGCTATTATGATGAAAATTATATCAACTATTATGATAAGAATCATATAAGCTATTATGATCTACCTCCAGTTTAGTTGCCGATATCATTGCAAAATAGTCTTAACCCTTTACAGATTATGACCCATTTTGACAATTTATTCTGGCTATCAATAGACGATGTTATACAGTTCAGGAGGATCTGTGGGAATTATGAGGGTAAAGACTATCTCAACCCTCGGACCTCCACACAGTCTTAATAATCTGAATTAAAATTGTCTGATAATGGCCAGAAAAAAGAAAAGAAATGTGTAGGCTACTTGGATCTTGATAGGGCTAACTAAGATTTCGCCAGGAAGAAGTTGGGAATCAAGATTTGCCTGAAAACCCATGCTAATTAACATTCGATAATCAAAACCCATGCTAGTTAACATTCGATAATCAAAACCCATGCTAGTTAACATTCGATAATCAAAACCCATGCTAGTTAACATTCGATAATCAAAACCTATGCTAGTTAACATTCGATAATCAAAACCCATGCTAGTTAACATTCGATAATCAAAACCCATGCTAGTTAACATTCGATAATCAAAACCCATGCTAATTAACATTCGATAATCAAAACCCATGCTAGTTAACATTCGATAATCAAAACCCATGCTAGTTAACATTCGATAATCAAAACCCATGCTAGTTAACATTCGATAATCAAAACCCATGCTAGTTAACATTCGATAATCAAAACCTATGCTAGTTAACATTCGATAATCAAAACCCATGCTAGTTAACATTCGATAATCAAAACCCATGCTAATTAACATTCGATAATCAAAACCCATGCTAGTTAACATTCGATAATCAAAACCCATGCTAGTTAACATTCGATAATCAAAACCCATGCTAGTTAACATTCGATAATCAAAACCCATGCTAGTTAACATTCGATAATCAAAACCTATGCTAGTTAACATTCGATAATCAAAACCCATGCTAGTTAACATTCGATAATCAAAACCCATGCTAGTTAACATTCGATAATCAAACCCATGCTAGTTAACATTCGATAATCAAACCCATGCTAGTTAACATTCGATAATCAAAAAAAATCTGGCAACATTTCTGGATTATTTTGCAATGGTATCGGAAACTTGACTGATGGTAGATGAAATTAGGTGACATAAATATTTTAAATCTTTACCTCATAAGCTGCCAGACCAGTGTTAATGATAAATGTTGAGTGAAAAAACGCTCGTGATACTGGTTTTATTCTCTGAGACCGTGAGTGTTGTGGAGGGGACATCTATCTATCTATCTATTGCCTGACGCCGTGATCCCCGAAGGGGTGGCCACGAACGAACCGCCCCCATGCACCTCTGTCCCCAGTCAGTCGACGCCCCTCCCCCCAACCAGCACCGCCTTCATTCATGTAGTTCCTCACTCCATCCTTCCACCTCATATTCGGTCTACCTCTCCCCCTCTGTCCCTCCACCTCGCTCTCGTACACCCTCTTAGTCATTCTCTCGCTTTCCATACGTTCCATATGGCCGAACCATCTCAAGTTGTTCCTTTTCACACTTTCCAGCACATCTACCTCCACACCACACCTCCTTCTTACTTCCTCATTAGTCTGTCTATCCCTCCATGTAACTCCGCACGCACTCCTTAGGTAATTCATTTCCACTGCTCTCACTCTTGGTCTGAGTCTCTCAACCAACGTCCATGCTTCGCTTCCGTAAGTCAGTGTCGGGATTACCACACTGTCCTGCAAGGACTTCTTCACTTCCATACTGACCACCCTATTTCTTGTTACTGCTTTTAGCGTTCCTACAACCCTCTTCCCCTGTTGTACCCTCTCCCGCACCTCTTCATCCATAGTCCCATCTTTACTCAACACACTGCCCAGATACTTAAAAGAGTTGACGATCTCCATAGCCTGACCGTTCAGCTTCACCTCACACTCTGTGACTTCACCCCTTTCGAAGACCATAACCTTGCTCTTCCCCGTATTTACCTTCAAATTCCGTTTTTCGCACACTGTTCCAAACTCATTTACCAGACCCTGCAACTCCCATTCATTATCACTCATCAGAACTGTATCATCCGCAAACAGCAGTATAGGTAGCTTCCACTCAATTCCCTCCCTTTTCAGCGATACACCAACATCCACTGCTCTTGATAGTATTTCTTTCATAACTCCATCCATATATACAGTAGGTATGCAGTAGGTATACAGTAGGTATATATAGGGGACATGTAGGTATAATATTATACCTCGATGAGAGAACACGGGAGAATGAGGCCACTGTTGTCATTGGGTTTATTTCGCCCTACTCTTTAGTATTATCTATGCTGTTAACATTGAACGCCTAATGGTGACAAAATGATTCACATATAATAACTGTTTCAATCGTTTACTTGTCCAGAAGGGGAGAGTCCAAAGCTTTCCGTTCTATTAACCTCTTAATAAGTTCATACAGTCCTTTTCTACACACCGCAGTGTTGCATCTCTCTCCCTTTTCTACCGCTATCACATTAATCAGTGTTCTTCAGAGCTCTCTCGGTGCATTCACCCTCCCTTACAAGGAGTTGGTGACACTTGCCTTTTAACACATTCCTACCCTTATTATGTCCAGCTATCTCACCCAAGAATGAATACATTTTCCCAGTCTCTCTTCTACTCAACAAGCAAACTCTGGAACTCACTCCCTCAATCTATCATTAATCTTTCAACCTATGACTTGAACTACTTCAAAGTTCGTGTGGCCAGGCACTTGAACCCCAACATACCTTGAATTTGGCTTACTGTCACACTTTCGGCTTTGGAGGAGACTCGTGTTACTTGAAGCACTGCCTTTTTGTCTCCTTCATACATAAGCTACAGAATAAAAGTAAAGACAAAAATAGAGCACATAACATAATTCTCGTGGCTGCAATCCTAAACAGCCTAAGTTAGATCAGGTGTGGTCCAGTTACGTTATATTAGGTTTGTATTTTTTGTATTTTCTTAATCTCGAGTAAGGGTAGGTTAGGAGGCCGTTCCGGTTGTGACTATTTACAAGTGGAGCATTATATACAGTAAATAAGACCATAGTGTCCCCATTCTTCCCCCAATGCTAAAGAACGCCCAAACATTTGTTATTCCATTATAAGGCACTATATTAGCATTTAACCCTTTCAGTATGCGTCACGCCATTCTTCATTATCTGTTGCTACCATTAGACGATTTCATGCAGCTAAGGAAGAATTTGTCGGATTTGGACAGTTAACCGAGACCGGTTTCATCCCTTCGATTACTAGAGGTCATTCCTAAGATGAATAAAATTGTCTAATGATATTCAAAATAATATTATAAATGGTTCATTGTATACTGAAAAGATTAAATTCGACACAGTTCTGGAAGAAATAGTACTAAGATTCCATTGTTGGCGATTAATCATTTTTTTAGGACGAATCAAATGGTGATATTAGCCCATTTTTATTACCTACTGAATAACTACAATTTTTTTTTTTTCAAACCTATTGCATTGGTTTTTGTTATTAAATATAATATGCCAAATTGAATAGCCTCTGTCCATTTTCTATATCTTTTATAGGTAAATATGTTAACAAATATTGTTACCTAGTGATTATATTAAGGGGGGGGGGTCACCGTTTTGTTTTATCTTTATCTCCTTTTCTCTCTTTCCCTGGCTTGTATCCATTCGGCCCCATTCAGCCAACTGTTTTAAGACGTTTATCCCCATCCAGGGGTCGGTTTCTTCCTGGCGAGCGATAGCAAGCCAGCATTGTATAGAGAAATCCGGCTTCGCCGGAGACATTTTTCTACCGAAAAATGTACAAATTTAGCTTGCTGTCAAAACCAAAATATATATATGATGGCTCGCTACCGCTCGCCAGGAATATATTGACACCTGGATGGGGTAAACGTCTTAAAACAGTAGGCTGAATGGGGCCGAATGGATACAAGCCAAAGAGAGAGGGAGAGAAAGCAAAAACAAGCGAGGTGGGGTCCCTTAACCCTCTCTGACATATGACGCGATTTTGAGCCTATTGGGTATTCTTTAAAACCTTTGTTACCATCAGGGGTATTTAGAAACCTTTAGTTTAGTTACTTCAACCTCTGCAGTTGTCTTTGAGTTAGCTGTGGGCAGAAAACTAATTTTGGAGAGGTAATTATAAGAGTGAGAGAACTCTATTTCTTATTGCTAATCTGGCAACTTCTGCGTCATATGTGCGTGAAAGGGTTAAGGTCAGTATATACAACTTTAATTACTCAATCAAATGGAGACAATCCATTTTCAACCAAACAAAACTAAACCCATTAAATATTTTAATGAAAGTTACAAAATAGAATGGCTTCTGCCTATTTTATTTTACCTTGATGGTTAACTTGGTTTGAATTGATGTTTCAACTTAGTCAACTAGTTTTGGTTAGATGAAACATCTTTGCATGCTAAATCAATAACATTATTATGTATTTTAAGCTTTAAAGTCTTAGTATTCTAAACTATTGTTTGCTGCCTTGAACTGTATTTGGTTCTTAACACCTTATTGGTGGGCTAGGCGGTCTAGCGGACCGTAGCGCCCAGCGGGGTGTTTTTACCCTAAATAGGGTTGTTTACGTGATCATTTTCATGCCTAAATAAGACCCAGACCGTAAAACAAGTATCTATCCCTGAAAGGGCATAAACAGAGCTTTCCAATGACACCCGAACCATCCTTGTACGACCACTGGTTCTCTTGCAACGATCGCACAACACGAGTGCAAAAACCATGCAATTAGGTACTTTCCCTACATAATTCCCTGTGTAGCGAGTGTGAGAGGGGAGGGAAGGGTGGGATTCACTTCAGTTGGTCCACGGTGGTCGTGCGGAGCGGTCTTAAGGTTACTACGCTCTTCCCACCGCTCAGCTCTCTCTCTCAGCAACATTACGTGCTGAAAATGGCACTCGACAGATGTCGTGCACCGCCACATAGTCCAAATTTATTTCACTCGACATATGTTGCGCGCCGCCAATTAAGGGTTAATAAGATCGTTTTAAGCCAAGTTGAATTAAATCAGTCAATTCACTTTTAATTTGATAGAGATTTTTATTTTTCACCAATTATGATTATTTTTCTCAGTATTCTCGGTATCTCTTTTTCCTCTGATGTCTTTTGGAAAGACCATATTACCACTCTGGCTAAAACGGCTTCCTAGAAGCTGGGTGTGCTCAACCGCCTCAGGGGGTTCTTTACCCCTGCACAGCTTCTTGCTCTGTACAGGGGCACAGTGCGTCTATGTATTGAGTAGTGTTGGCATGTGTGGGGAGGATCCTCTCCCACAGCACTTCTAGACAAAGTAGAAAAGAAAGCGATTTGTCTCATTAACTCACGTCCACTCATCAATCACCTGTGAACTCTCTCTCTCTCTCTTCGCCGCAATGTTGCATCTCGCTCGCTATTCTATCGCTACTACAATAATCAGTGTTCCTCAGAGCTCTCTCAGTGTATACCACCTCCTCTATGTAGAGTATGTAGCACACGTCTTGCAACACAATCCCACCCCTACTCTGTGCAACTTTTCAACCAAAGAAGGAATTGATACTCCTAATCTTTATTCTATTCAACAGCTGAGCTCTGGAACTCTCTCCCTGAATCCATATTTCCCTCATTCTATGGCTTAAATTGCTTCAAACTCCGTGTGTCCAGACATTTTGGCTCGAACATTCCTTGATTTTGGCCCTGTCACTCTTTCAACTCTGGGGGAGGCACTCGTCACATGCAGTTTTGCCTTTTGGCTCCCTCATCCACATAAAAAAGAACCTGAAATCTTAGGCACACTTTCTTATAGTGAATTGCATCACATCAATATATATAATTTTCAAACCACTACTAGGTACCCCTCTCCACCTCCCCCTTGTTGAGAGAGTTGGTAGCATGGAAACAGTGGCATATGACCAACGTTCCTCCCACCCTGACAACTGGGGACAGACATTATGTAACCCGCCTTCTAAGGAGTACACCTGCTTTTTTTTAAGACACCCGAAATTCAAACTGGATCCACCCACGATAGCAGTTGAATGTCTCTGTTATCTGATTACATATATTTTTCACATTCCTACTACTTACTAAAAAAACAATATTGTGTTTCCATTTGGCATGCATGTTGTTTTTATTGTTATTACTTATATAGGGATTCATTGACTACAGGTACTTATAAAGGACGATAATTCTTAGTTTACGGTTACATTATAATTCGTTTAATCATGCTAATTAATTAAATGATGCTGGTATCTTACGTAACAGGTGTATCATGTTTGTCTAATATTAACCCATTTTACATTATTCATTTGTTTGTCAACACATAATCACTTCACTTGTTTTGTGGAACACTATTAAACGAGAAGACTAAAATAAAATTAGTCTAAACCTCTTTTTTTATCATTTAAAAGTTCAAAGATGACTTACATATTTGTTTTCCTTAATTATCCTCTTTTTACGATATTAAATTAGTAATATTAGGCCTACCTCGATGACTATTCACTACCTAAAAACTTTGCTCGGGCTAAACATGTAAATAATTGTGAAAACATATACTACTAACTTAAACAAAACTAAAGTCGTCTCTATATTAAAGGGTGATGGGCATATTTATTTCCTCATATATATATATATATATATATATATATATATATATATATATATTTTTATTTTTTTTTTTTTTTTTTTTTTTTTTTTTTTTTTTTTTTTTTTCGTCCCTAGACCTCCATCAAGCTCCCCCCTGAAGATATATTTGTATTTTTTTTTTTTTTTTTTTTTTTTCTATATTCCAACTTACTTCCTCTCGGGCATAGGCTGAGAGCCTTAACATTCACCACTTTACAATGAACAGTGAAGCCCGTGAGGTCTTGTTCCAGTCTAGGGAGTGAGACATGTGAAGCACGTAAAGTACAACGAGCACCTGCCATCTTGCCTTCACATGAGGCACGGTGCTCACTCATGGCCCGAAACAACCCCATCTCTGAAGCCACCTCGTTCCCGTGCTTCACTGTCTCACCCCCTACACTCGGTACATGTTTCGATATAAAAATGTTCCGGCCGAAGACCTATTCCTCTTAAATTTTAGGCTCTCTATCGCTAAGCGAAAAATCTTAATATTGACAAAGAAATGGGGTGAGAGGTCATAAAGTCGCCAAAGTAATGGGCCGAACGTCATAATGTGGAAACTAACGGGGCTGAACATGAGGAAGAAGGGGGACCAGAAAAACGCCCCATCTCCCCTTAACCCTTTCACTGTACGATGACCCTTATTTTTGGCTATTAGTAATCGATTTTCTTCGGTTTAAAAAGGACGTGAGGGATTGAATGGGATAGTATTAACCTTTCCTTTTTCAAGTCCAACGAACTCACCTTATATATATATATATATAATTACTTAGTGCTAGTTAAAATAAAGTAAAACAGCGTGATCAAAAAATTAATATCGCCACCTACTACCACCCAACAAGCGCCAAACTTAACCACATTAAAGGGGGTCACCGGCTTTTTTTCTCTTTCTCTCCTTTTCTTTCTTTCTCTGGCTTGTATCCATTCGGCCCCATTCAACCAACTGCTTTAAGACGTTTATCCCCATCCAGGTGTCGAGTTCTTCCTGGCGAGCGATAACGAGCCAGCATTGTATGGAGAAACCCGGCTTCGCCGGAGAAATTTTTTCTATCGAAAAATGTACAAATTTAGCTTGCTGTCAAAACAAAAATATATATATGCTGGCTTGCTACCGCTCGCCAGAAAAATATTGACACCTGGATGGGGGTAAACGTCTTAAAACAGTAGGCTGAATGGGGCCGAATGGATACAAGCCAAAGAGAGAGGGAGATAAAGTAAAAACAAAATAAAAAGCGAGGTGGGCTCCCTTAACTTCCTATGGGCCACACTAAAAGAAATATCGATATGAAAACGGCAATTAAAGTGTCCATAATAATCAACCAGTTTAAGGGGAGCTGGGCCTTTTATCTTGACCCCCTTCTTCCTCATGTTTAGCCGCATTAGTTTTCAGATTTTATGGCGTTCGGCCCATTAGTTTGGCGATTTAAAGACCTTTCGTCCCATTTCTTTTGTCAATATTTAGACTTTTCATGTCATTTAGTTGTCGATTAATTCTTGGCTAGCGATAGCGAGCCTGTAATTTGTGGAAAGGCCGGGAAATTTTTCTATCGAAAAATGCACACATTTATCTCGAAGGGGATGTGTTTTGAAGCTTGATAAGAGGTCTGGGAAGGAAACTAAAATATATGAAAAAAAGATGAATAAGTTATCAAATAAATATCCCATAAAGGTGTATTGGTGGTAATAACCCATCTTATGCCAGTTAGCAAGGTAAATCACTCAATATACCCAATGATCTTGTATACCGTTTTCATTCCCTTTTCACACTCTAGATTCTGTAAGTTTAGGAGGGGAACAGTTTTCTACCAAAAACATTACAAATTTATCTTGAAAGGTGGTTCTTGTTTTTTTTTTTTTTTTTTTTTTTTTTTTTTTTTTTTTTAAAGCTTGATGGAGGTCTAGGGACTAAGCTAAGAACAAAACGGAAAAAAAAAATACATGGTGAAAAGCGGTCCCACCAATACAAAGAAGGCTATAAGCTACAATTGTTCCCCCCCCCCCCCCCCCCAGACATTTTTATTAATTTAGCGGTATGATAACCTGATCATTGAGTTTCCTTATGACTTAAGGGGAAGTTATTTTATGTATATACAGTATATATATATATATATATATATATATTTTTTTTTTTTTTTTTTTTTTTTTTTTTTATTATTGTTACTGGTATATATAATTGTTTTATTTTGTTCCCTAGACCTTTATCAAGGATTAAAAAATATAATAAAATAAAATCTCAAAGACCCCTTCGAGATCAATTTGCATTTTTCGGTAGAAAAAATTCCGGCCTAAGGCAGATTCCTCATACATTACAAGGCTCGCTATCGCTCGCCAGGAAAAAAAAATGACACCTAAATGGCACGAAAAGTCTCAATATTGACAAAGAAATGGGCGAAAATCATAACATTTAAAAACTATTGGGGCTAAACATGAAGGAGGAGGGTGTTCAGAAAAAAAACTTCCCCTTGATAGTGGTATAATTGAGAGTACATTGAATATTTGACCCTCTTGGATGGCATCGTTTCCTGTGATATTGGGGTATGGCTCATGGACTATAAATTAACCCTTCATGTATTATGACCCATTTCTTGATATCCAGAATAAATTAATGATCGTACATAGTTTAGGTAATCGAAGGTAATAACAGTACATAACTCAGGCAGTCAAAGGAAATAACTACATAATTTAGGTAATCGAAGGTAATAACAGTACATAATTTAGGTAATCGAAGGTAATAACAGTACATAATTCAGGCAGTCAAAGGAAATGACTACATAATTTAGGTAATCAAAGGAAATAACTACATAATTTAGGTAATCGAAGGTAATAACAGTACATAATTTAGGTAATCGAAGGTAATAACAGTACATAATTCAGGCAGTCAAAGGAAATGACTACATAATTTAGGTAATCAAAGGAAATAACTACATAATTTAGGTAATCGAAGGTAATAACAGTACATAATTCAGGTAATCGAAGGTAATCGAAGGTAAAAGGGGAGGTGTGGTGGAGTGGTCTTGCCACTGGCCTGGTATTCCAAAGGTCCCGGGTTCAAATCCCGATGTATCAATGGGAAGATATTATTGGGATGGAATTTGTGCTGTACCTAGTATCAGTGCATTACCACAAGCCCACCGAAACGTCAATAAAATACCCTCATTGTTCCCTGATTAAATAGCACTGTATGAATATTCCCATATTCAAAATATGCTATAGGGGTGCAATGCCTGGTGAGTTATCTGCTCAACAGGTGGCGTTGTGTGTGTGTAAGTGTGAGAGTCCGAGTGTAGGGGGTGAGACAGTGAAGCACGGGAACGAGGTGGCTTCATAGATGGGGTCGTTTCGGGCCATGAGTGAGCACCGTGCCTCATGTGAAGGCAAGATGGCAGGTGCTCGTTGTACTCTACGTGCTTCACATGTCTCACTCCCTAGACTGGAACAAGACCTCACGGGCTTCACTGTTCATTGTAAAGCGGTGAATGTTAAAGGCTCTCAGCCTATGCCCGAGAGGAAGTAAGTTGGAATATAGAAAAAAAAAAAAAAAATAAAAAAAAAATAACTACATAATTCAAGTAATCGAAGGTAATAACTACATAATTCAGGTAATCGAAGGTAATAACCGTACATAATTTAGGTAAACTAAGGTAATAACAGTACATAACTCAGGTAATCAAAGGTAATAACAGTTCATTGTTTAGGTAATCGAAGGTAATAACATCATAACTCAGGTAATCGAAGGTAATAACAGTTCATAACTCAGGTAATCGAAGGTAATAACAGATCATAACTCAGGTAATCGAAGGTAATAATAGTTCATAACTCAGGTAATCGAAGGTAATAACAGTTCATAACTCAGGTAATCGAAGGTAATAACAGTTCATAACTCAGGTAATCGAAGGTAATAACAGTTCATAACTCAGGTAATCGAAGGTAATAACAGTTCATAACTCAGGTAATCGAAGGTAATAACAGTTCATAACTCAGGTAATCGAAGGTAATAACAGTTCATAACTCAGGTAATCGAAGGTAATAATAGTTCATAACTCAGGCAATCGAAGGTAATAACAGTTCATAACTCAGGTAATCGAAGGTAATAATAGTTCATAACTCAGGTAATCGAAGGTAATGATATATCTATACTGGCATATACCCCCCCCCCCTTTTTTTTTTTTTTTTTTTTTTTTTTTTCCTTTTTACTAGCAAAAATTATGCGGGAAAAATATAGCCCGAATTGGTAATAGGCTAAAAAAAAAAAAAAAAAAACTGGCCTAAAAAGTATAGTAAGTATTCTCTGGACTCTGGTAGGTATCAGGGTTAAGAGGGGATGGGCTTGTTTATTTGCTCATTTATGTATCTCTATCATTATGTTTTAGTTTCCTCCCTAGACTTCCATCAAGCTGTAAAAAACAACCCTTAGACCCCCCTTTAAGAAAAATGTTTACATTTTTCGGTAGAAAAATGTCCCGGCCGAAGGCAATTTCTCTTGGAATTACAGGCTCGCTATCGCTCGCCAGGAAAAAACTCGACACCTAAAAGGCACAAAAGTTCTTAATATTGACAAAGAAATGGGGCGTAAAGTCATAAAATTGCAAAACTAATGGGCCAAATGTATTTAAATCTAAAAACCCATAGGGCTAAACACGAGGGAGAAGGGGTGCCATAAAATCGGCCCATCCCCCCTTAACCTCTTCTTTACCGACGATGTTTTCAATTTTATTCTAGCTATATTTTGACGATTTTGTGCAGCTAAAGAAGGATCCGTGGTAATAAAAAGGGTTAATTGAGAGAGTTTGAAGCCTGTTAATTGCTGGAGGCCCTTTTTAAGCTGAATAAAATCGCCTAATAGTAACCAGAATAAAGTTAAAAGAACGGCGCCGATACAGAAGGGGTTAAGGGACCTGGTAGGTATATAAACGTTGGCCTGTAGAGCTTAAGGTGCCATCCAAGGGGTCACTCTCACCAAGAAGGTTTATAGATACTTTTTTTGTATATGTGGACCTTGACTGTCACCAGGCTCCCAAAGATACCACTATATTCGGTTTAATTTCATCCGACGGTAAAATGAATCCCTTAGCAGCAAATGAATCCCTTAGCAGCAAATTTCTCTATACTTAATGGAGAAAAATATGAAACTGCTATGTCTCTGCTTCGTATTAAGACCAAGTATATATAATTAGCCCCATATTTCACTACAAAATCTTCAAAATATCTAAGAAATCTTGATGGGAACTTTGCAATTTACCGTCAGTTAAGAAGAAACAGAGTATAGTCACCCTACTTGGTCCCAGGGGGAGCTTATGGGATCTACCCTTTTTCACGCCATTAGTTTGGAGATTTTAAGACGTTTTACCCTATTAGTTTGGCGATAATAAGACGCTTCACCTCATGCAGGTGTTGATATTTTTATGGGCGACCAATAGCGATCCTGTATCTTAGAAGAAATCGGCCTTCTGCTGGAAAATTTTTCTATGCAAAGAAAGTACAAATGTAGCTTGAAGGGGGTCTGGATGGGCATATTTATATTTTGGAGGAAGTCTGGGAAGGTGTATTTGTTAGCCTACGGAACAAACTAAAATACATCGCTCGAAAATGGCAAAAGCAAGCAAAATCCTAAATAATAATTAAACATTATATCATAGTAACCCACAAGAGATCGATCGGGTCAAATAGTATTAAGTTATATGGATACTCATTATAATTATATCATATCAAAATAGCATATCCACAGCAGTAATACACATACTGTATCTTGGGGAATACTATATGTAGTTAAAGAGCCTCTCTGGCCCATGGCCGTTCCTCAATCTGATAATTACCTCACCACTTACGTGTTTTCCGCCGACTGGATATAAACTATTATATTAAATTTACCTACAAAAACCGTATAGAAAGCTCAATTTTTTTTCTTTATAGTTCGTTAGATACACGCAGTCATAAATGTTCAAGATAAAGATCCTTAACATTGTATAGAAATAGGTACAACTGGGGTCAATAGTCATGAAATAACTTCATTTGGACATTTAGTTAATACACACACACACACACACACACACACACACACACACACACACACACACACACACACACACACACACACACACACACACACACACACACACACACACACACACACACACACACACACACACACACACACGAGATGGCAGCCAAAATTAAGATATAAAGGGAGGGCCATCTCTCCACTGAGTCATTCCGATGGGAGATGAGCATGTTAGCCAACTCAAACCAAGCCGGGGACCCTTAACATTTGAGATATATATACATAGAGAAAGTAACAGTAAGAGTAGCGACCTTCTGTATGTTTATATTCCCCCGCCAGCAAGGACAACGAGCGTAACAAATATCCACAGCGAGGCTACACTTTGCTTTCACTTACAATGCTGTCTTTGGCTTATGTTTGTCAAGCCTATTTCTAATTTTAGTAATTACGAAATCAAATATCAATGGATATTCAATATTTCCTTGCGCAGTTTATAGGCACTCGGAATAAATTGTATTAGTCCTAAAATTTAAATAGAGGTATTGAAAGATGGATTGGAGAAAAATATTTATTATAGTAAAATCATAGCGACAGGGAAATCACTTTAATGTGATATTATATATTCAAAATCTTTCCGTGACAACTGCCATCCTCTTCATAAAATGGAGGAGAACTGGAAGAATTTTCTAATACGAATTTTTGTTATTAAGTGTCTTCTTTTTTACTTTTTTTTTCTCTTTTTTTTTTTTTTTTTTTAATGTTCCAACTCTAGGCCTACCTCCGAACATAAGCTAACATCCTGTAGATACACCCGCTTAACCCGGTACAGTCAGGAGATCTTATTCCAGATGGCGAGTGAGACATCGAGACAGTTTGAGTGTTGCAACTGGCTCGTTCGTGGTCTTACCTTTGTAGACCTACGATGCCTGGTAGTCTCTTCATGGGCCATTGCAACTCTGACTTCTCAAAGGTGCATCGCCACTATCTTGCTGTCTCCTCTCACAATCTCGGACACCTCTCTCTCTCAAACGCCACCTATTGAGCTATTTACTCACTAGGCTCTGCTCCCATAGCATATTTTGAATATATTCAAAATATGGGAATATTGACAAACTAATTTATTGGAAAGAGCGATGGTATTGTTCTGGCACGTCGGTGGGCTTTGTGGTGATGAACTGAAACAAAGTACAGCACAAATTCCATCCCAATAATATCTTCCCATTGACTTAGGGATGTATACCCTAGAACTTAAGATTACCGGTACTAGTTTAGTAGCAAGTCCACTTCACCACATCTTCACCTAATTCAAGATTCAAGAGGGTTGTAATTTTCAAACTACCCTCCTTCGGTTTCTATCCCTCTATCTGTGCCTTTGTCTCTTATTTCCTTTCTGACAGTTCCATAGCTGTCACTTCCTCAACCTATCAACTCCAGTGTTCCTCATGGTTCTGTCCTGTCCCCAGTTATCTTTCTAATATTCATTAATGATCTTCTCAACTGTACCTCTAGTCCTATCCGCTGCTGTGCTGATGACTCTAACTTACACTATTCAACTAGTTTTCCACAACGACCCACCATGCAATTACTCCAAAACTCACGTAATGAGGCCACAGCACGCCTATCTTCTGATCTATCAACTATTTCTGATTGAGGCAAAGAAAATCTTGTTACTTTCAATGCTTCCAAAACCCCAATTTCTCCATCTACCCATCACGATCCTCCACACGACTATCCTATATTCTTCAACAATACACAAATCAACCTTTCATCTTCTCTCGGTATTCTTGGTATTGCTTTTTCTCCTGACCTTCTTGGAAAGATCATACTACTACTCTTGTTAAAACAGCTTGCCAGAAGTTAGATGTGCTCAACCGTCTCCGTGAGTTCTACATCCCTGCACAGCTTTTTGCGCCCATGTATCGAGTATTGTTCGCATGTGTGGGCAGGTTCCACCCATACCACACTTCTCGAATGCATTTAGTCTCAACTCACTTCCTCTTACTAATTCCCTACAAGCTCTCTCTATACACAGCAATGTTGCATTTCTCTCACTCTCCTACTAGTATTACAATAATCAACGTTTCAGAACTTTCTCAGTGTATACCTCCTCCCTTGCAGAGAGAGGGGGGGACACCCGCCTTTCAACACACTCCCACCCCTATTCTGACCAACTCTCTGACCCAAGAGTGAACCGATTTTCCCAACCAGTAAGCTTTGGAACTCTTTCCCTCATCCAAGCTCCAGACATTTTGATTCTAACGTACGGTACCTTGAATTTGGCTCTGTCACTCTTACAACTTTGGGGGAGACACTTGCTACAGGCAGATTTGTTTTTTGTCTCCTTCATACATATGGAAAACAAAATGCGAAAGCTGCCACGCACTGCAACGACATCTGCTCCCACTGATTGATTGTACTTAAGATTGTATATGGGCATCAGTGAAGGAGACCTCTTAACGCCTTGCAATACAGTTAGAGCCTGAGAACCTTCAGAGGTTCTTAAGCCCTTAGATAATGTATTGTCACAAAGTATACAGTATATTTACAGCAGTTTCCAACACTGCTGTAACCCTGTTCAAGATAGCCAAGCTTCAGTCCCTCTCTTGCATGCTGAATCATGGGTCAGGATGCTTCCTCTATTTCTTATATATATATATAAGAGAGAGAGAGAGAGAGAGAGAGAGAGAGAGAGAGAGAGAGAGAGAGAGAGAGAGAGAGAGAGAGAGAGAGAAAAATAACATATATATGCTCTTTATTAATGTAAACAACCCATACTTGCCATACTAAGTTTACTACATAGCTTGTAAAGGTGTATTGGTGTGCCTACATTCCTTCAGGCTCCAAGGGGTAGTAGACCTAATAGTGTAACGATGAGGGGCCAGCCAAAAACTCGTCTCCTTCAATCATACACTCTGGATACCGAGAACAAAATGACTATTATTAAGCCAGTCTTCCAACAAGCGACATGTATGGGCTGTCTGAGATACAGAGCCTGCAGAACACAGTCATTCTGCAACTTCTCACATTTACGTCATTTTGAGCACCAAAGCAACACAAATTCAATGACGAAACAATTTGTCTATACTGTAGTACTAATTTGTCTATACTGTAGTACTAATTTGTGACTTACAAATAATGTGTCTATACTGTAGTACTAATTTGTGACTTACAAATAATTTGTCTATACTGTAGTACTAATTTGTGACTTACAAATAATTTGTCTATACTGTAGTACTAATTTGTGACTTACAAATAATTTCGGTATCATAAATAGTGTGTTTTGATAAAGGCTTAAATATGTCTACACTTGCCTTGTCTACTGTATTTTACATATCACATTATTATGAGGTTAATATGTCTACACTTGCCTACTGTAGTCTACTGTATTTTACATATCACATTATGAGGTTCTTCGCAGACTCAGGCTATGTCATACTTATATACAGTAGAGTGTATACAGCTAAGATTTCAAATTTTCGAACAGTTCAATCATTAACACCTGCGTTGCTTATGTGATCAGCCTGTATATCTAATATGAATTAATGTATGCATGTTTTATACAAAAAATGCATAATAACCATATCACATTGTAATCTCGCAGTCTCATAAAGCGAAAATATCAATAAACTACCATTATATTTTTTAGACCATTATGTTGAACGGCACAATTGCCATAAAAGGAATATGCATGTTCTTGTACGTCCTTGCCTCTTTATATGATTGTTCTTGTTTATCCAGTCACCTGCAAAGCATGCCCAGTCGTGGTTATGAATACTTGAATATTTTCTAACGATTAAAAACAAATTGTTTAACGTTACCCAGACCAAATGGCTGGAGTAAAATAGGAAAGAAGAGTAATTGGACAGAGGAAAAACAAGCTGAGAAGTGAGAAGTACAGTAGAAGACTGAAAGTTCTCGGGCTCAACCAAGTTGCTTCATTGTAACCACTGACTTTAATCATTTTATTTGTGTAGCTGAAGCAGTGTAACAAATAGTTCGTCAGTTTGCCATTATAGTGCTTCTCCAGGAAATATTGTCCACGACTTTAAAATCGCCTGTAGGAAAAGGTAGTACAAATGTTATTGAACAAAGCTGATACGCTGAAGAAATTTATTAAAATATTCCCTTCAAGGAGGAGGCTGTAGGCACCAGCTGAACAGGGCGGTCCTCCCGGAGAGTGCTACAGGTGGATGATACGGACAGCTGTAACTCCTGTTTCACCACCTGGCCTCCCTAGCTGATCCTTTCTGTACCTCATCAATATTGAGGGCAACCCCAGTCTGCCCTCCAACACCCTCTCTTCCTACCAATACATTATACTACAAACACATTACATACTACGCCAGCTTTGCAACAAAACAAAAAAAAGCGGGGTGGGGCCATAAACAAAATCCTCGGTTTGTCCCCTGGTTTCTACCTTCTACTCTATCAATGTCTGTAGCATTTGCGGCCTTTCCTCTAACTTCCTCAGATCCTCTCTGTAGAACTCCATCTCCCTTCTGCCAAATCTGACTTACTTTTCCTCACCGAAACTCAGTTGTCTAAGGCAACAGACAGCAAACCTTTCTCTATATCCTCCTATTATCTCTATCCTCAATTCAAAGCTAAAGGTGGATGTTGCGTGTACGTACGCAACAATCTTGCTTGCTCTCGTGTTCCCAACTTTGACTCTTCTGAATTCTCAACTATCTGGCTTAGGCTATCTTGTCACTCTCTAAATATATATGTGCTGTTTGTCTCTCCCCTAATTCTACCGACTATCTAAAATTCTTTGACCATCTTACTTCTAAAGTGGAACACATTTTATCCATCTCTCCCTTCCCTGAAATCTCCATCTTAGGAAATTTCAATGTTCATCACCGCCAAATGTCTCTCCTCTCTTTTCACTGACCAACCTGGTGAACAAGCCTACATCTTTTCTATCCTAAATGACCTAGAGCAGTTAGTTCGGCACCCCCACCTGTATCCCGGACCGCCCTGGAGATCGGCTCAAGATCCTTGACTTATTTCTTACCTATAATCTTTCTGCTTGCACTGTAAATCTTCTCCCTCCGTTGGGTTCCTCCGATCATAACTTTATATCTGTTACCTGTCCTGTCTCTCCAGTACGGCCTTCTGATCCCCCCCCCCACCCCCCCTTCCAGTCGATGGCACTTGTAGCATTTTGGCGCTGCCAACTGGGAGGCGCTATGGCAGTACTTCTTTGATTTCCCATGGATTCCCAATTAATTATTTCCAATTGGCGCAGAGAAAATCCTGTTACTTTCAACGCCTTCATGACCCAATTTCCTCCCTCTATCTACCCGTCCCAATCCTCTGCAAGATTATCAATTATTCTTCAACAATACACAAATCAACCCTTCATCTTCTCTCAATGTTCTAGGTGTATCTTTTTCATTCGACCTTTCTTAGAAAGATCATATTACCCCTCTTGCTAGAACAGCTTCCCAAAAGTTAGGTTTGCTCAACCATCTCCGTGGGTTCTTCACCCCTGCACAGCTTCATGCTCTGTATGTGGGCACAGTGCGCCCCTGTATTGAGTATTGTTCACATGTGTGGGGAGGTTCCACCCATACCGCATTTCTCGAAAGAGTAGAGTCAACAGCATTTCGCCTCATCAACTCAATTCTTCTTACTAGATTTGTACAATCTCTGTCTACACACTCAATGTTATACCTCTTTCACTCTTCTATCGCTATTACAACAATCGGTGTTCTTCAGAGCTCTCTCAGTGCATACCCCCTCCCTTGCACCGAGTGCGAGGCACCCGCCTTTCAACACAGTCTCATTCCTATTTTGTCCAGCTTTACAACACAAGAATTGGTAAAGTCTTTCAGTCTTTCTTCTACTCAATAAGTAAACTCTGGAATTCTCCCTCAATCAATTTTTCCTTCATACTATGACTTAAACTGTTTTAAACTTCGTGTGTCCAGGCATTTTGACCCCAATGTCCCTTGAATTTGGCTCTGTCACTCTTTTGGCTTTGTGGGAGACACTCGTTATAGGCAACATTTTGTCTCCTTCATACACATAGGAAAAAAACGCTTGCCTGAGTCAATGCTTTCCCTCATTTACAGTTCACTGTCTAGTTTATCATAAATGTAGAATAGTACCTACCTGTGCAGGTGGTTGTACTAACATGGCACCCGTTACATAACAGACTTTTTTACACCAGCTTTTTACACTAACTGCCATGTTGTTTACATCTTGATACAAATCTATATAATATAATGTATGCTTTATGCCTCAACCTCAATAGCAACATCTGTTAAGCCCTAAGATTATTGAATGAAGCTCCAATTTTTGCTGCACTAGATAGCTACACTTAGTGTATACATGCCACATTTTGCTTGATGGGTATTGACATATCCTCAGCACAACATCTTCAAACATGGCCAGACATCGATACCCCGGTGACGATATAGGGAGTGTTTTTGTACATGCCTTTGTAAGCAGGACACTGTAGAACTTCGGGAACTCATAAGATTGCCTTACGTCGACTCGAACTCTCATTCTTCTCGATCACTATATGCTACGTTCTCCATTCAACCACACCTTCCCTAGATAGAAAATACCTATCCAGTCTTTCTTAAGCATGTGGTAAATTGTTTCATAAGCATTAGTATAACAGTGGATGTCAGACAAAAAACAGCATGAGTTATTGACAAGAGACTGCTTTGCCATGGGGTGCTCATCTCCATACCTTAGCCCTATGGGGCCTGTAGACTCATTATCTTAATACACACGAGTAACTGCTTTATCTAGGCTCTTCATTTGCCTTAGGCTCAATCCCATCTACACTATTAAAATTATTCCCTTGGTTTTATTGTCACAGAATAGGCAACACAATTGCCAAAATAATAATAATCGTAATTTTACTGGTCATAACTGTTGTTATTACTAGCTAATTACAGCCTAAAAAAGAGCTAGAAACCCATCTTATTGAATAAATAAGGTTTTCATAGTGATAATTCACAATCTTCTACTATTAATTTACTTAATGTGGGAGGCTGGACAGCCTAATCAGCTGTCCCAGCTCGGGATCGAACTCAATCCTACAGAATCATAGTCGATACATTTTAAGTACTACATCATGGGCCCTATAAATATAGCAACAAATTCTTCCTATTAGCGTTGCATACTAAGACGTTCTTAACACTTTCGTTGTGGTGGCTTCTACAGGAAGAAATACACCCTGGTGGCTATTTTCCCGCTATTTCCGCTCAATATTCATCGCCCTAGCACCATATCTATAGCCCTGAACAAATTGGAACGATCTCCAATGAAAAGATTGTGTCAAATTCTCCCTATAACAGTCACCATACCCTCCCAACCTCATCACACCACCAAGGAAAATCAATCAATACTTTGATGGTTTCATCGCTGAAAGCCGACCAAACCCCTCCCCCCCCCCCCCCCCCCCATTACACTCAAGAGTGAAAGTATAAGATTTATATCATTCATTTCCACTTGCAATAACTTGATGATATTCAAAGTTATTATATCATATTTTGTGTTTACATGACAGTATGAGTTGTTGAAATGAAGATAAAATTAACCTCATATTTATACCTGGTATATAGCTGTCACAAAGTAAAAGTGGCCTTGTTTTCGTTGATTTTCAGCTTCTAAAATGCCTTCCTTGTACACACCCTTCCTCAATCAGTGCACTAAGCACACTGATATTAGTATGGGTGGCAAACTTAGAACCTCCTGGAAGCATCTGGCAACAAGCGGGGCAGGTTGGTGCCACCACCTCAGCTGGTACTACCAACACGTCTAGGTATGTCACCCGCAGTATAGCCCGTTTTTACATAGGATGTACAGTATATGTACGACCCGCACTGTGATGTGCAGGTACTCTAGAGCGGTATTGTAGACATTTACTGTTGGGCTTGCTACTATAAAACAAATTTTGATATACTAAATATTGCTATTATTAACTCAATGACTGCGGGTTACTATATATAAAATATGGACATCACTGCGGAAATTGTCATATGACAATTGCCGAATATCTGCATAGTACAAGGCCTGGGAGGCAGGAAAGCAAGTCTAAGCAGCGCGGGTCCATCCCATCGATCACCAGCCGTGTCTGGCTGAACACTAGCATACCTGGGAGACATTTCCAGCTCCCCTATAGACTTGGGAATGGCAAAAACCGCTGAAAATCTCTATTTTTACCGATCTAGCCCCACATGTGCAATATCATTGCACGGCAACCAGTGGTTGTACAGACATAATTCAGGTGTCATTGGAAAGGTCTATTCCTCTACTTTCAGGGATATATCATTGAAATACGTTCTAGCTCTTGTTTATACATGAAAATTTGCAGCGAATGAAGGTCGCCTTTAGTTCAAAACCCCCGTATGGTACAGTGCAGACCAAGCAATTGTCTTATGAAAAGTGCTGCAGTGATTGTGTTAACGCAATATATATAACAAATTAGTTACAAATCCCTCTAGTTGGTCTTTTGTGAATAATCCATACCATTTCAACTTTGTCAAGTACCCGGTGTATAGAAAATGCTTGGTTTGAAATACATTTTTGTAATTATTTAAGACAAGCATTGCAAAGCACTGAAGGCCTCCATCGAATGGGCCAACCACCCAGCCGCTCCAAACCCTTCTTCTTACCTCAGTGTTTGTTCGCAGACTTGGAATTCCTTAGACATGTGGGCTAATGCAGGCATGTGATATTTTTGGCATATAAGCAAAATGCGACTTTAATTTAGAGGCAACTTTAATGCAGTGGCAAGATGAATACAGTAGCATTTTTTATGCAAGGGCAAATTTTAATGCAGTGGCAACTTTAATATTGTGACGATTTCAATGTTAATATAGTGGTGAATTTAATGCAGTAGTGACTTTTACAGTGGGAATATTAATACATTAACGACTTTAATACAGTGGTGACACATACGCAGTGGTAACTTCAATGCAGTGGCCACTTGTATAATTATAGTGGCGACTTTAATACAGTTGCAACTTTAATACAGTGGCAACATTTACGCAGTGTAAAATGTAATGCAGTGGCGCTTTTGATACAATGACAGCTATTAGTAGTGGTATTTGGGGCATTAACCCCCCATTTTCATTTACTCTCTCCCAGACATCTGTTTCGGCTGATCCAGTAGGCACCAATCGATCAGGGCTAGACCCAGGTGAGGTTATAGGCATGTGATAAAGAGTCGCTGGAACTCCTGTTTCATTTGCTTGGCCTCTCTTACTGATTTTCTTTGTGCCTCATTTACACTGAGAGCAATCCAGCTAGCTCTCACAAACACCTTCTCTTCCTATCCACTTCACTACACTAAACATGCACACGACACTTCATTCCTCCACACCAAAATTTAAAAAAATGATTAATTATAGCCCAGCCTCGGAGACCCCAGGGGGGTGACCATAAATGCCCCCACACCCGACCGACCATCCCCTGACGACCCCACAAAATTACCTGGACCTCGGCCTGTTACTCTTTCTATTGATTTCTGCAACATTCGCAGACTTTCCTCTAACTTTCACTCTGTTGAACACCATCTCTCCTCCTACAAACCTGATCTTCTCTTCCTCACCGAAACTCAGGTGTCTGTAGAAACATCCAGCAGCCCCTTCTCTGTATCTTCCTACTTTCTCTATCCTAGTTTCAAAGCCAAAGGTGGATGTTGTGCATATGTGCACAACAAACTCACTTGCTCTCGTGTTCCCGATTTCGACTCCTCTGAATTCTCAACTTTATGGCTCAAACTTTCCTGTCATTCTCTAACTAAATATTTCTGTGCTGCCTATCTTTCCCCTAACTCTACCAACTTTCTCAAATTCTTTGACTATTTAAACTCTACAGTGGAACACATTCTATCCATTTCTCCTTTCTCAGAAATTTCCATCTTAGGAGATTTCAACGTTCACCACCGCCAATGGCTCTCCTCTCACACTACTGACCCAGCTGGTGAACAAGCCTACGTCTTTCCTATCCTAAATGAACTAGAGCAGTTAGTTCAGCAACCCACCCGTATCCCGGATCGCATCGGAGATCGGCCCAACATTCTTGACTTGTTTCTAACTTCTAACCCTTCTTCTTATACTGTTGATCTTTTCTCTCCTTTGGGCTCCTCCGACCATAAACTTATCTCTGTCACCTGTCCTATCTCTCCAGTATGGCCACCCGATCCTTCTAGCCGGCGGCGTTTGTGGCACTTTGGCGCTGCCGACTGGGAAGCTCTTCGGCAGTAGCCTACTTCTTTGATTTCCCATGAAATTATTTCTGCTTCTGTGGCCGGGGACCCTCGGAGAGTGCTGAACGCACTACCGAGGTAATCCTATCGGGCATGGAAGCATACATTCCATTCTCTTTCACTCAGACTAATGCTAAAAAATCTTGGTTTACTCACGCCTGTTCTACTGCTGTCCGCAATAAGGAGGAAGCATTCAAACGGTACCGACGCCTTAAAACTCATTCTTCCTATGTTTCTGCCCGGAATCAAGCCAAATCTGTTCTTCGACTTGCCAAACACTCTTTCATCAATAATAAATGCACTGAACTATCCAACTCTAGCTCTTCCCAAGCTTTCTGGCATCTAGCCAAAAACCTCTCCAACAATTTCTCTTCCTCGTCTTTCCCTCCCCTTTTCCACTCTGATGGCACAACCATCACTTCTTCCTCTGACAAAGCTAAACTCTTCGCTCAAACTTTTGCTAGAAACTCCACCTTGGATGATTCTGGTGCTATTCCTCCCTCTCCACCCTCCTCTCTCTTACTTATGCCTAATATCCTAATCTCTTCTAAAGATGTACTTTCTACCCTCTCTGGGCTTAATACTAATAAGGTGTACGGTTCGGATGGTGTTCCTCCTGTTGTTCTCAAAAACTGTGCTTCCGTGCTGACTCCCTGCCTAGGCAAACTCTTTCGTCTCTGTCTATCCTCTAACGTCTTCCCTTCATGCTGGAAATTTGCTCACATTCAACCTGTCCCAAAGAAGGGTGACCGCTCTCAACCCTCCAACTATCGTCCAATTGCTCTCATCTCTTGTCTTTCTAAAGTTTTTGAAACTATTCTTGCTTCCAAATTTCTTAAGCATTTCTCTTCTCATAATCTGCTCTCAGATCGCCAGTATGGCTTCCTTAAGGGTCGCTCTACTGGTGATCTTCTTTCATATATTACTAACTCTTGGTCATCCTCCTTTCGGGAATTCGGCGAGACTTTTTATATTGCGCTAGACATATCGAAAGCCTTCGATAGAGTGTGGCACAAATCTTTAATTTCTAAACTACCCTCCTTCGGTTTCTATCCCTCCATCTGTGCCTTTGTCTCTAATTTCCTTTCCGGCCGTTCCATAGCCGCGGTTGTGGACGGCCATTGTTCACTTCCTCACCCTATAAACTCCGGTATTCCTCAGGGCTCTGTCCTATCTCCTATTATCTTTCTAATATTTATAAATGATCTCAACTGTACCTCAATTCCCATCCATTCATACGCAGACGACTCAACCTTACACTACTCCATTAGTTTTTCAGAATGCCCTAGCCAGCAATCCCTCAACGACAAACGTAATGAAGCCATAGAACTCTTAAATTCTGATCTAAATACTATCTCCAATTGGGGCAGAGAAAACCTTGTTACCTTTAATGCTTCCAAAACCCAATTTCTCCATCTATCTACCTGTAAGGAACTCCCAGCGGACTATCCCTTATTCTTCAACAATACAAAAATCAATCCTTCATCTTTGCTCAATATTCTTGGGGTCTCTTTTTCTTCTGCTCTCAGTTGGAAGGACCATATTACCAGTCTTGCTGGGTGTGCTCAACCGCCTTAGGGGGTTCTTTTCCCCTACACATCTTCTTGCTCTGTACAGGGGCATAGTGCGTCCTTGTATTGAGTATTGTTCACATGTGTGGGGAGGTTCCTCTCACACCGCTCTCCTAGACAAAGTTGAAAGGAAGGCCTTTCGTATCATTAACTCCCGTCCACTCACCAACTCTCTGCAATCTCTCTCTCTCTCTCTCCGCCGCAATGTTGCATCTCTCTCGCTATTCTATCGCTACTATAATTATCAGTGTTCCTCAGAGCTTTCCCAGTGTATACCACCTCCTTTACGTAGGGCACGTGGTACCCGTCTTGCAACTCAATCCCACCCCTACTCTGTGCAACTCTCCAACCCAAGAGTGAAACGTTACTCTCAAACTTTTTTCTACTCAACAGCTGATTTTTTTTTTTTTTTTAAGAGACAATGAACGGAGGAAGGAAAAACACAGATAAAACAAAAAAGGTCCATGTGCCTAAAGGCATCCTCCATTCATATAATGTTTGTAACAACTGGATTTAAACTGTTGTAGATTGTAAGTTTGTGTAAAGCAACTTGAGGGAAGTGAATTCCAAAGAGTAGTAGTTCTGGGGATAAATGAATTTTGATAAGAAGTTCTGCATTGTGGAGGAGAAAGTGTAAATTCATGGGCGCTCTCAGCTTCCCTAGTTCTACGGGGAAAGATGTGGAGAGGCGGCACAATTGAAGCAAGTTCCTCGGAACAATTGCTGTGAAAATATCTAGAATAATGCAAGGGATGCAACGTTTCTTCGTATGGATAATGTGGGAAGGTCCTGTGTGATTGCAGGGTTATTGATTAATCTAATGGCTTTGTTTTGAATTTTGTCCAACTGCCTCAATGCAACCACTCCACTTCCACTCGACAGAGGTGAACAGTAATCCATCTGAGAACGCACATGACTTTTATATATTACGGCCAACTGCTCGTCAGTGAAGAATTCTCGAACTCTGTACAGGAGTCCCAGTTTTTTAGAGGCATTCTTGGCAATGCTTCTAACATAATGTGTCCAGCTCAGGTTAGTAGTTAATGTTACACCGAGAATATGAATACTAGGGGAAGTGGGAATATTTACATCATTAAAAAATATATGGGAGTCAGTGAGATTCTGTCGGTTAGAAAATTGAATGTAGGCCTACTTGGTTTTCTGTGCATTAAAGGAAACTAGATTCTTTTGTCCCCATTCATTGATTCTAGAAAGGTCCTGGTTGAGAGAAATTGCAGTGTTTATTTTTGAATTTATAAGATCGGGTTGGGTGAAAGAATTGGTAAATGTGAAGGAACTGTGGAGTGTTGAGTCATCTGCGTAGGAATGTATTGGATTATGAGTGGTAGATATGAGATCATTGATATGAATGAGGAACAGAGTTGGGGCCAACACTGATCCCTGGGGAACACCAGTGAGTGAAATTGAAAATATAGGCCATCTACCATTACACATATTTTTCTGTTATGAAGATAAGAAGAAATTAGTGGGACTAATGATGCAAGGCCGTAGTGTGACATCTTCGACAATAAGGATTGATGCCAGACTCTATCAAATGCCTTTGATATATCCAGTGCTATTGTATGTGTTTCACCATGTTGGTCTGTAGCTTGGTTGATTTGATGTGTAAGAAGGCAAAGAATGTCTGCAGTTGATCGACATCGTCTAAAACCATATTGCCTATCACTGATTAATTGATTATTCTCAAGATGCTTAATTATATGATTGTTTAATATAATTTCAAAGACTTCCAAGAGTGGAAGTTATAGCTATTGGTCTGTAGTTTGATGGATCTGAAGAGGCACCTTTTTTAGGAACTGGATGGATGTTTGCTTCTTTCCAGGATACTGGGAAGCATGAGGTATGAGTACACAGACGGAATAATTTTGCCAATACAGGAGCGAGCACCAAGGAGCAATTCTTAAGAACTATTGGAGGAATTTCATCTGGACCAGGAGCCTTATCTACTGAGAGATTCTGCAAAATAGTTTTGACATGTCTGGTGTGGATCTTGAGTGAGGGAATTTCAGGCGAATTTAAATTAAGTACAGGGACATCTTGATTTATTTCATCTAAGGTTGAGTTGGTGGAGAAAATATCCACAAGAAGGTTAGCTTTACCTCGTGGGTCACTTACAAGATTGCCAGTCGGAGATTTTAATAGTGGAATGGATGAAACAGTAGTGAAGTTGGATTTGAATGAGCTAAGAGTAGACCAAAATATTTTGTTATCATTTGGATTATTTAGAAGTTTATTTGCCTGCTTGTGGAGAAAGTTTGATTTAGTTAGATTTAATACAATTTTGGCATGATTTCTGATGTTTCTAAAGTAATTAAAGGTTTCATGTGTTTTTGATCTTGTGTATGCATTGTAGGCTATTGCGTTTTGTTCAGTTACTCTAGCACAATTATGGTCAAACCATTTAGGTGAATTAGATCTTTTACTGTACTTTTGATGAGGAATAAAAGTTTCCATTCCAATTTTTATAAAATCTTGTATGTGGCTCAAGGTGGAGTGTGCATCATTAGAAAAAAAGAGGTCCAGGGAATATCAATAAAGAAATCTTGAAGACCCTCCCAGTCTGCCCTATCGTGATGCCATTTAGTCACCAAAACAGGTTCAGAGTGGGAAGGTGTGGTAGGTGATAAACAGGTGGCCTGTATCAGACAGTGATCAGAAGATCCAAGCGGGGACCTCACTGTAACATCATAATTATCTGAATTGGTTGTTAAAAATAAGTCCAGTAGGTGGGAATTATGATCAGGATTATCTGGTACACAGGTGGGTTGGTTGACTAGTTGAGTGAGATTAAATGAGTCTGCAAATAGCTCACATTCAAGACCAGCATCATCAGTCCTGGCTGAATGAGTGAGCCATTCAACATTATGGACATTAAAATCACCCAACACAGTGATTTCAGAAGAAGCATTTAAGTTGAGGACACTGAGTTGTGAGGACAGAGAATCAAAAAGACTTTGCTCTGGAGGAGTATTTGGGGAAAGGTAGATGCAACATATGTATTTAAATTTACCAGCAGAAATTAATTTGTATATAGAATAATCAAAATAGGGACAATTCAAACTAGTAACCTCCTCCAGGGCAATTTCAGATTTTGCGAAGCAACATACACCGCCTTTAGGTCTGAAATTTTGGAGCAGTTGATAACCTGGAAAATTAAATCTAGATGTGTCAGATGTGGATGTTACTTGAGTCTCTGTCAAAAAAAGGAGAGTAGGGGATTCTGCTTGAAGAAATTGGTGTACAGAATTGATGTTAGAGTGAAGTCCCCTTATATTGCTAAAGAAAAAGCTGCACCGACGAGCAGCTTTGGGGTGTTGCAATGCTGTTGACACAGTCGCATGATGACGACCGGGAGGACCCTGTGTCGATGACCCAACCCTGCCGGGGGTGGATATCCGAAGGACCACCAGGTTTGCTCTTAACAATTGTACTGCCATGATTTATTAGGTAAAGATATGTTTGGTGTAGCATGTATGATATGTAAGTGGGAAGAGCAGTGTTTTATGAATAGAGGATAGCGATGTAGGGCAATGTCGTGAAGTTGGATGTGTATGTTATATAAAGGGGGTTTTCCTGATACCCCTGATGTGTGAGGCAGAAAGATATGTATCCAGCTACCAAGGCCTGGGAGAGAAAATGGAATTCAGGCTATTCCCTGAGTCTCCCGAAACCTTGGCGGTAGTACTTCCCTGGGCGGGGCTGTCTACCCCTACTACTGAACTACTGAGCTCTGGAACTTTCTCCCAGAATCAGTCTTTCCCTCTTCCTATTACTTAAATTGCTTCAAACTCTGTGTGTCCAGGCATTTTGGCTCGAACGTCCCTTGATTTTGGCCCTGTCACTCTTTCAACTATGGGGGAGGCACTCGCTATAGGCAGTTCTGCCTTTTGCCTCCCTCAATCACATAGAAAAAAAAAACAAAAACAAAAAAAATGGAGAGTGACACAAGCGCTGCTAAGTCTCGTGTCGGTTCCAACGGATGCAAACATAGCACAATATTAAGTAAGCCTGAGGCATGGAGCTGGGTGGGTGTTGATTCGTGAGGTAACTGTTTTCATTCATGCCACACCGTTCGTACCCTAAGAACACCACACCCACCTTAAGGTTACTTGCTTTACTACTCACTCCCACACTCACTCTCTGCTCTTGCACTTTAATGCGCTCGCTCTTACTTTCACTTTCACCTTTTGCTCTCACTATTATCACTCTCGCTCTATATTTTCGTGGCTCTTACATTGGCTCAGCCAATGTAATATAATTTGTTTATAAACTACTTGTTTATGCATGTTTTGGCTAAATTAAAATAATCAATTTCACTCTCACCATGGCAGTTACTCATGTTTCAGCATAATAGCGAACAGTGTTCTCTGTTCCATATCGTATGAAGAATATAGACGGATCGAGTGCTGATTTATTATATAGAAACCCATGTTTGATCCGACTATCTTAAAGATCATAGTAAATTTCTGTTATACTCACATTCTGTAACCCTCTTTTGCTACGCAGTAACTCACTTTAAATTGATCCTCTTACATTGTCCAGTCACTTGACCTTTCACACTATATACCCATTGCCTCACTACAGTTACGCTGTCACCGAATGGGATTACTTACTTTACAACAGCATTGTTATTTGGTCACTTGATATGTTCCTTTTTATTTTTCTGTGATCAATATTCTTTTTTCATCATAAATGAGCGGAAAACAAAATAAAAGCCGATTTCCTAACGGTAAATTGCAGAATTAAAAATAAATATATCAAATATATAATTCATATAAACAATTTTGTGTTCATAAGTGACGCCCTTTTTCCTTTTTAAATCAATATAAATGTATAAGTACAATACTCATAAGAGATACACCATTCTAGTATTGCTCGAAACATAAAACATATTGCACATGGTCTTCAATAGATATATTGTGCACTATATATTGTAGGTATCAAAACGGCATATGAACTGTCCTTATGAAATCTACCCTTATAATAGTAGCCTATATTGGTAGTAATAAACCCATCCTATACCATTTTTTTTTTTTTTTTTTTTTTAAAGAGACAATGAACGGAGGAAGGAAAAACACAGATAAAACAAAAAGGTCCATGTGCCTAAAGGCATCCTCCATTCATAAAATGTTTGTAACAACTGGATTTAAACATTTGTAGATTGTAAGTTTGTGGAAAGCAATTCGAGGGAAGTGAATTCCAAAGAGAAGTAGCTCTGGGGATACATGAATTCTGATAAGCAGAAGTTCTGCATTGAGGAGGAGAAAGTGTAAATTCATGGGCGCTCTCAGCTGCCCTAGTTCTACGGGGAAAGATGTGGAGAGGCGGCACAATTGAAGCAAGTTCCTCGGAACAATTGCTGTGAAAATATCTGTAGAATAATGCAAGGGATGCAATGTTTCTTCGTATGGATAATGTAGGAAGGTCCTGTGTGATTGCAGGGTTATTGATTAATCTAATAGCTTTATTTTGAATTTTGTCCAACTGCCTCAATGCAACCACTCCACTTAATAATAATAATAATAATAATAATAGTTCTTAAAGCTAGCGCATGCTAAGCTAGCTAAGGATAGCTCAATAAGGCCGATTAGGCGTATTTCCATTGGGGTCTTGTACTACTACCCCATCCCTTTGCTCATGAGGGATGGTAACGACTCAGTGCTTGTGAAAAATCTTTAATGCGCCGAGCGTGGCCGCAAACCCGGGCCTTCTGGGTGGAAGTCCGAGACGCTAGTCACTACACCAAGCGAGCCGCTTGGTGGGGGGGATCAAGCAGGAGGCAAGCTCTTTACTTGGATGAGGTGTACTTGGTAACAGCCTTGGTGCCCTCAGACACTTCCACCCCACAGAGGTGAACAGTAATCCATCTGAGAACGCACATGACTTTTATATATTACGGCCAACTGCTCGTCAGTGAAGAATTCTCGAACTCTGTACAGGAGTCCCAGTTTTTTAGAGGCATTCTTGGCAATGCTTCTAACATAATGTGTCCAGCTCAAGTTAGTAGTTAATGTTACACCGAGAATGTCAATACTAGGGGAAGTGGGAATATTTACATCATTAAAAAATATATATATATATATATATGGGAATCAGTGAGATTCTGTCGGTTAGAAAATTGAATGTACTTGGTTTTCTGTGCATTAAAGGAAACTAGATTCTTTTGTCCCCATTCATTAATTCTAGAAAGGTCCTGGTAAGGTCCATGCAGTTAGATAGGTAAATCACTCGGCATACTCAATGATCTTTTATACCTTTCCCATACCTTAGATAACTGTCTTCGTGGTGCAGTGCATAGTGTGTTGATTTTCGGTGTGAGCATCCTGGGTTCGATTCCCCGGACTGCCACATGTGGTTGTTAATTTCATTAATCGATTTTAGGAGTAGAGTTGGTTGGTGGAGAGAACATAATAATATTTTAGAGTGTGGTTTGATAAGACAAGTGGCATATTGATACAGGTACGACTTCAGTGTTACTGTATAGATTCACTTGTTCACCACCCTGCATATTATGGGTAGGCCTGAAATAGTGACCACTAACCTCTATAACTTAAAAACAACTAGAGTAATCAAACAAATATTTCTACCATTTGGGAAGAGTCAGCCAGGGAATAGATGTGGATATTTACAGCCCATTTGCTCTAGCCCTTTTTGAGTTACAGAGGTTAGAAACCACGATTTCTGGCCTACCTATAATGAATGAACTATAGACAGTGAGATGACGGGGTATGAAAATATTCCAAATAACACCACCCACCTTCTCCCACCTACCACAAGTGAACACAGCCGCGTTGCTTCCATACGAATATGCAATGAACAACCATGACCCCCAAGAAGAAAGGACGACAGCGACAGAAAGAATTTAATGAAAGAAAACGCACTCCGGATGGCAAACTATAGCAGCCGCCCCGAGCCAAAGAGAGAAAACGCGATTCAGAGGGGAAGCTATGGTAGCCACCCAGACCAACACGTGGAAACCAGGGACTCCCACGACACTATGCAAATACTCCAACAAACCCCACAATGTGCCCCTGTAGAGTACAATAACAGTAATGAGGATAGTGTTAAGATGCAAGGTAAATATTCAAAGCCAGTGATAACTCAAAAACCAAGAGTAAACAGTGAAGAAACCACCAGGCCCAAACTAACAGAACAGCCTAACATATCACACTCAAATATCCCTCGGATACAGCACCAAGCAAATAATAGTTAAATCACCCCAAACATCATCCTCAAGTAATCCCCAAGTACAAACAAACCTTAGTGCGACTGGTTCCCTGATGGAACACAAAACCAGAGTGTCACGCATACCCCTATTGCCCCGAAACAGGGCCCCAAAGGTTACTATCCCCACTGAACCAAGTTGAATCAAGCAATCAGCCTACTGGCTTACTTCCATATTTGAGCTCTGAACTCGGATTTCCTAGGATAGAAAGGAAACTCACAGTTGTACCCTCTTGTGAAGAACTTCCCTCGTTACGATCTACCATTAAACATCCATATCAAAGGAGGCTAGAAAGTACTTCCGTTTGGAGTTCTATCATCGTAGATGATACAAGTATCTCTGATGCAAGCCTAGTTAACAACACTCAGTCTAGGCCGGTATCTTTGTACTTATCCGAGGTTCAGGACAATAACTTAATTAATTGTCCACTTACACCTGGGAAGACTTTACGTTTACCAAGTGTAGAGGATTCTCTTTTATCATCCCCCAGGTTCAGTGCGGATAGTGACCGAGTGTGTTGTGTCGAGAGAAAGAAAGGTAGAGAGAGAGCAGTGCGAAACCTGAAGTTGTTTGGCCCCGACCCTAGCTGGAAGGTGTGAAATTCCAGGGTCCCTGTAGTCAAGAACCAAGACAACCGTGCCTACACCAGTGTGCTCCCTGAACGATCTACCCGTGTCTCTTCTCTTCACAAACCTTAAATGTTTCTTTAATTCGTAATAGTAACAATGATTTAAGTGAGGGTTTAGACTGAGGTATGTCAAGGTTCACAGTGTTAACGTAATTAAAGAAGATTTTCCATTCTACCCTTCTTTATTTGTTATTCGTCACTCTGCTTCGGGAGAACAATACACACCTCCATTTAGCGGCTCGCTTGGTGTAGTGACTAGCGTCTCGGACTTCCACCCAGAAGGCCCGGGTTCGCGCCCACGCTCGGCGCATTAAAGATTTTTCACAAGCACTGAGTCGTTACCATCCCTCATGAGCAAAGGGATGGGGTAGTAGTACAGGACCCCAATGGAAATACGCCTAATCGGCCTTATTGAGCTATCCTTAGCTAGCTTAGCATGCGCTAGCTTTAAGAACTATTATTATTATTATTATTATATCGTGTGGAAAATATATATCTACTTCCTCGAGTACAGGCTCCTGTATTCTTTAACGTGGAAATATATATATGTTTATCCGGTTATAAAGACACACACTTATATGTAAACATTGAACGCTTATTCAGAGCTGAGTTTACATACTACGTATCATCTGGGTACAGAACCAATAGTGAGAGTTCATTCGCAGAGTATTGCTCCTCAGTCACGTATTGATAACTATTGTTATAATCACATATTTATTAGTGGCCCCTCCATCACTGACGAACATGCCTATTACATAAGGCACCCTCTTCAAACACTCATCCGCTGTAGTTTTGAATCTACCGCGCAGAGCATATAAAATATGAGGAGCCTTCATCATGAGCGTACGCGACCTCACTCATGGCTTCAGTCATTATGAATTGGGTTCTCACTACGAAATAACTTCGTAAAAAAGAAAAACAAAAAGAAAATAAGAATAACTATTCAATAAGCTTTCCATAATATCGTGGATGTACACTCACGCGCGCGCGTACTAAAAGTTGCTCAGGGCTGGGGCCTTCGTTCCCCTACTCCACCCTGGGCAGGTGGAAGGGGGGAGTCGGGTCCAAGGCTACCCCCACCGTCCACCCCCAAACTATCACCAACTCCCCCACCTTCCTTCTCTAGCTGGCAGTTAGTGATTAGCGACGATTGTTCTCATGTATTGCAAATAATTGCTAAACCATCATTGCACATGCTTACAATGGCCAATATTTATTATTTATTATGAATTTATTAATACAATATACAGTATAATTGTATTTTCAAAATAAATCTCTATACACAACGTGGGTTACACGAATCTCAGCTGTAGTGATCTTCTGCCTCTCTCTCTCTCTCTCTCTCTCTCTCTCTCTCTCTCTCTCTCTCTCTCTCTCTCTCTCTCAACACGCAGACTACGAGGTCAGTTAATTTAAGTTTTTAAAATATGTAATGGGTTTGACAATATGGATCATACCAAACTGTTTAGCCTCAATATGAATACAATACGTTGGCAACCATGGCTGGCAGTTAGAACTGAAAATGTTGAGCACTAATATTTGTGGAAACTGTTTTCCATTTAAGATCTGTTCTACCTTGAACTAAGTTTCCTCAGAAGTTTTAAACATTTCCTCAGTTGAGCAGTTCAAGAAGACAGTATTCAGTAGATAGTATTTTGCACACTCTGTAAGGAGTGTAGTGCACTGAACAATGTCTCTCCTTCCATTTCGAATATTTCCCCGAAATGGACTGCAAGGTCTTAGAGATACTAACTATTCCTTATAACTCCTTGTAACTCTCATAACACACACTTTCTACAACCAAGATATAACGGGTCTGAATGGCGTATATTTTCCTTCATTAGTGTGTGTGATGAATGTTGCCTGCATTTGATACACATAGAGGAGAGTTGATGGGGTTTGTAGAGGTGAGAGGCTGGGATCACAGATAGAGACAAAGAAGGGGGAAGTGAGAAGGCCAGCCCTGCTACTCAAGGGAGGGTGCCCAACCCAGAAAGGAGTTGAAATAGGGGAGCTATCCCCCGCCAATGCGGCTCAGAGGATTGGGTTCTAGTCATGTGGTGATGGGCTGGTCTATCAGAGTGAGAGCTGAGCGATCCCTGCCATACCCATAGCTTACTCTGACTGTTCCTTTTACTTAGATATTTTCTAGATCTGAAGTCACGGCGTCTCTTCCGTGGATTGACCTCCCTACTGCCAACCTAGAGGTTGGGAGATTGGGAATCAAAGCGTCGCATTTTTCCTTTGCCCCTCAACTTTCCCTTCATAGTTGCTGAGGGGCACAGGGCCTTGGGTGGTGCTTTGATTTCCCGGGCGTTTCCGCACCCTCCTCAGCTCCCCGCCTTGGAGTGGCTTCGGTCACCCAGGTTTTATTAGTGGTGAGCAGGGAGGGTTTTGTGGGGGCGCTCGTTTATGGCCTTGGCCTTGCTCGGGACCTTGGGGCTGTTCGGCCAGGCAGCCTGGGGAACAGCAACAACAACAACAACTCATGGACTCGATACTCAAACCTTACTAAAAAATTAACACCGACTTTGATCGTAAGTTTTATCGAGTTCTACCTTTAATTGATTAACAAAAAGTGTATAGGCCACATATAATTAAACACATACCGTTTGTAGTATGTATGGTATTGAGCAAATGGGAGAAACTGATTGGAATGATAAACGAAATAATCAATAACAGTCGCAACACTATTCCAGCCAATTTTTGCATTAGTCCTGTCTTATTATGATATAAAAGCCCGACTGTGTAAGTAATTTGAGAAACTAGGAGTAGATCGTAGAGTGCACGTTGATGTGTATTGCAATAATGGTGAACATAATAACCTGAATACTGTATGAGATTGGATTTAATTACAGTATTATTATATTCAAATCGCATTAAATTTTGATCGTAGAAAGTAGTGCAATGAGAGAGAGAGAGAGAGAGAGAGAGAGAGAGAGAGAGAGAGAAGACCACTACAGCCAAGATTCGTGTAACCCACGTTGTGTATAGAAACTCGTTTTGAGAATACAATTATGCAGTATATTGTATTAATAAATTCCTAATAAATACTAAATATTGGCCATTGTAAGCATGTGCAATGATGGTTTAACAATTATTTGCAATACATGAAAACAAACGTCGCTAATCACTAACTGCCAGCTAGAGAAGGAAAGTGGGGGAGTTGGTGATAGTTTGGAGGTGGACGGTGGGGGTAGCCTTGGACCCGACTCCCCCCTTCCACCTGCCCAGGGTGGAGTAGGGGAACGAAGGCCCCAGCCCTGAGCAACTTTTAGTACACGTGAGTGTACTTGTGTGGATCTTTGACCAGACGCTGACTCAGGCGTCATTCTTCCTTCTCTGCTCTGCGCTCAGCCTGCCCAGACGTGTCTCCCCACGCTCCGCTGGTTCCGCATTTGTTGCGTCCCTAGTGAGTTTTTTCTCATTTGTTTACTCCGGGATGTATCGAGTAAGGTTAGGATAGGCGTAGCAGGAGTGTCCTGGGCTGGTTGCCCGCAGTGCAGTGTATTTTGGGTCGTGTGTTTGGGGCATCTATTTCGGATGTACCCTCGTGGTCCTGTTGTGGACTTGTGAACTTTTTCACTGTTAGCTAGCTTTGTGATGCAGGCGGCTTTCATTACGCGTTATTATTGCTTCCTTTTATCTTTCTGATGAGGTAGCTTATTTTTGCTGACGTTCCCAGCGTATTTTTCTTCACTTAGTGAAGTTTTTTCTGGGTCCCGAGTCAGTTCTTCCCTTTGCCGGAAGTGTTTGCTACAGTGGTGTGTTGACGGTGGTTCCTGTTGTGATATAATTCAGTGCTTTTTGTTTATATTACGACATGTTTACTTTTATGTCCGTCTGCCTAGGCCTAGCCAGCCTCTCGTAGCTTTGCCACATGTACAAGTGTTATTGATTTATGTTATAAATATGTACTACTGTGTCATGTGTATCCTGGTTTAGTTGTGTTTTCGCTAATTCCACGGACTATTTATGTGTCCTGGTTTAGTTGTGTATTGGCTTATTCCTCGGACTATGTTGGGCCCGGCGTTAGTTGTGTTTTGGATACGCCTCGGTCCTGTTTTGCGTTCAGATGGTATCTGGACGGGGTGGGTTATTTCTGGCGGGTTTTTCTCGGTTACACCATGAAAAACCCGGCTGGTTACCGAGTTTTAGCCATGCGTGGTTTAAAAACAGGCTTGTTTCCCCGGCGAGTGGGTGTCTGTGGCTCCCCAGGACTGCGTCTCTGTGGTGCCTGTTTCAGGCCCCTTATGAATCCCGGCGGGATGGCTGTACCCATCTCACAGTGTTCATGCGGACACGTGTTTGTAGTTTTTTCGGTTTTGCAAAGCCAATAAAAAACTAAGCTGTTGTTGTTTTTCCTCCCCGGCGATCTTTTACAAAGAAGTGGGGATAGGATTGGTTGGGGTTAACTTTAAATCACCCGGCGGGTGCAACCTGGAAGGGTGGGATGAACGAATTTACAAAAGAAATTCAGTTTAGTTGACCAGACTTTTGAGGGATGCATTGTGTATCACCTTCAACATACGGCGAATTAAGGCACAATTGGGGTTAACGTTTTTAAACTATTATTCACACCCGACGGGTGCTCCCTGGAAGGGTGGAATAACGAATTTTCAATTCAGTTAGTTAACCAGACAATTGAGGGATACGTTTTGTATCGCCGCCTTCAGCTTAAGGTGTAATTGGGGTTAACAGTTTTTAAACTAATATTCACACCCGGCGGGTGCTCCCTGGAAGGGTGGGAATAACGAATTTACAATTCAGTTAGTTAACCAGACAATTGAGGGATACGTTTTGTATCGCCGCCTTCAGCATACGGCGATCTAAAAAGTTACTTCGGGAGAAGTTAGGTCTCGTATATGTGTCAGGCTTCCCAGTTTTTTATCCACGAGATAATTCGGGGGCCGGCGTCTTTTTTATTTTTTTATTTTTTCCAAGATTGAATCCGGAAACAAACACCACCGGAAAGACTAAAATCAGTTATAAACGCCATGCAGGTCTTTATATTATGTCAGAGGGTATTCAGAAATCTTTCTGGACAAGTTATGATAATTTGAAATCTTTTACTTAGGAACCCCACCGCGTAACGAGCCATAGTCGTGGATTGTGTCTCATTACCCGGCGGGTTATTTAACACTTGTGTGCGGACATGTTGGATTAACCTTATGAGCATTAATTCCTGGAAATTGTCTTGTTTTTCCAGAGCTGGGTCCCGGCGGGTCTATACAGAACCTGGAGTAAGTTTCCCACCAGTCTCTGTCATGGCTACCTTTGCCCCGGTTTTTGCTTTATGCATTACGCCCTCCTGTTCAGGTATCCCTATTTTTGCACACACCCTTTGTATAAAATGTGTTCAATTTCTCGACCGCTCAAGGGGTCTGTGGGTGATGCGAAATTGTACCTTTTGTTCCCAACTCAGTTTAAAAGTCTTACAAGACAATGACAAGACCGCAGCGGTCGCCTTACGGGAGGTCAGGCAGCAGATGACAGCTTATACTACTATTGTGGCTCATAAGTCACTTCAATGCGATAACGTCCAGTTATGGGATAAGTTACTAATTGAGCACCCTCCCCTTAAACGTCCCTCTAGAGTAACTGTTCGTAAACCAACAGAGACTGGACTGGGTTCTATACTTGCTCCAGCCCCAGGCACAGCTAAACGACAGCGAGAACCGACGCCCCCGGTGGCAGCCTCCTCGTCCCGGGCGAGATCTAAGTCCAGGTCCCCGCTTAGGCAGCAGCCGCCGAGTCTCTCTTCTTCACCAACGAGCAAGAAGAGTAAGACAGAGGGGTGAACGAGTGAACATAGTGAGAAATCCTCTAAACCCAAGAGCAGTTCGCGGTCGCGCCGTAGCCACAAATCGTCCCGGAAGGACTCACATGATCGAAGGGCCTCCCGGCGTTCACCGGAGTCTAGTGCCTCTCGTCATACCTCTACCCCCGACAGAGCTAGTGTGCAATCTCATAGGGAGAATTTAGTACCAGTACCAAAAGATAGTTTACCTCTTAGTATTTTAACTCTAGATTTGGAGAGTTCAGTGGACAGTGATCGTCCACTGGCAGAGTCAAGTGGGAACTCCATAATTGAGGGTATGTCAGACTCCCAAGGGAGTGCAGGCCAAGGCCTGGGTGTTTGGCGGTTTTCTCGTCCTATGGCTAGAACTACACAAACAGTGGCTGATGTCCACAGGGACGCGGCGATCCCATCATCTATTCCTGACTTGTCTTTACAACAAGATGAGACTCCGGCTTCGGCGGAATCCTCTCGTGGTGAGCCGGATGACAAAGACGATGTATCTATTATCTCATATACATGGAAGTGCAGGAGTCAGGGTCAGTTTTAGACGCCGCACAGGATCGTAATGATTCACCTTTGAGTTCATTATCGAATAAGTTTGTCACAGCAGAGGAAATAGATGGGCTGCTAGTTAATGCTCTCACTAAATTTTTTGCCCAACAGCCGGTGTTTTCTGACTGGTCCAAGCACGATGGTTTTAATGACATAAAAACACTATCAACCCTCACACCAGAACTTGATTTGCAAACTGTCACAGACTCAGCCGCTAATCCAGTGTTGAAGGTGGGGCAGTTGGGTCCGGGACCTTGGGTGGATTGGGAGACGGAGGCTCAGAACTTTGCGACCACCTTCACCTCAAAAACTTCCCACCAGATCCCTCAGGATAGTCATTCTTGGTTTTCAATGCCAGTGTGTTCTGCCGGCGGAGTCCCTTCGGCTTTGTTTGATTTCTTAGCTGCCCCCAAAATCAATTTATGTGAACTCAAGGATCCTTTCATTACCCCTACCCCTACTCACCTAGACTGAGAATTTAGGCTACGGGGGAAAGCATTTCGACTGTTCTCACAGTACATTGTGACGCATGTGTTAGTATTATTCATATGTTTAATTGAAACATTATTATTCTTTATTCATGAATTTTATGTTTATTGTTCCAGAGACATATTGAGATTGTACCCTAGCTATTAAGGTATAAAACCTGTTAACCTTACTGTGTATTTTGTGTCCATTGCTTATTACTAGAGTTTTGATTACTAGAGCTAAGGCCAGTCTTTACCCAGCGGAGAGGTATCTAAGTTGATGATTAGCGCTGATTCCTAAGGTGAAAATCGCAATCAGATTATCTCACATTTTCTCATAAACGTGGCATAACAGACAGTAACTCTCTCGCGCTACTCAATATTATGGTCCCTCTCAAATCTTAAAAACTCACCAATAAATTTCCTCCTTAAAATTTTTGGTATCCCTTCGCTAACTTAATTTAACGCTGTCTGGTCCGACATCTTGGGGTTATTGTTATGCTAGACAAAACAAATTGTGTGGATTCACTAAACGGGAAGAAATCAGTAATTCAATATAGCCTACATATGCACAGTACAAACACAATGTGAGTTATACAATCCAATACAAGACAACGTTTTATTTATACACAATAAGGGAGATTATTGGTATCTCATGACTCGAGATGATACATACTTTTTTCTGCAAGTAACAATATGGATACAGAGAAGCAGATACAAAGTAATTATGGAATTAAATAGTTATGTAAGTTCTTACTCTCATTAATCTCTTCATTGAATATTATGATATAATTACTACAAAGTTATACAGTCATAAGTAATGGCAATAGTCTCACAAGTTCACAGGAACTTCATTGAAGGGAGACTGAATATTTACACAAATAACTTAGTCTGCCTGTGCGCCTGATCGTAGAGAAGGGAATTAGCTCGTTTTCTTACATGACCCGGCTGAATTTGGTTCCAGCTGGGTTCTTACATGCCCGTGTTACATTCTCAACCACGTAAGGAGGGTAACTTATACAAAGTATCTTTAGACATATAGTGTAACTTCGGTATGTTGTGGTGTAGATATTATAGACCTGCTATTAGAGATCTTCAGTTATGTTGACTCAGGAATGTCAAACAATAACTAAGTTCTATTTAATAGGTGATGGTAAGGATAGATTGTGTTTTTTTCCTAGTGGAATTAAACGGGTGCACAATAAGGGACTTGAAAATATGAGACGGAATGATGTTACCTCTTCACAAGTGATTTTCTAATAGTAGGGGGAGGACTCGATGATTCTCTCATAACTGAGGTCTTAAAGGGAGACTTTAGTAAGGTGTCACAATAGGGGGTCTTGATATTATTAGGCACTGGAAGGTCTCGAACCGCTTCCTTTAAATATTGTAGAGTCTGGGTATGTCTTCTTCTTCGAAGGTCTCGAATCGCTTACTATATTTATGGCGGATTTAAGGAAGCTAAGTTTACTCTAGGCAACCTAAGACTGAAAAGGTCCGCTCATATAATGTAAATAAATAATAATGCCGGGAGTGTAACTCACCTATTAAATCACCATAAAATACAGCCAGGCAAGGTGGAAATGCTGATGGAGGTGCTGATAGATGGTAGGCAAATGGCTGTCATTCTAACACCATTGGATGTTTACATTAAGGTGACCGCATGGATGCACCTGAACTAATAAAGAATGAATGAGGTTAAAGAAAGTTAAATCATGATAATAAGGCTTAGCTGTCAGTCTACTGTCTGTAGGATGTAGTTGAGTTTAAGTTTATGATGAGAGCTAGATGAAACCAGAACCAGGATCGCGGCGAACTAAAGAGTGGAGGTGTTGCTTGGATGAAGTATAAAAGTGCTCTGCCGCGGTGTGCCACAATCCAAGACGTCATCGTCTTACGCTACGAATCTAGCGGCTACTGCTAAGTTAGTAGCGGATATCTAGCGGTAAATATCGCACCGCTTACATAATATTACAGCATGGTTTATATGATAAATCATATATGCATTCCTAAAGACACTTAAATACTATACTTTCGTATAATAGGCCTTATCTAACTTATTAAGCTTACATACTGTACAAACTGTATCTAGGGTATGATACATAGAAAATGTAGGTTATACCACTGACTATCGTGAATCCACGATAATATTACTGTTATATAATATATACCAGGTTTTTACTGGGGTTATATTGACTAATTAGGTAGGTTCTTACTCGACTGGGGAAAAGGAGATCAACACAAACGCAAGTACGAAGGCAATAGAGGATAATATAACACAGAGTACAAGCATAGATTATTCTTGTTTGACAGTAACATATGATTAGATGTACAATGTTACATCAGACATGGATAGGTAATTATATAACAGCATGATCGAGGATCCACTAGGCGCCTCAAGGGGGAGATCTTTGGCAGGTTCTGACGGTCTTTGAAGATGCGGCTGCGTTGTATTCCCGATATTAATAATAATAATAATAATAATAATAATAATAGTTCTTAAAGCTAGCGCATGCTAAGCTAGCTAAGGATATCTCAATAAGGCCGATTAGGCGTATTTCCATTGGGGTCCTGTACTACTACCCCATCCCTTTGCTCATGAGGGATGGTAATGACTCAGTGCTTGTAAAAAATCTTTAATGCGCCGAGCGTGGGCGCGAACCCGGGCCTTCTGGGTGGAAGTCCGAGACGCTAGTCACTACACCAAGCGAGCCGCTGACGTCCTGGTCCATGGTGGTGATGCTGCCGTGTGACGGTTGCAGAGTTAGTGAAGACTTCCTTGAGGGTCTTCTGAAGATCTGCGAGGTTGAGGTCTTATACGAATACGAGCCGTTTCACCAGTGTCTGACGCTCTTGTATCATTTATCAGTGGCTTATGCCCTTCATTACGCGTCCTTGACCTTGACTTACTACAGTAATCTCTGGAAGAACTTTGATGTTGGAGCTTGGGTTTATACGAATACGAGCCGTTTCACCAGTGTCTTACGCTCTCGTATCGTAGGACTTAACCCCTGACCATCGGTGCCCATCATATGATGGGCTAGAGAACAATGGAAAATCTGGCGGTACCCGTCATATGACGGGCGGCATTTTGAGCACATTATCGGCTCTGAGAGAGAGTCCACGCGTTGGGAAGACGATAGGCGGGCTCTGACCGTTCGGCCCGACCACAGAGCCGCGACTGAGCCCCCCACTGCAACAGTCCATACCCACGGCCTCGCGAGACCAGGAAAAAACTGGGGAAATTACCTTATTTTAGGGTTTTTCACCTCTCGTTGCACGATCGCTACAGGATAATGCGTGGTCGTACAAGGATGATTCAGGTGTCATTGGAAAGCTCTATTATCGCCCTTTCACGGATACATAATTATATTACGCTCTGGCTCTTGTTTATGCATGAAAAAGAGCATGGAATGAAGCTCGTTTTCCGTAAATAGGCCCGCTTGGCAGGTAGTTGATGTTACAAATGTCCCCGATTTTTGGGTGTTAAGTAGGGAGTTGTTTCACCAGTGTCTTACACCCTCCACTACGAGTCCTGACTGAGAAGGAAGCCGTTTCACCAGCGTCTTATGCTCCTCCAACCAGCCTTATTATTTTTGTAGGTTTACTAGAACTAGAGCGCTTGTCAGTACTGCATACTCTAATTATAGTCAATCCTGTATCAAAGCAATGTAAAGATGTTGGTTGGTCACCAGTGTGGGCCAACAAGGATACGAGCAAATCCAAGATACCTTTGAGAAATGCGTCGAGTAGTTACACCAGTGTCTTACTCCCTCAAGGCAAATTCTCGGTAAATAGTCCCAAGTCTTCCTGATACTAATCCTACCAGTCTGGTATTAGTATCTATCCAACTCTGCTGATGATGAGGTGGGCTGAGATTGTCTTACCAATTTTGTCGTTCTCCTCGGTGGGTCATTTCACGGCTAGAGGGGCGGCTGTGCTTGGAGGAGGGTCTGGGTCGGCTGCGGTAGCCCTTCTGGGAATCCGCACCACAGCGGTGGTGCATCTCAGGGCAAGAAGGGCGCGTGGTGTGTTGATATGTATGCACGGTTTGCTCTCCACGATGTCTTAAGTGGTTATCTCTGCTTGGTTCATAGTTATCAGGTGCCGTTCTCACAGGTATGTTCTTTCCTGGGGTCGGGGGAAGTGCCTAGGTGATGTAGGCGACCCGAGCGAAGCATGATGAGGAGTTGTTTGTGCCCTCTCTTTGGTGGCGTGGTGACAGTGGTTGCTGGTGTCTCTTTGGTTTTCCTCCTTGCTGCTTTTCTTCCCATCTCAAATCAAGAGGGGAAGAGGTAAAGCCTACTTCAAGTCTTATGTTGCACTTAGTAGAATCTTGTCATATCTGGGTCTAGACCCTCACTATAATTATTGTTACCACTACGAAACTTAAAAAGGCACTTAAAGGAGTTTGTAGAAGAGAGCACTGGGAGAACGATTTTAGCACTGGATTGAGGTTATGTCAAAGGCAGTATAATGTTCAGAGTTACACTTCTACGACAGGGATTCGCGGAACTTAGTTTCCTTTCGCACTCAAGGGCTTGGTTCTGGCCCGAATAACTTTAATAATCGTTTGGCTATGTTACTTCTCCTTCTCGGTTTCTTGCTCGTCCTCCTACACTCACTCACGCTGGAACTGAGGGATATAGTTAAAGTGTGCCTTACTAAAGGACTGACCAACGTCTTTCCAGGAGTAGGAGGTAAGTTAGTTTGCTTATAGTGGTGACTAGTGAATTATCACACAACTGTTGAACTTCGTTGTTAGTAGCAGACAAAGTTGAACAAGAGCAAGACAATTCTGCAAGTCTGGGGGTGTTCCTTTTACAAGCACTGTGTTGAGGAATTACTCTGGCCTGAGTGGTTTTTGGTTGATTCACTCTCTCAACACTAAGTCCCTTAACCCTTGAACCTGAAAAGGGAGGGAATAGAGTGGAAGCTACCTATACTTCTGTTTGCGGATGATACAGTTCTGATGAGTGATAATGAATGGGAGTTGCAGGGTCTGGTAAATGAGTTTGGAACAGTGTGCGAAAAACGGAATTTGAAGGTAAATGCGGGGAAGAGCAAGGTTATGGTCTTCGAAAGGGGTGAAGTCACAGAGTGTGAGGTGAAGCTGAACAGTCAGGCTATGGAGATCGTCAACTCTTTTAAGTATCTGGGCAATGTGTTGAGTAAAGATGGGACTATGGATGAAGAAGTGCGGGAGAGGGTACAACAGGGGAAGAGGGTTGTAGGAACGCTAAAAGCAGTAACAAGAAATAGGGTGGTCAGTATGGAAGTGAAGAAGTCCTTGCATGACAGTGTGGTAATCCCGACACTGACTTACGGAAGCGAAGCATGGACGTTGGTCGAGAGACTCAGACCAAGAGTGAGAGCAGTGGAAATGAATTACTTAAGGAGTGCGTGTGGAGTTACATGGAGGGATAGACAGACTAATGAGGAAGTAAGAAGGAGGTGTGGTGTGGAGGTAGATGTGCTGGAAAGTGTGAAAAGGAACAACTTGAGATGGTTCGGCCATATGGAACGTATGGAAAGCGAGAGAATGACTAAGAGGGTGTACGAGAGTGAGGTGGAGGGACAGAGAGGGAGAGGTAGACCGAATGAGAGGTGGAAGGATGGAGTGAGGAAGTACATGAACGAAGGCGGTGCTGGTTGGGGGGAGGGGCGTCGACTGACTGGGGACAGAGGTGCATGGGGCGGTTCGTTCGTGGCCACCCCTTCGGGGATCACGGCGTCAGGCAATAGATAGATAGATAGATCCCCTTAACCCCAAAACGGCGACCATCCTCGATAGAGGTTTTTCTGGTGCACTGCGAGTCTGCGACCGTCCTCAATTGATCCAGAGCATAAATAAAACCTTTAAAACACCCCAGTGGCACTCTAAAACAAAGCAATTTGTGATTAGGTGAGATAATTCCCATCCATTACTTGCTACCACTCCTACATATGTGTTACCCCCCCCCCCTTTCCCCCCTCCTCAATTAACTACTATTTTTCCTCTTATTCCCCCTTTTATCGGGTAATTTTTGGCGCAAATTTCCCTCACGCAGTCTCTTTAACACGGGCGAGGCAGCTAGAGATCCTTGCAACAAAGAGACTTCTACTCAGAGCCGTCAGTTTCGCTCTACAGCTCGGAGAGGGAACATATACGCCCCCCTGCTCTCGCCTCATGATAAGACCTTGCGGCAATAATACGTCTTTTTCACCCCCCAAATGCTATTCCCACTTAATTTATTGCTCTTAAATGTTCATATGTTCATAATAAAAGCAAAATAGACACATATGGATAAGTAATAATTATATATACAGGTATAGTACTATGACAATTTTTGTCGGAATAGAACAAAATAACTTCGCTTGGCGGGAGAGTTTGAACTACCATAGCTTTGCAGTTTATGAGTTAGGTGGTATTACAGACCTTGGGGGGTCGCAATAGGTCTTGGACTTATCAGTTACTTCTAATTTGTCAAATAGGTAAATTTCTCACCCAGCATAATAACCTAGTTGGTTCGACTGTCCTCGGTCTTCAACACAATAATTGAGTGGCTTCGGATGTCTAAGTTGACTATTACGACAAGCTTCAGAATTTGTAACTTTCCTTTCTTCCCTAGCATTACTTGTCAAGGATCAAAAAATAGGATGCAAGCCAGCAGGCTGAATGCTTGCTGGTGGGTTGGTCAGCATGAGTAGTGTCTCTTCTTTCTGAGGTGTCTTGTGTACGGCCTTCCTGGGCATCAAGGGCATGGTAGGTCGTCTGATTTATTTTAAAGTTATGGGGCTGGTACTTCTGGTAGGTTGAGTAGTTGTGCAGGCTGCGGAACTGGGTTGGTGTCTGGGGAAGGTGAGGGCTTGTATATATTAGGGGTAGAAGTGGGTTGCACATTCCCCAAGTCTGGCATGTTATTTCTACCTTGTTGATTTGAAAGATTAGGCATTGCAGCTGTTGCTGGGTATTTTTTCCCGATGCACGCCATAGGGCCATTGATGTATTTGATGTTTGGCTGTAGTTTGGCTTGTCTAGGCTTGCCAGGTTGAAGGGGAAGCGTTGAATACTCTGAGGTGGCTAGGTCTACGTGGGTGCCACTCTTTCGCCTTTTCAGGGATGAATGAGGTAATATATCAGGTTCTCTGTTTCTGCTGGTGCACGTTCCTGGTCTGGTGATGTGGCCGGAATATGAGGTAGCTTGGGCTGGTGCAAGGGTCATAGGGGTGATATGAAGGCTGTTGCGGGTAGCGATGCTCATATTCTCGGTCGGTTTAGAATAGTTCCTCCCGTTTGGTGCGTTCTCTCTCGAGCGGTTGCGTGGTACATTTTCTATTAGGCGGTTGGTGTTGGTGTTGCACACTTGGATGGTAGCAATCCGGTTTGGCGGCTCTGCTGTTGAATTGGATGTTGTGGATGCCTGGTAATGGTGGTTTAGCATTTCTTTAACTCCTCGCATCTCACATAGTCCAGTAAATTATATTTGGAATCTGGTAGCTCATAATTTTTGGTCTTTGAGGACTTTAGTTTCTTGATGTAGGTGGTCTGTAGGTGTTATATTGTAGCTCTGCAGCCTGTGATAAATTTTAGGGCTTTGTTTTGAATGTTCTGTACGGTCTTGTGATGTGTTTCAGCTAGGTTAGAAGCCCAGGCAGGGCTTGCATATTCCATCACTGATCTTATATATTGTTTGTATACTGTGGTGGTAGTTTCTTTGTTGTGTCCAAATTTTGTGTGGGCAAGTGACCTGAGGGCGTTAAGTCTGGGAGGCAGTTTGTTTTTTGTGTTTGTAATATGTTTTTGAATGTCATTAAAGTATCATATGTTACACCTAGGATTGTGTGTGTGTGTGTGTGTGTGTGTGTGTGTGTGTGTGTGTGTGTGTGTGTGTGTGTGTGTGTGTGTGTGTGTGTGTGTGTGTGTGTGTGTGTGTGTGGTGTGTGTGTGTGTGTGTGTGTGTGTGTGTGTGTGTGTGTGTGTGTGTGTGTGTGTGGGCGCGTGTGTGGTGTGTGTGTGTGTGTGGGGGGGGGGGGGGGGGGGGGGGGGGGGGGGGGTATTGTTTATAGTGAGGAGTGGGGCATTTCTGTGTGGCTGGGGCTAATGTTGTGTCTGTTTGTAGTGTGCCAGTCATGTAGTGTGTTGAAATAGGGTTGAAGGAGAAGTGTTGCTGTGTCTGAGTCTTGGTGTGTACATGTGAGTGTTATGTCGTCTGCGTAGGAAGCTGCGTGGGGTGTGGGTAGATCATGCATGTATAGATTGAAGAGTGAGGGCGACAAGACGGAAGATAAGTGTTTTATGGCTTCATTATGTTTGTTTTTGAGGGACTGCTGGCTGGGGCGTTCTGGAAAACTAATTGAGTGGTGTAAGGTAGAGTCGTCTGCATATGAATGGATGGGACTGGATGTACAGTTGAGAAGATCATTTATGAAAATTAGAAAGATAATAGGAGATTGGACAGAACCCTGAGGAACACCGGAGTTGATAGGATGAGGAGGTGAGCGATGGCCGTCCACAACTGCAGCTATGGAACGGCCGGAAAGGAAATTAGAGACAAAGGCACAGATGGAGGGATACAAACCGAAGGAGGGTAGTTTAGAAATTAAAGATTTGTGTCGGACTCTATCGAAGGCCTTCAATATGTCTAGTGTAACAGAAAAAGTCTCACCGAAGTCCCGAAAGTTGGATGACCAAGAGTTAGTAAGATATGAAAGAAGATCACCAGTAGAGCAACCCTTAATTAAGGAAGCCATACTGGCGATCTGAGAGCAGATTATGAGAAGAGAAATACTTAAGAAATTTGGAAGCAAGAATAGTTTCAAAAACTTTAGAGATACAATAGATGAGAGCAATTGGACGATAGGTGGAGGGTTGAGAGCAGTCACCCTTCTTTGGGACAGGTTGAATGAGAGCAAACTTCCAGCAAGAAGGGAAGACGTTAGAGGAAAGACAGAGACGAAAGAGTTTGCCTAGGCATGGGGTCAGCACGGAAGCACAGTTTTTTAGTACAACAGGAGGAACACCATCCGGACCGTACGCCTTCTTAGTATTAACCCCTTAAAGGCGAGCTGTGTGTAATGGACACCCTACCGCCAGGCGACGATATTAGGCCTAATTCCCGCCTAAAATCATAATTTTACGATAAATACCGTTGTTACTTATTCATATGCGCCTATTTTACGTTTAATATGAAGATATTAACATGTAACAGCAATAAAACAAGTGGGAATAGTGTTTACATGATCAAAATCGCGAATTATTGCCGACCGGTCATTCATGAAATGTGAAGCAGGCACGACGTACACCCTCCCCTCGCGAGGCCTGAAGCCTAACTGAGTCACTCTCTCACACTCTCTTACACAACACACACGGTAGGCATATGACCACGCCTTAGAACCGGATTGGAAATGTTGGCACGGTAAATAAACCAATAAACAAGGGAATAAGAGGAAAAATAGGTGATAATTGAAGGGGGGGGAAGGCGGGAAGGAGGGGATTTTGACACATGTGGAGTAGTGATACGAGGTATGGAGGGGAATTACCTCACTTAAACACAATTTTTTATTTTTTTTTAAGTGCTACTGGGGCCTTTTAAAAGTTTGTTTTAGGCCTTACCTCTTATGGGGACCGTCCGCCTTTTACTCCCAGGGTGTCGGTGAACTTCCTCTGATTTAAATGAGATTTGGCATACGTTTAGAGGACTATGAGAGCTAATGTTTGGTACCATCAGGTTGAAAATTGGTTTTATAGTTTTTTTATATATGTCAAAAATTAGGGTCAAAATTAGACAAAATTACACACTACAATAATTGACACTGTACTGAAGAATCTAGTGTATTGTCTTTCTTTTTGTGTTCAATCAACTCACAAAAGGTGTTTCTACAATCTAGTCAATCTTTTTTTGTATATCTCATCTAGTTTTATTTTTAGCCTAATATATTTTTAGGTTGACATTTTTCAATGTTTTTGCAAATTGGAAGACATGCTGTGCATGAATGGGGGTGGCTAAAAGAATTCCCCTTGACTACTTTATAGAGTTTGTTATGGGCTTTCCAATGGTATATGAATCTTTACTGTATGACAAGTTGTTTTTCGATTATGTGTATTTCCGAGTTGGATTTCTTTTACATTTTCGTGTTGAGAAAAAGCCTCGCAAACTTCAAAAACTGTTTTTCAGTAGAATAACTCTAGTCCTATTACAGGAAATGTATTTTTGATTATTTCTATTTACATTTTAGTCAGTTATGCATATATATTAGTCCTATTACATGAAATTAATTTGTAATGATTCCTATATAAACAAAAATAATTTATATATATACCGGTACTGTATATTAGGCCCGTATTCAGCCTGCGAAAGCTTTATATAAAGCTCGAAATAATGCACTTAGAAGCGATTTTCGGCATTCAACTTTTACAGACAGGTTGAGGGAATTATATAGCCAGCCTTCTATGTATAAAAAAAAAAAAAAAAAAAAAAAAATAGGATTTTTGGGTAAAAAAGGCGGATGGTCCCCTTAAGAGTGTTCTCGCCTTTGCCCACCAAAACCTCTTAAGAGTGTTCTCGCCGTTCCCGGGTTAAGCCCAGAGAGGGTAGAAAGTACATCTTTAGAAGAGATTAGGATATAAGGCAAAAGTAGGAGAGAGGGGGGTGGAGAGGGAGGAATAGCACCGGAATCATCCAAGGTGGAGTTTCTAGCTAAAGTTTGAGTGAAGAGTTCAGCTTTGTCAGAGGAAGAAGTGATGGTTGTGCCATCAGTGTGGAAAAGTGGAGGGAGAGACGATGAAGAAAAATTGTTGGAGAGGTTTTTGGCTAGATGCCAGAAAGCTTGGGAAGAGCTAGAGTTGGATAGTTTAGTGCACTTATTATTGATGAAAGAGTGCTTGGCAAGTCAAAGAACAGATTTAGCTTGATTCCGGGCAGAAACATAGGAAGAATGAGATTCTTGAGTTTTAAGGCATCGGTACTGTTTGAATGCTTCCTCCTTGTTGTGGACAGCAGTAAAACAAGCGTGAGTAAACCAAGATTTTTTTGCATTAGACTGAGAGAAAGAAAATGGAATGTACGCATGCCAGAGAGGATTACCTCGGTAATGCGTTCAGCACTCTCTGAGGGTCCCAGGCTACGGAAGCAGAAGCCATTCCATGGGAAATCAAAGAAGTACTGCCGGAGAGCCTCCCAGTCGGCAGCGCCCAATTGCCACAAGCGCCGCCGGCTGGGAGGATCAGGAGGCCGTACTAAAGAGATAGGACAGGTGACAGAGATAAGTTTATGGTCGGACCGTCGGAGGAGCCCAATGGAGAGAAAAGATTGACAGTATAAGAAGAAGGGTTAGAAGTCAGAAATAAGTCAAGAATGTTGGGCCGATCTCTGAAGCGATCCGGGATACGGGTGGGTTGCTGGACCAGCTGCTCTAGGTCATTTATGATAGAATAGATGTAGGCTTGTTCACCAGATTGGTAGTAGTATGAGAGGAGAGCCATTGGCGGTGGTGAACGTTGAAATCTCCTAAGATGGAGATTTCAGAGAAGGGAGAGATGGATAGAATGTGTTCCACTTTAGAGTTTAGATAGTCAAAGAATTTGGGAAAGTCGGTAGTGTTAGGGGAAAGGTAGACAGCACAGAAATATTTAGTATGAAAATGACAGGATAGTTTGAGCCATAAAGTTGAGAATTCAGTGGAGTCAAAATCGGGAACACGAGAGCAAGTGAGTTTGTTGTGCACATATGCACAACATCTGCCTTTGGCTTTGAAACTAGGATAGAGAAGTAGGAGGATACAGAGAAGGGACTACTGGAAGTTGTTGTTGTTGTTGTTGTTGTTCCCCAAGCTGCCTGGCCGAACAGCCCCAAGACCCCGTTGAAGGCCAAGGCCATAACCGAGCGCCCCCACAGAACCCTCCCTGCCGACCACAATAAAGCCTGGGTGACCGAAGCCACTCCATGGCTGGGAGCTAAGGAGGGTGCGGAAATGCCCGGGAAACCAAAGACCCACCCAGGGCCCTGTGCCCCACAGCAATTATGAAGAGAAAGTTGAGGGGCAAAGGAAAAATGTGACGCTTTGGCTTCCAATCTTGGTAGATTGGGAGGTCAATCCACGGAAGAGGCGCCGTCACTTGAGATCTAGAAAATATATAAGTAAAAGGAACAGTCAGAGTAAGCTATGGGTATGGCAGAGATCGCTCAGTTCTCACTCTGATAGACCAGCCCATCACCAACTACTACTGGAACTACTGGAAGTTGTTTCAGATACCTGGGTTTCGGTGAGGAAAAGAAGATCAGGTTTGTAGGAGGAGCGATGATGTTAGACTGAGTGAAAATTAGAAGAAAGTCTGCGAATATTGCAAAAGTTGATAGTAAGAGTGCAGGCCGTGGTCCAGAGCATTTAGAGTGGTCGTCAGGGGAAGGTCGGGCAGGTGTGGGGGCATTTATGGTCCCCCCCCCCCCCTGGGGACTCAGAGGCTGGGCCTGTGTTCATAATTTTTTTAAATAAATTTATAGGAGGAAGTGTGGTGTGCATGTTAAGTGTAGTGAAGTAGATAGGAGGAGGTGTTTGTGAGAGCACGCTGGACTACTCTCAGTGTAAGTGAGGCACAAAAGGAAACAGTAAGAGAGGCCAAGCAAATGAAACAGGAGTTCCAGCGACTCCTTATCAAATGCCTACAGCCTACAGGCATATCTGCCTGCCAGGTAGTTGGCCAGCCACCTTTTTGTATTGTTGTGCATGTTTGTGTTGTGGATTTTGTTTGTTAGGTTGTGGCGGGGGATGACATCAAAGGCTTTACTAATGTGAGTGTGGCAAGTAATGTTCTGTGTGGTGGTCTAGCCTAGTTGATGCCGTCAAAAGCTCTTTGTGTAAGGTCTGTAAAAAGAGTTTGTGGAGTGTATGTGAAGCCATGTTGTGTTGGAGCTAGGGGTAGAGTGTGTGTCGTCAGTTGTAGTATGAGGTGTTCTGAAACTTTGGAGGGGGTACAAAGGAGTGTGATGGGGCAGTGTGAGGAGGGTTGTGTGGGGTCTTTGTTTGGTTTGGGGAATGTAATGATGACGCCATGCTTCCAGATGTCTGGTATTGTGTTATGTGAATAGCTGTAGTTGTTGTTCCCCAGGCTGTCTGACCGAACAGCCCCAAGGTCCTGAGCAAGGCCAAGGCCATAACCGAGCACCCCCAAAGAACCCTCCCTGCTTTACCACTAAATGGTGGTCTGCTTTGAAGTCCTCTTTATTTGGAATAGATTCCTCCATGCCTCCTCTTTGTGATTCTGATGGCTCCATCTCTTTTGATCCATTATCGAAGGCCAATATTATATCTAATATTTTGATTAATAAGCAGAGTAATCAGGAATTGTCTTTGCCATTGGCATGTTTCCCTAGACCCAACCTCAATTCAATGGCATTCAAATCAGCTGAACTGAAAAGGTACTTGCTGGATCTTTATACCTATGGTGGCACAGACCCAGATGGGTTTTTCCCTCTCTTTTTTTAAAAAGGTTGCAGTGGTTTTGGCACCTAAATTGGCCGTGGTGTTTAGGTTGCTTTTGAAATCAGGTAGTTTTCCACTTTGCTGGCGTAAGGCTAGTATCACTCCTATTCCAAAGGGAAATTATAGGTTTGATTCCCGGAGAGAAGTAATGAAAACCTAATATTTAATAGGGCCCCTTCATCATTGACGACTTCGCCTATTAATAATAATAGTCTCCATTCAACATCCTGCGCCAGCATTTTGAATAGCCCGCGCGGAAGTATTATGGAGTACTCGTCATAAGTGCACGCTTAATTCCCTTATGGGATCGTCATTTTGATCGGGTACCCTACATAAAAAAAAATCTGTAAAATAAAAAAGAAAAAATAACTTAATATCTGTTATCATATGACTTGCCATATACGTGGATTTCTCATGTTTTGCTTCCCCGACACCAGGCCCTCTAGCGGCCATCTTCGTCCTTCCTACTTCCGCGGCCTTACGATCAACAGGGCTCTCGCCGTGTCCCGCTTCATTCGACGTTCCAGAGCTTCTAGTGAGTCCTTACTCATTTGTATACATCTGTGTTGTAGTAACAAGGTTTAGATTAGCTAGCACGGCTGCCAGATTGGTATGTCCGCAGGAAGTGTGTGTTAAAATAGGGCACCTTTGTTACAGGCGTTTACGGGTCCCGGATCGTCGTACCGCGTGTGTTATTTGTTGTGATATGCCTTTAGCTAGGTGGCTACCACTCGGCAAAAGCTCTGGTTTAAGGGTGTCTGCACGTGGTGCTCCACCTTCCAGGGTTCGTGTTTTGCTTGGGCCCCCTGGGTGGGCCTCCCTCATCGGTGTGCTGGTGCCGGGGCTTCGGAGCGTCGCCTGCCGGGATGTTCTTCGTACCTCGTGGTCAGCCTAGTTAGGGGTCTCCGGCATAGGCTTCAGGTAATTTAGGTTTCTAAATTGTCTGTCATTGATGTTATGCCTATGTATGCCTCTAGTGTACGTTCATGCATGCGGGCATGTTCTTTTGGGGTAAGGGAGACGTCCCTATATTTTTATTAATTATACTACGTTATGTGTGGGACTTCGGTTAATGGGGCTGTGCCAACTCCATTTCCCGGTAGTTTTTGTCTGTTCCGGCGGCCCCGTGCGGTGGGTCCAAGCTATCCGTCTCTAATGGGTGGGAACATTCAAAAGATCCCAGCGTGGTTTGGCTGAACCACACTCTCCTGGCGGAATTGCATTTCTAAAAGGGCTACAAACTCGCCCTGACTGACCCAGTTACACGTCGAGACATTATCACCTGCGGCGCCGTGAGTCGAGTGTACGAGAAGTGATCAGACTAGTTTTGCAAACTTTTTCATTAATGATCAGACACTAAAAGGTCAAGGGACCTGTGGCTCTTGTCATAGGTAAGTAGTTAAAAGTAGGCTAGGCGGATCCGGCGGAAGGTTAGAGTAGTGATACACTATAGCTAATTTTCCTGCGGATTCGGGTTAGGATGTATAACACCTCGCAGGTTATCCTTATGAGCATTGATTCCTGGAAAAAAAATCCAGGCTCCAGAGACTGCTTCTCCGGCGGAGTTGGATGGCTGATCCCGGCGGGGGGGAACCTCTTATTAGGGCACCATACCTAGGTTTGAACTATGCGTTACTCCTACCTGCTCCCTATTGCCTATTTTTGCTCACAAACTATGCATAAAGTGCGTCAAGTGTTTAGATCGTTCTAGAGGCTTGTGATTATCTAAACGTTGTTCACTTTGCTCTGAGTTGAAAACCGTCTTAGTTACCAAGAAAGACTTATCATGCCTCGCGGCGTTACAAGAGATTAAAGCCTCATTTAATTCTTATGCCAAGGACACGGCCCATATGGCACTTCACTGCGATGATGCAGTTCTGTGAGAGAATCTCATTAAGTCACCCCTTGTTAAACCCGGTTCCTCCAAATCTGTAACACCCAAAGTCAAATCGAAAACCCTCAGCAAGGAAGTAGTGAGTAGTAGCAGTGAGAGTGAACTCACCGAGGTTCCCCCCTCTGACCGTCCCAAGAGGAGGCGCTCGCCCTCCCCGAGGCGGAAGTCGAGGTCAAGGTCGAAGTCCCCCCCGCAAACACTCTCGGCACTCCACCACGGAGTCTTCCCGGTCTCACAAACGCCGGAGAGAGGACTCTGAGGACACCCCTCAGCCGCCGCCTCCTACCCCTCCCTCTGACACGCCTCAACGTGATACGGAGGATTCGGAAGTAGGGTCGGAAATATCGGAATCCACACCTAGTCATGAACAATCATTGAGTGTGCCTCCTAACGTTACTTTTGCCATACCAAAATTGAATTTTGTTCCCCGTAGTGTTAGATCGACAGGCCCAAGTAGGGTTCTAGCCGACCAGTACAGGGGTTATCCGGCGGGGTCCCATTTAAGCTCTCAAGTGACTCAAGACTCTCAGCCCGTGGCGGCAGGGGGTTATTGGCGTCAATCTGAACCCTCTCAATCTCTTTTTAACGTCATTCCTGAACGAACTGAGGACAGTAACATAGACATGTTGCCATCATCAGTCCTAGATTTGCCATGGCCCCCGGCGATATAATGAAGTAGAAATACAAAAAGAGAATATTGAGCAGAGTGGGGAGCCGGAGGATGGTATTTTCTCCACGGCTCCCCAGTCCCTCCCAGGTGATAATTCTGAGGCTAGTTCCCGCTCATCTACGGATTCCCACAGTAAATATATGACTTCTGATCAGATAAATGAATTATTGCATAAGGTAATGCAACATTATCAAATCCCTGCCTCCAGGCGCTACAGTGCCGGCGACGCTCGCTATGTCTACCTTAAGGGTTGTTGCAGACATTCCCCCACCTCCCTTAGATAAGGAACCTCTGAAGAAGAGCCCCATGCCCCTCCTCTATGGCCCTGATTGCTCTTGGCTACTTGCGTTACCAGAGAACCCTCTTTTAGCTCAACCTTCTGTGTGAGGGGAACTTCCAGTTCCCGGCGAATGGTTTATTGAAATCAATAAGAATCATAAATTTAGGGCAAAAGACGAGGCAGGGAGAGTGTTGGATGTGTTGGTTAAGGGTGTACCAAGTTCGTACAACCGACTTATTTTGTTTATTCAGCCGCGCCGGCCATTTCCCCCGCCGCATCTGCATGACTATTTGCGGACTGTTTGATGGCATCAACGATGTCAAAGCCTTGAATGCTCTTACGCCGGAGTTGGCTACAACTCCGGTGCTCGACCAAGCACATACTCCGGCCCTGCAGATGGGGCAGGTAGGAGTAGGCCCTTGGGTGGATTGGGAGATGGAAGCTCAGGTTTTTGCTGCTACTATTACTTCTAAATCTTCACATCAGATTCCCCAAGAAAATCATGCTTACTTTTCTTTGCCAGTAGCCAAAGCTGAAGGAGTATTGTTACGACCGGGACTACGAATAAAACAAGGGCACTCAATGATTGGACTAGTAATAGGGCACTATGCAACAACGGTACGCTAGATCCAAACCCTCGAACTTATATGCCGGCGAACAAAACACCTATACCCTCCAGAGTTAATCTGCGATAGCGGGGTATCCTTAACTGGGCATAAATGTACTCTACTTCAGGCTAACCGGCACTGGTATAGCCTGATAACAAACAAGATGCAAGTTACGTTAAAATGCATAAAAAGGAATCTATGGAAAGATCAATTAAATCACTGCAAGATTTAATACAATAAAAAGATGCTTCAATACAGTTACTCTAAACAACAATAAACTCTTCACTCCTATCTGAAAGAAAGTGAAGTATAGTCCTACAGCATAGACCTGGAAACTTCTGAAGAAAGTCTGATGCTCATAAGATGCTCGTACTTATACTTAGAACTATATAAAGGCAGGAGGCAGGACACCACACGTGTAAATCGAATACACTAAAGATAGGACATATAATGTTAACTGACACGAGAATACTATAAATGCGCAACGGTAGCAATGCTCGACATTAAAAGAAGTACTTCCTCATCAACGAAACAGTCCGCTATGGTTGTGCGGCTCAGCAACAACCTAGACTAATAAATGCTGTGAATAATAATGCGCACATATCAAAGAGCTTATATTAAATACTAACAAGTGTCTACTCGATTAATTATGTCTAGCTGGGATACTCTAGGTAAGGAACTGGGGTTGAGCAAGACAGGCTCGCAGCCTAGTGATGTCCTTAAGACTGCATCCTTTAAGTTACGTTAATTGACTAGGGGGCTCTCTTGATAGATCCAGATCACAAGTATCTGGTTCTATCCTGGCGACCCTCTAAAGACAAGCAAAGAGGTAGCAAAGTGTGGAACTGGTACAGGCCAAAACCCTCAGTCAACACAATGCTGAACTCGCAAAGGACGCAACCGAAAAGACAACCCAGGCTACCACAGGACCGGTCGAAGTCGTGTAGGTATAAGCAAACCGTACACACATCGGAGACAACGACTACAGTTACCTTATCCCAGTCTAGCATTAAATAAAAGAGCAGAAACACTAAATCAATAATGGAGACACACAAAGTTCTTAACCTATACTAACTAAGAACCCTCAAACCTATTCTAAGTACATGTAAATATCTCTGAGGACGGTGCATGCAATACAATGGGCCGGCTATGAAAACCGTATGCAGAACCCAAGGGGAGTGTTGTGCAGTTAATAAAGGTTAGAGTATGGAAAGAGAGAATCGAGTAAGAGAAACAGTGATAAAGGTGGTGATCGGGAGAGAGTATGCAAAGGGATGTTAGAAGCACGCGCGCCAAGCCTGTCCTGACTAGGACAGCTCCTGGGGACCCTCATGGAGGAGGTTAGTTACGCAGGAGCCCGCAAAGGCGCGATGGTCGGCCAATCACGGGCCGAGACGTCACAAGACAGCAGGCGCCACAGGACACAGCCAGACACCACCTCCTCGCTCTGAAAGTCTTTCTCATTCCCACGCTGGTACTATTATCACTACTGTTGATATAAAATATAACCCGTTGTCACAGACGAAAACAAAGACCACCACTGGACTGTCTGTGACAATGCGATTACTAGGAAAGAAAGAACAACATTCTCTGATAACTGTAGCCCATTTCGATGTCCCTGGCGAGCGCTAGTGGCTAACGAGAGGTGATTCTGCCAACGCTGGTAGACGTCACACCCCGCCCAAGATATGGGACGCTCAACATTAGGCGAGCACCATATCTGACAAGGCAGAATGCCGACAAGACCCACCACACCTAGCCACTCCACCAGAAATGAAATGCAAAGCTCAATCTTAAATAAAACAACATATTAGCATAAAGAAAATCTTACAACCCCTCCCAAACACAATAGTATAATTTTAGCCTGCTATGCTCCCTGAGCGAGCTTCACAGAGCCCAGCCTACTAAGTGAAAGACAGGTTCAACTTAGGACTTTAGCTATAACATTGGCAACTTACAATTAACTATCAAAAAGAAAGAGTTTTTATGTGATTTTTTTGTTATTTAATTTTAATGTTGTTTTTGACGGCTTCTCTACAGGGGCAAGCCTGGTTTTTCTCCACTCAAACCCACACACCTGTGGTGATCTACGCCGGATCCTCCACCCTCGACAAACAGTCTGCAATCACATTCTCACAACCGGCAATATGGCGAATGTCTAGATTGTATTCTTGCAACATGAGTGACCAACGTGTCAGCCTCATATTCCGGTTGTGGAATTGGTTCAGAAATTTAAGAGGGTGGTGGTCGGTGTAAATCACCACGACTGGCCCGCAGGCAGGAACATATACTTCAAAGTGCCTGAGCGCCAACACTATTGCCAGCAGTTCTTTCTCCACCACAGAGTAGTTTTTCTGAGTGGAATTAAATTTCTTGGAAAAGAAACTGACTGGATGCTCCAAACCTTCCTCGTCTGTTTGCATTAAGACGGCACCAGTCCCTACACCGCTGGCATCTGTTGCCAGCTGGAACGGTCTTTCAAAGTCAGGGGCCCTGAGGATTGGGTGAGTGCATAGTAGGTGCTTGACCAGCGAAAAAGCCCTTTCACACTCAGGTGCCCACTTGAACTTTTTCTCTTTTGCTAGTAAATCTGTAAGGGGAGCTAACACAGTAGAATAACCCCGAATGAAGCGGCGATAGTAACCGATCATGCCCAAAAATCTCATGATCTGCCGCTTGGTGGACGGCCTGGGGAACTGGTTAATAGCCTGTATCTTGTTTTGGGGGGGGCACACCTGGCCTAACCCGACCACAAACCCAAGATACTGCACAGTTGCCCGAACAAAGTCGCACTTGCCCAGATTGACCACCAAGCTGGCCTCACTGAGCTTCCGAAACAAGGCTTCTATGTGCTCACAATGACTCTCAAAGTTGTCATCGTAGATTATAACGTCATCTAGATAGACAGTGCAGTTAGGGATGTCAGCTACTAACTCATTCATAAGACTCTGGAAGGTTGCTGGGGCATTTTTAAGGCCATACGGCATCACATTGCAACGGTAGGTGTTCCCATCAACCACAAACCCGCATACCCCCTTCGCCCGCTCAGACAAGGGCACCTGCCAGTAGCCTTTCACTAGGTCTACCTTAGTTAGAAACTGTGCCTTACCAATCTTGTCTACACTATCGTCAACACGGGGAAGTGGATAAGCATTGGTGGGAGTCAACCCGTTCAATCTCCGAAAGTCAATGCAGAAGCGAACCTTCCCGTCAGGCTTGGGCTGCAGAGTGACAGGAGATGTCCACCTAACTGCCCCCTTCTCAATCAGACCCCGTTCCAACATATACTCTAACTCCGCTCTGAGGGCTGGGAGTTTAATGGGTGGAATTCTGTAGGGCACTGATTTAAAGGGGGGTGATCTCCCATGTCCACGTCGTGCACCACTCGAGTTGTGAGGCCTGGATGCTCTGCAAACACAGTGGGGTATGAAGCAAACAGGCGCTGCACGGCTGCACGCTGTTGCTCAAGAAGGTGCACTAGAGCATCGTCAGCCACCTGTCTGGAGTTCCCCGCCCACTGGTCAGCAGAGACATGACACTCCCAGTTAGCCTCCACCTGGGCTTCACTGTCCCTCACTCCTTCTCCTCCGTGACCGCTGCAGGTCAACACAGGGACAGCGAGAGGCTCAGGGGAGCGCCTCACAAACTCTTTCACCTGATTCACATGGCACAGCTGATTCTTTTTACGCCTATCTGGAATAGCCACAAGATAGTCTAGGTCAGAGATCTTTTTTACCACCTTATAAGGACCAGCATACTTGGCAGACAACGGATGACCTGGCAGAGGTAACAGAATCAACACCTCCTGCCCCACCTTAAACTCCCGGAGTTTTGTCTTCTCATCGTACCTGTCCTTCATAAGTGCTTGCGACCCTACCAAATTCCTACCTGCCAACTCTAGGCTTCTCAGCATTCTCTCTCTACTCTCGAGGACATACTTTAACATGGAACATGGTTTTGCTGTGCCTTCCCAGATTTCTCTAACCATGTTGAGGGGGCCTCTGACCTGATGTCCGAAAACTAACTCATTGGGACTGAACCCTAGGCTTTCACCAGGTACCTCCCGAGCAGCAAATAATACAGAGGGCAACCCAAGATCCCAATCCTTGCCATTCTCAACACAGTAACAACGCAGCATGCTTTTCAGAGTCGAGTGCCACCTCTCCAACACCCCTTGACTCTCTGGGTGATAGGCTGAAGAGACAACTGTACTGATACCGTGCTGCTGCATGGTCTGTTTGAAAAGGTTAGAAGTAAAGTCTGACTGCAATTCCTGCGGGTACCCATACCTAGAACAGTACAATAGCAAGTTACGAACAACAGTCTTAGCAGTACCATTTCGCATGGGGTATGCATCCGGATGAGTGGCAACATCCATGATTGTGAGGAGGAACTTGTTGCCTGCACTAGTAGGGGGTAGAGGGCCAACCATGTCGATTATAACCTTACTGAATGGTGGCCCGATTACAGGAATAGGGTGTAACGGAGCCTTGGGAATACACTGGTTTGGTTTACCTACGGTCTGGCAGGTACTGCACATTGCCACCCATGACGCCACATGTGCCTTCATACCTGGCCACCAAAACAATTTCGCCAATGCTGCTACCGTCTTACGTACACCCAAATGCCCTGCCAACGGTACATCATGCGCCAACCTCGTAGGCTATCACGGCACACACTAGGCACTACCAACTGGTCAACCACTCTCGACCCACCCTCCCAACTCCGTCTGGGATCTAGAAAATGCCTGTACAATATGCCCTCCACACGAAAGAAGTCCCCCGGCTTTGCATCCCTGTCCTCATCAAGTTCCAGCGCACCGTTACTACACTTCTGAAGCTCAGGATCATCTATCTGCAGCCGACAGATATCTGAAGGAGCCAATCTATCTAAGTGCTCCCAGAGCAACTTATGGCCTCCCCCGATACTGGACTGTTCGATCCTATTTTGCTTAAGTGTGTAATGTTGCTGTCTCGGAGTTTTCTCATGCCCTACCTCCTCACCAAGTGTGACAGGTTCTGGGGCCACTCCGGACCTAAACATTGGTGCTAATACTGAGTCGCCAAGAAGAGCCGCTGGATCAAAACTCACAAAACTTCTCCCAACTTTAGCTTTCTCCTTCCGACCGTTCCTCCGCTGGTCTAGAGACTGAGGAATAGGCTGTGACACCTTAGATGCACGAGATCGGGTGACAACACACGCCATCTGCTGTAATTGACACCTCTCGACCAACTCCTGCCCCTCCCTACTCACGTCGGCCGCCCTCTCGGCAACGACTAAGGGTGGAACCTCAGAAGTAGGCACCGCAAAGTCGTTGCCGAGAAGAAGGTCGACGCCCTCTACTGGCAGTTTCTCTACGATTCCAACATCTATCTCTCGTGTCACACCATCAACCTCCAGCTCCACTCGAACCAACGGGTATGACCGTGTAGCATTAATACCCTGCACCACAACTACCCGTGCCGCGTTTATAGGTTGGCCTTTAAAGTTTTTCATCAGAGTCTGGGATGCACCTGTATCACGCAACAACTCCAACCCATGCTTGCAACCAGTCCAACTCACGCAGCCATGCCCTCTATGGTCACAAAAAGCATCGCGGACAGGTTTCGAGCCTTCCGGACACTCCTTCACTGGCTGTGCCCCCGCATCTGACATATTACCCCGGGTAAACGCAGAAGACCTCAGAGACACCCCAATGTTGCTAGCCAAACACAAGACTGCTGTAGGTTGGTTACTAGGGCAGGAACGTGCAAAATGCCCCTTTTTATGACACTTAAAACACTCTACTTCACCCTTGGACTTCCCCTGAGGTGGGGAAGGGCCCTGATCTTTCCTAAACGGGACGGTTTTTGGTTTGTGATCAAAATTAGTTCATTGCTCTTACTTTTGTTATTAAATGTTGCATCACTGACTCAGGGGGGTGGAGTGTTGCGCCCCTTGTTAACTGCATCGGTCCGTTGTGCAGACCCGCACCCACGAATCAGCGATAATCTCAGGTCAGCCAACTCAGCTGCCTCTTGTAGAGTTTTAGGATGTTTCTTTTTGAGGTTCAAAGTCAGGTCGCCGCCTGTGCATTTAAAAAATTGCTCTAGAAGGAATAACTGCTCAAGCTCTTCGAATGTCGTCACCTTCTCTGACCTCAGCCAATTTTTCAAAGCATCAGACAGTTCCCGGGCATGTTCTAGAAAAGTGCACTCACGACCCTTCGTAACACCCCGAAACTTCAACCTATATGTCTCTGGTTGTAACTCGTACGCCCGCAGAACAGCTTCCTTCAATACCTCATAATCGATGCAAGACTCCAAGGGCAACGCATCATATGCCTTGAGTCCTTTGCCAACCAACCTAGAGGAAACAAGGGCTGCCCACTTAACCTCGGGCCATTGGTGCTCCCGGCACTTCTTCTCAAAACGCAGGAAAAACTCGGTGACACCAGACTCGTCAAATGCAGGGACTAACTTAAGAAGGTGCGATAAAGACTGATCAAGACCTCGATACCCAGAACCGAGACGCTGCCCTGTCGATTCCACCCGAGACTACTCAAGCTCTATGTCTGCACAGTACTTCGTAGCCTCAACCTGAAGCTCAGCCTCATGTATGGCCTTTCTCTCCTCAGCCTGAATCCTAAGCTTAGCCATCTCAAGCTCAGATTCCCGCTGCTGCTGATCAGCCTCATATATGGCCTTTCTCTCCTCAGCCTGCTTCTGCATCTTAGCCATCTCAAGCTGGAAGAGCATATCTGGAGTTAAACCTTGAGGAGGAGGAGATGCAACAATTGGAGACCCACCCAGTGATCCACCCAGGGGCAAACCACACTGCCAGTGACTATCGGCCTGCGGGAACGTCCTCGGATCCGGTGTTCTAGAGAGCATGATGGGAGTAGAGTGGAGGGGGGGCTTGGCCGAAGGTGCCAAAGCACCCGCTCCACCCTGTACACCACGCACCCCGCCCAGCACACATGCCACCAGGTCACTTCTCGTCATGCTGCTAGTGCCAACATGCCCCACGACCGTGGCCAAACACTGGAGACCATACCGATCAATCCCCGACACCCGGTCAACAGTAATAGGCATCTCCAGAAACTTCCTTGCATCCTCCTCACTAGTTACTACTCTAATGTCATCTAACAAACCCAGCTTCTGCACCTCAGAGCCTGCTTCCCGTACTGTGTCCTCACTATGCACTGATCCATCGTTCGACATAGTGTCCACCGGAAATCCTCAACGTTTATAAAAAAAAAAATGTACCTAAACTCTCATGTAGCACTATTCACTCAAAAAATGCTTGAAGACAACTCAAGTGCTATACTACGTTGCCAAAAAAAAAAATCCAACGTGTCCAAAATATTCCTCAAAACCAAATGTCCACTGCCAAACTGTGAGAAATAACAATCGACCCCCAAACGGTGATTAAAAAAAAAATCCTCCACAAAAAATCCTGCAATTATTTCTTAGTTCACTAAATCCTAGACTAAGGTCGCCATTTGTTATGACGACTAAGATAAGATACTAGGCAAGGTCGCCATTTGTTACGACCGGGACTACGAATAAAACAAGGGCACTCAATGATTGGACTAGTAATAGGGCACTATGCAACAACGGTACGCTAGATCCAAACCCTCGAACTTATATGCCGGCGAACAAAACACCTATACCCTCCAGATTTAATCTGCGATAGCGGGGTATCCTTAACTGGGCATAAATGTACTCTACTTCAGGCTAACCGGCACTGGGATAGCCTGATAACAAACAAGATGCAAGTTACGTTAAAATGCATAAAAAGGAATCTATGGAAAGATCAATTAAATCACTGCAAGATTTAATACAATAAAAAGATGCTTCAATACAGTTACTCTAAACAACAATAAACTCTTCACTCCTATCTGAAAGAAAGTGAAGTATAGTCCTACAGCATAGACCTGGAAACTTCTGAAGAAAGTCTGATGCTCATAAGATGCTCGTACTTATACTTAGAACTATATAAAGGCAGGAGGCAGGACACCACACGTGTACATCGAATACACTAAAAGATAGGACATATAATGTTAACTGACACGAGAATACTATAAATGCGCAACGGTAGCAATGCTCGACACTAAATGAAGTACTTCCTCATCAACGAAACAGTCCGCTATGGTTGTGCGGCTCAGCAACAACCTAGACTAATAAATGCTGTGAATAATAATGCGCACATATCAAAGAGCTTATATTAAATACTAACAAGTGTCTACTCGATTAATAATGTCTAGCTGGGATACTCTAGGTAAGGAACTGGGGTTGAGCAAGACAGCCTCGCAGCCTAGCGATGTCCTTAAGACTGCATCCTTTAAGTTACGTTAATTGACTAGGGGGCTCTCTTGATAGATCCAGATCACAAGTATCTGGTTCTATCCTGGCGACCCTCTAAAGACAAGCAAAGAGGTAGCAAAGTGTGGAACTGGTACAGGCCAAAACCCTCAGTCAACACAATGCTGCACTCGCAAAGGACGCAACCGAAAAGACAACCCAGGCTACCACAGGACCGGTCGAAGTCGTGTAGGTATAAGCAAACCGTACACACATCGGAGACAACGACTACAGTTACCTTATCCCAGTCTAGCATTAAATAAAAGAGCAGAAACACTAAATCAATAATAGAGTCATACAAAGTTCTTAACCTATACTAACTAAGAACCCTCAAACCTATTCTAAGTACATGTAAATATCTCTGAGGACGGCGCATGCAATACAATGGGCCGGCTATGAAAGCCGTATGCAGAACCCAAGGGGAGTGTTGTGCAGTTAATAAAGGTTAGAGTATGGAAAGAGAGAATCGAGCGAGAGAAACAGTGATAAAGGTGGTGATCGGGAGAGCGTATGCAAAGGGATGTTAAAAGCACGCGCGCCAAGCCTGTCCTGACGAGGACAGCTCCTGGGGACCCTCATGGAGGAGGTTAGTTACACAGGAGCCCGCAAAGGCGCGATGGTCGGCCAATCACGGGTCGAGACGTCACAAGACACAGCCAGACACCACCTCCTCGCTCTGAAAGTCTTTCTCATTCCCACGCTGGTACTATCATCACTACTGTTGATATAAAATATAACCCGTTGTCACAGACGAAAACAAAGACCACCACTGGACTGTCTGTGACAATGCGATTACTAGGAAAGAAAGAACAAAATTCTCTGATAACTGTAGCCCATTTCGATGTCCCTGGCGAGCGCTAGTGGCTAACGAGAGGCGATTCTGCCAACGCTGGTAGACGTCACAGTATCATCAGATTTGCTTACTTTTCTGGCGGCGGCCAAAGTGTCCTTGCACTCCCTTGATGAACCTTTTTCTCCCCCCCCCCCCCCCCGGCTGCTCACCTGGATAGGGACTTTAAGTTACAGAATAAGGCCTACCGGATGTTCTCTCAGTACTTGGTGAGTCACCAAGTAGCCGCCTCTCTTTCACGTACTATCTCAGCCATAGCTGACCCCCAAGTTACAAGAGCCACTGAGCTGTCTAGACGACTCTTGCTTCAAAATTCCATTCAATCACTAGGGGACATTAGAATTGCGATCTTAGAAGCGGTTCGAGCCCGTCAAGATCTGAGAGTCCATCTGGTGAGAAAGTTGCCGGCGGACATAGGTCGCCGGGTAACTCTCTCTCCGGTACTTACTGCCACCCTTCTTAACTCAGAAACCTGGAGTCTGGTTTTTAATATGGTGAGTGGTTGGAAGCAGGTTACCTCCCAAGCTAGGAAGGATCCGGCTAAGAAGCCCTTTCATAAGTCAAAGGGCGGTAACAAACCATACCAGCCCCAAGCTAAGCAATCACCAAGAGATCCCAGACCCCCTCCTCAGCAGGGAGGTAATCTGCACAAACCCAAACACAGTAAACATTCTGGGTATAAAGGGAAGGCCCCCCACAAAGGTAATCAGGGCCCATCATCAGCTAAGCTAGCCAAGCGTCCGATGCCAACCCACCTCCCCCTCCAAAAAACTAGCCACTCATACTCTCAACATCCCGGTGCCGTGCTCAAAGACACAGGATTTGAGAGTTGCCTTGAAGGACGAACCCCGGTTGCACCTGGGTTCGTTCCGTTTATCCCGCTCAGCCTGGCCCAAGCATACCTGGGTGAGGAAGGTAGTGAGCAAAGGAATCACCTGGCGGTGGCGCCGGCGGCCTCGACTGCGTCAGCCGCGGGAATACACCAATGTGTCTCAGGAGGAGGAGGCACTACTTCAGGAAATGATTACCAAACAGGTCCTTATTCCGGTCAATGCCGATCATCCAGTATTCACGTCAAGACTCTTCTTAGTGCCAAAAAGGGACAGTGTGCAGATGCGACCAGTTCTAGATCTCTCGCACCTGAACACCTTTATAGAGAATTCACCCTTCAGGATGTTGACTGTTCAACAACTCAGACTCGCACTTCCGCCGCAAGGTTGGATGTGCTCGATCGATCTCAAAGATGTTTATTGGCATGTGACCCAGGGGCGTCATCTGCTCTCTAAAAGTGGGGGGGACATTCAGAGATAGATATAGGAAAAACAGGCGAGCGAAGCGAGCGATCAGCTGGGGGAAAATTTGAGAAAACTTAACAATATTTGGTGCATTTTAAGCCCACATAATTATGAATAAATGATTTATATTAAGGGGAAAAGATATGTGTTATTTATCAATATTAACCAGTGCAAGTTTAAACACCTATAGTTCACAGATAGATTTCAAGTCTACTCTGACATCCTCAAATTCTCATTATACTACTTAAATCAGCAAACACTACGATCAGTATTTAACATTAAAAGGATATAAGGATACAAATAAAATAATTATTATATGGCAATGAACTAACTATATACCATATATACCATATACCATATAACTATATACCATAAACTAACCTAGGGTTATGTCTTTTGGTTAGGTTAATGTTATACGGTACATATAATACTGTATATATATATTAGCACCAGGCAGAAAATTTAATTTACACTACATAGAAGATAGATCAACTGATCAAGGAAATGTTGCAGGAGTCAGGAGATACAGAAAGATCAAGCAGATAATAACAAAATTATAGCCTACAAATAGGCTTAGCTACAATACGTTATGTCGATAATTTCATATCTAGAATTGAAACAACAGTAAGGTTAAATGTTTAAGGCAGAGTAGATAGTTTACCATATAACCCAATCTTACTATGCAGTCTAGGCTTAGCCTAGACTGCCTAGTAAGATTGAGAAGACTGTAGCCTACACCAGATTGAAAGACGAGATCTTTAATTGTACAAGGGTTTAATCATCATATAATGGAGCAAATTAACTCATGAAGGATATTAATGGTGAAGATAGAAAGAAGCCTTTGTCCTGTAGTGAACGAATTTACTAATATGTCCTGACAATAATGACCATAAAGTCATAAACTATAATGTGTAGCTACCAAAGTTACCAAACTAAACCGTCGGACCGTAACATTCCAGTCTACCGTGCACGTCTTGCTAGTTTCAAATATTTGTGTAGAAGAACAATGTCTAATAGTGAAGGCATTACCTTAGATCATCATCCAGGAAACCAGAATACCATCCTCAAAGCCTCAAAGGCGGCCAAAGCTTTAAAAGGCCGCTAATGTTGGCTTTTGCCGTCCTACAGACTACAGAACTTCCGTCTTCATGTAAACACTAAACAGTGGGATAAGTCACACAATATTTACGTAAGAAATTTAGCTGACAACGAGCCAAACAAATTACTACATCAATAACATCATAACATATTATATTTGTATGTGTTTAGTATATATAATTTCTATCTTATTAAACATTTCAGTGACTTCTATCTAGTTTCTAGTATATAAAACTTGATGAAAAAAGTGGGGGGGACAATCGATATGTTGTCCCCCCCTGAATGAAAAGTGGGGGGGATATGTCCCCTCCGTCCCCCCCGCAGATGACGCCCATGGGCATGTCCCTATAAACAAGCGGTTCCAAAAATTCCTCGCTCTGAGGGTACGGCACGAGACTTATGTCTTTCAAAGGATGCCGTTCGGGTTGAACCTAGCACTGAGAGTGTTTACAAAACTCGTCCGGCAAGCTCTTTTTACCCCTGTTAGTTCGAGGCATACAGGTGTTTTGGTATCTGGACGACTGGCTAGTAGTGGCAGACTCTTTGGAATTATGTAAAGACCATGTAAACCAAGTGTTAGCTCATGTACAAACCCTAGGGTTCAAAGTGAACTTGGCAAAGTCTCACCTTGTCCCCACAAGGACTATTCAGTGGATAGGGCTGGTCTGGGACACCGCCACTCTGACTCTTACTCAGAGTGTGGACAACCGCGGCAGATTTCGCAAGAAACTGTTCCGGTTCCTCCACAGTCTGGATACGACCAGGAAAATGTGGGATTCCCTGATCGGTTCTCTCAACTGGGTACAATTAACTGTCAAGTTGGGCCGATTGAAAGTCAAGCGATTAATCCTGGAAGGCAACAAAGTGTTCCCTCTCTTTCCGGAGAAGGAATTATGGCCAATTCCTCCATTAATCCACAACTTACTCTCGGTCTGGACCAAGCGGGAAGTTCTCTACTCTGTCATAACATGGGTTTCTCCTCCTCCTACGGTGTGGGTAGACACAGACGCCTCGGGGGCACTAGGTTGGGGATATCAGTCAAGCCTGGGCCATCAGGGTCAGGGCATCTGGTTGACGGACAGCCAGTCACATATCAACAAGCAAGAGCTTTTAGTCCCCCTCTTCTTTTTCCAAACTCACGGCATGACTTTGAAAAACAAATCGATAGCGTTCCGAATGGACAACCAAACGGCAGTTTTTTGTATTCAGAGACAAGGCTCAGTGAGGTCGCAAGAGTTGCTGAAGGTTTCAGAACAAATTTTTACCCTAGCCGAATCACTAGGTATTTCCCTGCATGCAACCTACCTCCCCGGCGTGGCGAACGTCTGGGCAGACGCTCTCTCTCGCCGGCGGAGCACACTAGTAGAATGGACAATCAAACAGGCTATCTTCAACAAGATGATTGCAACGCCGGCCCGTCCACAGGTGGACTTGTTTGCGTCCACAAAGAACCACAGACTCCCACTCTTTCTCACACGCCAAGGGGTAACCCCGGCGGGGGGACCCGATGCATTGCTGGTCGATTGGGACAGGTGGACCTCAATCTCTCTGTTTCCGCCACCAGACTCTGTGTTAATGTGCAAAGTCATTCACAAGCTGAGGGATTACCGGGGCCGGGTCGCAATGATCGCGCCGCTATGGCCGGCCCAGGTATGGTACCACCAATTGCAACAGTGGTGCAGGACCCCGGTGTCCCTCCCAGTCTCCGCTTTCCACTTGGAAACGATTGGCAACCTTCGGACCTTGCTCAATTTTGCCTTATGGATATTTACTATGCCAAATGGTTAGCACAATTTGGGGCAAGTGTCACTAATAAGTTAATGAACCAGTACACTCTGTCTACCAGGAGACAATATCAATCTCACTGGAAAACTTTTACAACCTGGATTGTTGAGTCAGGGCAAACGACTGCCTCGGGAGCTTTAATTTTCAAATACTTAGATTATCTATTCGAGCAGAAACAATTTTCAGTCGTCACGTTAAAAAAATCATTTGTCTGCCATTAGAACCCCCTTCTTTGATCTCACTGGTCTTTCCATACCACAGGCGGAGGAGAAAGGTTTTATGAGGGCGTGTTTCAAGCTACGTCCACCACCCCGTCAGCTCATGCCCACCTGGTCACTTGATAAAGCCTTATCGATTCTTCAATCCCACAAATATAATAATTCGCCGGATTTTGACTCGCTGTTAAAAAAGGCTGTCTTTCTCATGGCTCTGGCCACCTGAAACCGGGTGTCTGAGCTGGCGGCGATGAGCAACGAACCTAACTGCCTCAGGTTTGGGAGAATGCACGATCATGTTCAAGTCGCGCTGTCTCCCACTTTTATCGCTAAGAACGAACATTCGGACCATGTTTTCTCTGAATTTTCCGTCCCGGCCTTGAAGAGAGGCCTCACTCATCACCTCTTATGTCCGGTGCAAGCACTCACAAAGTTTATGAGGGCAGTGCAACCTCGCCAACCAGGTGCTTTATGGGTAAACCAGGCAGGTAAGCGTGTTACGAAACGGAAGTTAGCTTCCTTGCTTGTCGACGTTATCAGGGAAAACAATCCCGGCGCGATAGGCAGGGCTCACGATATCAGGAAATGGGCATTATCCCTCAGATTTCTGCAAAAAAATTCAGTAGATGACATTGCAAATACTCAACTATGGGCTTCCAATCATACATTCCTTACACGCTACCTGTCTGTTGCTCTAGATAAACCAAAGCGTACCTGTGTAGCTTTACGGCAACGGGTACAATAGGTAATGTTCTATTATTTTTTATAAGATGTGTTGTTTAAAAGTGGGGGGGGGGGTGCGGAATAGTCCATAAATCCCCTCTGTACCCTTGGAGATTGTGATGTGTCACGAGCTGTGATAGGACGGGTTCTACAGTCCAGTATTAATATTAATTTTTAAATTCTAAAAAGATATATCGCATAGTTGCAACTATGTGTGTTTTACCAAAGTGTACAAATATATTTACTGTACAAATAATTTTAAGAATGGAACGAATAACTACTGCAGAGTTATAGTTCTAAGGAACACAAGCGTGTCCACCTATTTCATGCATACGATCGAATGCAAAGATCTGACCATGAGCAAGCAGTTTCTTAATGCCACGCACTGCTTGCAAATCTTTTATACCTTTTTTATATGTTGTATTGCATACAATAAAACTTAAGAAAATGTTATCCGGATTCTTCTTCCCTAAGGTTAGGATATTTTACGAATATCCCGCCTCCAGTCTTGATAATCAGGCAAAGTCGTCAATGAGGAAGAGGCCCTATTAAATTATAGGTTTGATTCCCGAAGGGAAGTAGAGAAAACCTAATATTTAGTAGGGCCCCGTAATCATTGACGACACTGTCCCTCCCAACCATCCCACTTCCCATTCGTTGATTTCCATAGTTTATTCTTGGTATATCAGTGAAGGACGAAGATGGCCGCTACAGGGCCTGGTGTCGGGGAAGCAAAATATGAGAAATCCACGTATATGGCAAGTCATAATTTATGATAACAGATATTAAGTTCTTTTTTATTTTTTATTTAACAGAGTTTTTTCTGATCAAAATGACGATCCCATAAGGGAATTAAGCGTGCACTTATGACGAGTACTCCATAATACTTCCGAGCGGGCTATTCAAAATGCTGGCGCAGGATGTTGAATGGAGACTATTATTATTAATAGGCGAAGTCTTCAATGATGAAGGGGCCCTACTAAATATTAGGTTTTCTCTACTTCCCTTTGGGAATCAAACCTATAATTTAGTAGGGCCCCGTAATCATTGACAATATTGCCTATTAATATAATAGTCTCCCTTCAACACCCACGGCAGCAGTTTTGAATCTCCCGCGCGGAAGGGTCAGGGAGTACTCTCATAAGTGCACGTGCACGCTTAATTCTCTTATGGAATCGTCCTTATGATTGGGTATCCTACAGAAGAAGAAAAATTGTAGAAAATAAAAAAGAAAATTTGACTTAATATCTGTTATATTATGGCTTTCCATGCGTGGATTTCTTGTGCGCAGCACCCAGGCGCAGGCTCCCTTGCGGCCATAACTTCCTTCACTGATATATCAAGACTTAACCTATAAACGGCCAACTGGGTGTATTGAACACCACTGTTCTGGGCGAGCATATTAGGCTCCATTCATGCCTATAATCGTCATTTTACGATAAATATCGTTATTACTTATTCATATGCGCCTATTTTACCTTCACTATGAAGATAGTAACCTGTAACAACAATAAAACAAGTGGGAATAAGGTTTTCATGATCAAAATCGCGAATAAACATGGAGCAGCCCATTCCTGAATTGTGGAGCAAATTATAGGTTTGACTCCTGTAAGGAGATAAAGAAAACCTAATATTTAGTAGTGGCCCCGTAATCATTGACGAACATGCCTATTACATAAGGCATCCTCTTCAAACACTAATCCGCCGTAGTTTTGAATCTACCGCGCAGAGCATTTAAAAACTGAGGAGCCTTCATCATGAGCGCACGCGACCTCACTCATGGCTTCAGTCATTATGAATTGGGTTCTCACTACGAAAAAACTTCGTAAAAAATAAAAACAAAAAGAAAATAAAGAATAACTATCTAATAAGCTTTCCATCATATCGTGGATGTACTTGTGTGGATCTCTGACCAGACGCTGATTCAGGCGTCATTCCTCCTTCACTGACATATCAAGTAAACCAAAATCCTCAATACATCAACGAATGGGAAGGGGACGGTCGGGAGGGCCCCAGTCGTCAATGATTACGGGGCCACTACTAAATATTAGGTTTTCTTTATCTCCTTACAGGAGTCAAACCTATAATTTATTAGTGGCCCCTCCATCATTGACGAACATGCCTGATTTCTAAGACTGGAGGGGGACATTCGTAATCATATCATAACTCTAGAAAAGCAGATAATAAAAACAACCACATAGTATTCTTACTTTTGAAAATATATTTAACAACGGCGTAGGCCGAAAATATACAAGAAAAAGGGGGTTCAGGCAGGTGCGTGCTTCAAAGAAGCCTGCCTGACAAAAAATGGGTAACCCTGAAGATTCTGAACACAGATCTGTAGTTACAAAGGCACCCCACTCAACGAGTGGTGACAAAAAATAACAAGTTATAAGTTTATATGTGCACATAATAAACCCCAAAATAAACTTGGAGATAAATTGCAAAGGAACTCCATTGTTCTAATATTAAATTGCTTTCGCAGCTAAAACTACTATAACAACACCGTTGTTTTGTACTTAACATTGTACTAGCACAATTTCTCACTGAGAAATTTTCATATCACATTTTAACCTTAAATTGTATCACAGCTCTCATACTCCGGCGGGGTCTAGGGTGTCCTATGTCAACTGACTGCACCCCCCCCCCCCCCCTTTCCCGTGAAAGTAAACAAAAGTGACTGCAGGGCCACCTAGACCCTCTGCCTTAAAGCTATACATGGTAAGGAAGGTTTGTCTAGAGCAACTGACAAGTATCTAGACAGAAACGTATGATTAGACGCCCACAACTGCGTGGACGCGATGTCTTCGACTGAAAAAATGTTCAGGAAACGTAAAGAGGCTGCCCATTTGCGTAAATCGTGGGCCCGACCCACAACGCCGGGATTACTTTCTTTAATGACTTCTACCAGAAGAGAGGCTAATCGCCGTTTAAGTAAGCGTTTACCCGTACTTGCTACCCATAAAGCACCTTGGGGGTTTCGAGGAGCTACTCTCAAATATTTGGTTAGAGCTTGCACTGGACATAGATTATGATGCACCTTTCCCCTTTTTAACGCCGGCACCGTGAACTCAGAAAACACGTGTGCACTATGCTCATTCTTGGCTACAAAACCTGTGGAGGGTGCAATGGAAATACATTCATTAAGTCTACCAAACCTAAGACAATTAGGTGTGTTGCTCATCGCCGCCAGCTCAGACACTCTGTTTCCGGTGGCCAAAGCCAAAAGGAAAACCGCCTTTTTTAAGAGTAATGCAAAGTCTGCAGTATTTTGGTACAGACGAGAGTGAAGCAAAGACAAAGCTTTGTCCAGAGACCAAGTAGGCATGAGCTGACGGGGAGGTGGGCGGAGTTTAAAACATGCTCTCATAAAACCTGTTTCCTCCGCTACCGGTATGGAAAGACCCGTAAGGTCTAAAAAGGGCACTCTAATCGCAGTTAAGTGATTTTTTAATGTTACCACAGATAAACGTTTCTGCTCAAACAGATAATTCAAATAATTAAAAACTAATGCCACTGAGGGTACAGTTTGTTCTGTTCTAACGATCCAAGAAGTAAAGGCTTGCCAATGTGATTGATACTGTCGTTTTGTAGACTGAGTATATTGATTGAGTAATTTATTGGTCACATCTCTACCGTATGGTGCTAGCCACTTGGCCTCCTGAATGTCCATAATGCAAAAGTCAGCGAGGTCGCTAGGTTGCCAATCGTGTCTAAGTGGAAATACCCGACCGGGAGCGATACCGGGTCCGGGCACCACATTTTCAATTGCTGGTACCACAACTGCGCCGGCCACAGGGGCGCGATTAGCGAGACTAAGCCTCGATAATCTCGTAGTTTGTTCACTACGTGGCACATTAGTGACGCATCTGGCGGTGGAAACAGATAGATGGAGCTCCATCTGTTCCAGTCTGTCACTAGGGCGTCTGGCCCCCCCGCCGGCGTTTTCGCCCGGCGGGTGAGGTATAGAGGGAGTTTGTGAGTCTCCTCGGACGCAAAAAGATCCACTTGTGGATGGGAGAGCTCTGCAATCATTAGGTTGAAAATGGGTTGCTTGAGCTCCCATTCTACTGTCGTGCTCTGTCTCCGGGACAGAGCGTCTGCCCAGACGTTCGCTACGCCTGGGAGATAAGATGCGTGAAGATAAATATCTAGACTGTTGGCTAGAGCAAAAATCGCTTCCGACACGTTTAGCAACTTCCTTGACCTCGTTGACCCTTGTTTCTGAATACAGTGGACTGCATTCAGATTGTCCATTCTGAAGGCCACCGACTTGCCCCGTAACGCCGGGCCGTGAGCCTGAAGGAAATACAAGGGGACTAGTAATTCTTTGACATTGATGTGAGAGATTTCTAAGTGGGACCAAAGCCCCTGACCCTGGTGCCCCTGATTTGACTGAAATCCCCACCCTATTGTGCCTGACGCATCCGTGTCTACCCATACCGTTGGTGGAGGAGAGGTCCATGACATTATTGAGTGCAATGTTTCCCTCTTCGCCCAGACCGCTAGTAAGGTGTGGATTAATTTCGGGATGGGCCATAATTTTCCCGCTGGTAAGAGCGGGAAATATTTGTTGCCTTCCAATATTAATCGTTTTACTTTCAACCGGCCCAACTTGACAGTTAGTTGAATCCAGTTGAGAGAGCCGACCAGAGACTCCCAGACCCTTCGCGTCGTAGTCAGACTGTGAAGAAACCTGAACAGTTTCCTGCGAAACCTGTTGCGATTGTCCACACTCTGACTCAGAGTGAGAGCGGCGGTGTCCCAGACCAGCCCTATCCACTGAATTACTCGTGAGGGCACAAGGTTTGACTTTACCAGATTTACCTTGAAGCCTAGAGTTTTGACATGATTTAAAATGATATTGACATGTTTTATGCATAATTGTTGTGTCTCTGCCACCACCAGCCAGTCGTCTAGATACCACAACACTCTGATCCCTTGATTTAACAATGGCATCAGGGCTTGCCGGACTAGTTTTGTGAATAATCGAGGTGCTAGGTTCAAGCCGAACGGCATCCTCTGAAAAACAAAATTTTGGTGCCTGATCTGTAAGGCCAAAAACCTTTGAAATCTTTTGTTGACCGATACGTGCCAATAGGCGTCTGTCAGGTCTAGTGAACACATCCAACCTCCCGGTGGAAGTGTTAGCCTGATTTGGTGTACTGTTAACATTCTGAAAGATTCGTTGTGAATGTGAAGATTCAGATAAGACAGGTCTACGACCGGCCTCATCTGAACACTGTCCCTTTTGGGAACCAAAAATAGTTTGGACGTGAATACAGGGTAATTTGGTGGGACCGGGATGATGACATTCTTGGCAATCATTTCCTGGGCTAGTGACTCCACCTCTAAAGAAACAAAATTCGCCGTTGTCGGCTGACGTAATCGAGGTCGCCGGAGCCACTGCCAAGTGATGCCTTTGCGTGCCACCATCCGTGCCCAAGTGTTTAACGGCCATGCTTGGTGACACGTTCGGAACGACCCAGTTAGCAGACAAGGGTTCGCCGGCTGTACTACCCTCGGTTCCTCCGGCCTTAAGGTAGGCACCGGGAGTGAGAGAGACTTTAGTTTTTTGATGGTGGGGTTGGTGGTGCTGGACGCTTTGCCGCCTCTTAGCCGAAGACTGGCCCTGACCTGGTTTATTCTGGCCGCGTCCTCTCTGACCTGAAAACCTACTCTGTCTATGCCTGTACTGACCCTGGGGGGAGTGGGAGGACTTAGGCGGAAGAAAAGGTTTAGATCCCCCTGGCTGAGCTTTAGTAGTAGGCCTGGGTTTGGGGAAGTTAAATGCAGGTTTCTTAGAAGGGGTGGTACTGTGCTTAACGGCCTGTGCCATATTGAACACCGTTCGCCACACTTCAGGGGTCATTAAAGAGTGGTGACATAACCACCTGATTAGCAATGCGATCAGGTAGCTTGCGAACTAACGACATCCTAAGATCTTGTCGTGCTCGTACCGCCTCAAGCAAGGCGGTACGTATGTCACCCAAGGATTGGATTGACGACTGAAGAATCAGTCGCCGGGATAACTCAACCGATCTTCGAGCATCCGCATCTGCGATTGCCTGAGTGGACCGTAGTAAAGACTTAGCCACCTGCTGAGATACTATGTACTGCGAGAACAGGCGAAAAGCTTTTCCCCGTAGCCTAAATTCTCTGTCTAGGTGAGTAGGGGTAGGGGTAGGGGTAGTGAACGGGTCCTTCAGTTCACAAAGATTAATCTTAGGGGCAGCTAGAAATGAAAACAAAGCTGACGGGACTCCGCCGGCAGAACCCACCGGCATGGAGAACCATGAATGAGTATCTTGAGGGATCTGGTGGGAAGATTTAGAAGTGAAAGTGGTTGCAAAGTTTTGAGCCTCTACCTCCCAATCTACCCAAGGTCCTGGTCCCAACTGTCCCACCTTCAAAACTGGATTAGCTGCGTCGTCTGTGACGGTCTGTAAATCTAGTTCAGGAGTGAGAGCTGACAGAGTCTTAATATCATTAAACCCATCCAGCTTAGACCAGTCTGAAAATAGTTTTGAAGCTGAGGCAGGGGGTAAAGCAGGCTTAGAAGCATACACAAAATAATCTTGGTATAATAACTAGGTATAGCCTTGATGTTTACGTCCAGAACATTACCCAAAGTATCCACGGCCCTTAATTTCTTTGACTTATTGCCCTGGATGACCCACTCACGCGGTACCGGGAGTTCCCCTGACAAGGTAGGTTGGGCAAGCTCTGGTTTAGAGGGGTTCAAAAGAACCCATGACTCGTCTGGCCCATAAAGTAAGGGCATAGCTACCTTTCTAAGAGGCGCTTTGTCTAGAGGGGGTGGATTGACATCCGTTATGACCCTGACATTTGAAGTTGTCAATGCCGCCGTAGCAGGCCTAGTGATCCCTGAGGTTAACAGAGTGGGAGGGTTAGGGATCTTAGATAAATCAATCGAAGTCATCAGAGGCCGTACCGTAGAACTTGTCGTGGGAGCCCCCAAGTCCATTGTGGGGTTTTCCTGTTGTTGGCCAAAAAATTTAGATAAAGCATGAGTAAGCAGCCCATTAATTTCCTGTGCCGTAACAAACTGGTTTGATGAAGAACTTACAGGTGAATCATTAGTATCCTGTGCGGCGTCCAAGCCTGAGCCTGACCCTTGTCCTTCCATCTCCGAAATTATTGAAACTTCGTCTTTCTCCTCCTGATCCTCCTGAGAAGACCCCGCCGAGGCAGGGGTACCTTGTTGCCAAGATAAGTCTGGGATAGAGGATGGGATCGCCGCGTCCCTGTGGACATCGGCTACTGTGTGACTCGTTTGAGTCGGACGTGGGTGGTCAGACCCTGGTTGAGCAAACCGCCAAACACCGAGGCCCTGGCCTACGCTCTCTTGAGAGTCTGAAACATTCTCAATTACTGAACCCCCTGAACTTTCCAATTCCAGGGTTAAAATATTAAGTGGCAAATCCTCTTTTGGGACAGGCGCTGCACTGGACTCTTGGGCCTTAACACAAACTCTGTCTGGGGTAGAGGTACGATGAGATGCACTAGAAGTTGGTGAATGTCGAGAGGACTTCCGTTTATGTGAATCCTTTTTGGAGGATTTATGGCTACGGTGTGACCGCGAACTATTCTTAGATCTGGAGGAATCCTCGCCGTGACCACTGGTGGAACCTTCCGTCCTACTCTTCTTACTCGCCGGTGAAGAGGCACGACTAGATGACTGGTGTCTAAGAGGAGACCTAGACCGAGATCTCGCCCGAGACGAGGAGGCGGATACCGGGGGTGTAGGCTCTCTTGGGCGTTTAGGTGTAGCAGCAGAAGATACAGAACCCTGACCAGTCTCCGCCGGCTTAATACACGTGACTCTAGAGGAACGTTTAGGGGGAGGGTGTTCGGAGAGCAATCTATCCCAAAGTGGGACGTTGTCACATTGAAGTGATTTATGCGCAACAATGGTAGTGTAGGCTGACATCTGTTGCCTGACCTCTCTCAACGCTACCGCCGCGGTCTTATCATTATCACAAAGGACCTTTACAGCTAATTGGGAGCAAAAAGAACAATTACGCATAACCCAGAGACCCCTTGAACGGTCTAGACATTTAACACACCTTATGCAACGGGTATGCGCAAAAATAGGGATACCAGCACAAGCAGGGGTAGTGCACAAAGCAAAAACTGGGGCTACGGTAGCCATGACAGAGACTGGTGGGAGAAAACTACCGCCGGGTCTGTATTGGTCGCCGGACCTCAGCTCTGGAAAAAAAGAAAATTTCCAGGAATTAATGCTCATAAGGTTAACCCAACATGTTCGCACACAAGTGTTAATAACCCGTCGGGTAACGAGATGTAATGACACAACGAACACAGCTCGCTACGCGGCGGGGTTCAGAATATCTAAACAAATCTTTTGTTAAAGAAAGTGAAGAATACCCTCTGATATAATATAACGGTCCAGCATGGCGCTTATAGTCTCTTGGTGGTGACTGTCTCAAGATTCAATTTTGTAACAAAGCAACCCCCCATAAAGACGCCGGCCCTTGAAATATTTTAGTAGAATAGCACAGGGCAGGATGATACGAGATCTGATGTCTAACGAATTGTCACAAAAGATCGCCGTAAGTTTGAAGGCGGCGATACCTAATTGTATCACTAAATTAAGTGGTTAAATCGAAATCGAATTTTGTAAATTCCTTAGTTCCTCCACCTAGGAGCACCCGCCGGGTGTGAAGAATCGATATTAACCTAATTGAACCTTCAATCGCCGTAAGTGTAAAGGCGGCGATACACATAGTATCACTTAAAATGGATTGGTTAACTAACTGAAAGACATAAGTCGTTCATCCCCCCCTACCCAGGTACACCCGCCGGGTGAGATGTCCAAACGTTAACCCCATAAGTTCCTGTCCCCACTTCTTTGTAAAAGATCGCCGGGGAGGAAAGCCTAAAACAACAGCTAGGTTTTTCATGTGGTTTTTGTAAAACCGGGTAGAAAAACTACATAACGTATGTCCGCATGAACAACGTTTTATAGATGGGTACAGCCATCCCGCCGGGAATCAAAGGAGGCCTGAAACCAGGCACCCACAGAGACGCAGTCCTGGAGAGCCACAGACACCCCAACGCCGGGGAAACAAGCCAGTGTTAACAACCACGTGTGGCCCAACACGGCTCGCGGCCGGGATTTTCAAGGTGAAACCAAGAAAAAACCCGCCGGAAGGAAACCCACCCTGAACAGACACCATCTGAACAAACAAGAGACACGAGGAGAGCCGCGCACGACAAACCCAAGGTCACTCAATAATCCGTGGAATTAGCCAATACACAACTAAACCAGGAAACAATTATAGTCCGAGGAATTAGCCAATACACAACTAAAACCCGGATACACATGACACAGTAGGGCATATTTATAAATAATAAACAATAACACTAGTACATGTGGCAAAGCTACGAGCGGCTGGCTAGGCCTAGGTAGACGGCATAATAAAAGTTGAAATATACACAAACACTGGAAATATCACAACAGGAACCACCGCCAACACAGCACCGTAGCAAATACTTCCGACAAAGGGAAGACTGACTCGGGACCCAGAAAAAACTTCACCAAGTGAAGAAAAATACGCTGGGAACGTCAGAAAACAAAGCTTACCTCATCAGAAAGATAAAAGGCAGCAATAAATAACGCGTAGTGAAAGCCGCCTGCATCACAAACTAACTCAACTGTGAAAAAGTTCACATGTCCACAACGGGACCACGAGGGTACATCCGAAATAGATGCCCCATACACTCGACCCAAAATACACTGCACTGCGGGCAACCAGCCCAGGACACTCCTGCTACGCCTATCCTAACCTTACTCGATACATCCTGGAGTAAACAAATGAGAAAAAACTCACTAGGGACGCAACGAATGCGGAACTAGCGGAGCGTGGAGAGGCACGTCCGGGCAGGCTGAACGCAGAGCAGAGAAGGAGGAATGATGCCTGAATCAGCGTCTGGTCAGAGATCCACACAAGTACATCCACGATATGATGGAAAGCTTATTAGATAGTTATTCTTATTTTCTTTTTCTTTTTCTTTTTTACGAAGTTTTTTCGTAGTGAGAACCCAATTCATAATGACTGAAGCCATGAGTGAGGTCGCGTGCGCTAGTGATGAAGGCTCCTCAGTTTTTAAATGCTCTGCGCGGTAGATTCAAAACTACGGCGGATTAGTGTTTGAAGAGGATGCCTTATGTAATAGGCATGTTCGTCAATGATGGAGGGGCCACTAATAAATTCAGGCAACCCCTCCCTTCACGAGGCCTCAAGCTAGACTGACTCACTCACACTCTCCCTGGCCTTACGCAACACACTCGCTAGTCACATGACCACACCATAGAACCGGCTTTGAGGTGTTTACACGAAAATATACCAACGAATTAGAGAATAATAGGGAAAATGGGTAATAATTGAAGGGGGGAGGGGAAAGGGGGGAAGGAGGGGATGTGGAGGAGTGATATGAAGTATAGAGGAAAAAAAGAAAAAAAGAAAAATGTTTTAAGTACTAGCCTACTGGGGCCTAAAAAAAAAAAAAATTTAGGCCTTCCCTCTTAAGAGCTTTGCGGCCGTTGCCCAGTAAAACTTCTTAAGAGCTTTCTCGCCGTTGCCGGGTTAACTAGAGATCAACGAATGGGAAGGGGATGGATGGGAGGGCCATGTATGGTCAATGATTATGGGGCCCTACTAAATATTAGGTGTTCATTACTTCCCTCCGGGAATCAAACCTATAATTTAATAGTGGCCCCTTCATCATTGACGATATTGCCCGAGTACCAAGACTGGAGGGGGACATTTGTGACAATACCCTAACCTCAGGACAAAAAAAAGCCTTATCACATTTTTAACTTTTGTTATTGTATACAAACAATAAATAGTATAAAAAATATGAAAGATTGCAAGCAGTGCGTGACTTCAAAGAAAGTCTGCTAGCTCAAGACCAGATCTTTCACCTTAAGATCTATACATGATAAACTGGGAACATCCTTGTGTCCCTAACTACAACAATAAACTCTTTGGAATATTGTTCTAACCTTAACAATATTTGTACAGTGTATATGAGTTTGTACATTCTGGTAATCCTATATAGTTGCAACCATGATACATTTCTTAAATTAAAAACTTTTGAACCGTCATACCAGTTCAATCACAGCTGGTGACTTATCACAATCTCCTTTTTCACCTTAACCTTAACAATAATAGTACAGAGCCTACGAGACCTTCTGTCGTAAAGCTACACAGGTACGTTTTGGCTTGTCCAGAGTGACCGACAGGTATTGTGTTAGGAAAGTATGGTTTGATGCCCACAATTGAGTGTTGGCAATGTCGTCTATAGAGAAATTGTGTAAAAATCTAAGAGAGATGGCCCACTTCCTGATGTCATGGGCGCTGCCCATTATGCCGGGATTACTTTCTTTAATAATATCTACTAACAGAGAAGCCAATTTTCTCCTAGTAACACGATTACCTGCCTGGTTCACCCACAGAAAACCTGGTTGTCGAGGGTGAGCTACCCTCATAAACTTAACTAAGGCCTCCACCGGACATAAAATATGATGAGTGTGTCCGCGTTTCAACGCCGGAATCGAAAATTCTGAGAAAACATGATCAGAGTGCTCATTCTTAGCAATAAATGTGGGGGACGGCGCAATTTGGACCTTGTCGTGCAGTCTCCCAAACCTAAGGCAATTAGGGTCGTTGCTCATCGCCGCCAGCTCAGTGACCCTATTCCCTGTAGCTAAAGCCATCAGGAACACAGCCTCTTTCAGTAATGAATCAAAATCCGACGCATTATTATATTTGCTTGATTGAAGCAAAGATAAGGCTTTATCAAGTGACCAGGTGGGCATGAGCTGACGTGGTGGTGGGCGGAGCTTGAAACATGCCCTCATAAACCCTTTCTCCTCCGCCTGCGGTATCGAGAGACCAGTGAGATGAAAGAAGGGAGTTCTGATGGCAGATAAGTGATTTTTTAACGTAACAACGGACAAATACTTCTGTTCAAATAAATAATCTAAGTAATTGAAAACCAGGGCTCCTGAGGCATCGGTTTGCCCTGACTCAACAATCCAGTTCGTAAAAGCTTTCCAATGCAATTGATATTGCCTCCTGGTAGATATAGTATATTGGTTCATAAGTTTACTGGTGACACTTTCCCCATACTGAGCTAGCCATTTGGCATTATAAATGTCCAGAAGGCAAAATTGAGCGAGGTCTGAAGGTTGCCAATCGTCTCTAAGTGGAATGCGGAGACCGGGAGCGACACCAGGTCTCTGCACCATTCTTTCAACTGGTGGTACCACACCTGAGCCGGCCATAACGGCGCGATCATCGAGACTAAGCCACGGTAACCTCTTAGTTTGTGAATTACCCTGCACATTAGAGCAGAGTCTGGTGGAGGAAATAGATAGATTGAATTCCACCTGTTCCAGTCCTCCAGTAACGCATATGGTCCCCCCGCCGGAGTTACCCCCTGGCAGGTCAGGAAGAGAGGTAGCTTGTGAGCCTCCTTGGATGCGAACAGATCCACTTGTGGACGGTAAGGCTTGGCAATCATCTTGTCGAAGATGGTTTGTTTGAGAGCCCATTCTACTAAAGTGCTCCGCCGCCGGGACAGAGCATCCGCCCAGACGTTCGACACGCCTGGGAGGTATGAAGCATACAGATGAATGCTCAGCGATTCGGCTAGAGCAAAAATCTGTTCTGACACTACTAGCAACTCTCGTGACCTCACTGAACCTTGTTTCTGAATGCAATGGACTGCAATTAAGTTGTCCATCCGAAATGCTATTGATTTCCCTTGCAATGCCGAGCCGTGGGCTTGTAGAAAATATAGAGGAACTAGGAGCTCTTGTTTGTTGATGTGCCATGACTCGTTCTGGGCCCAAGTGCCCTGCCCTTGATGGCCTAGATTGGACTGATACCCCCACCCTAGTGTTCCAGAAGCGTCTGTGTCTACCCATACCGACGGAGGAGGAGAAACCCATGTTGTCATATAGTACAGTGTTTCGGTCTTCGCCCAGACCGACAGTAAGTTGTGGATTAATCGAGGAATCGGCCATAGTTTTCCCGCCGGCAGTAGTGGGAAAAATGTGTTGCCTTCCATGATTAATCTCTTTACTTTCAACCTTAACTTCACAGTTAATTGGATCCAGTTGTTGAGTGAGACGATCAGGGACTCCCACGTCTTCCTTGTCGTATTCAGACTGTGGAGAAAAAGAAACTGTTTCCTGCGAAATCTGTTGCGATTGTCCACACTCTGAGTAAGAGTCAGATTGGTGGTATCCCAGACCAGCCCTATCCACTGAATTTCCTGTGTAGGAACAAGGAAAGACTTTGTCAAGTTCACCTTGAACCCTAGGGTTTGTACATGATTGATTACTTGGTTGACATGATTTTTACATAATTCCCTTGACTCCGCCACTACTAGCCAGTCGTCAAGATACCACAACACCATTATGCCCTGGACCAACAATGGCAGAAGGGCTTGCCGGACTAATTTTGTGAAAATTCTCGGTGCCAGGTTCAAACCGAAGGGCAGTCTTTGAAAGACATAAGTCTCTTACCTGACCCTAATGGCGAGGAACTTTTGGAACCGTTTGTTGATAGGGACATGCCAATAGGCGTCTTTGAGGTCTAATGAGCACATCCACCCCTGCGGCGGAAGTGTCAGCCTGATTTGATTGACTGTAAGCATCATGAAGGATGGATTTAAGATGTAAGTGTTCAGAAGCGAGAGATTCACTACTGGTCGCATCTGCACACTGTCCCTCTTTGGCACTAAGAAAAGTTTGGAGGTAAATACTCGGCAAGTTGGTTCTACCAGGACAATGACCCTCTTTGAGATCATTTCTTGGACCAGGGCCTCCACCTCCGGCGAAACATGGTTGTGTTCGAGCGCCTGACGCAGTCGAGGTCGCCGGATCCACCGCCTTGTGATACCTTTGCTTACTACAGTTCTGGCCCAGGTTCGCTTGGGCCAGGCTCTGTGGCATACTTGGAACGACCCCCTCTGCAGACTGGGTCCGTTTGGTGGAGCAACTCTCGAATCCGACACGCCTAAGCACGGCCCCGGGAGACAGCTAGAGAGTTTGGTTGGCTAGTTTTTTGGAGGGGGTGGTGGGTTGGTATCAGACGGTTGGCTAGTCTGGCTGGCGTCTGTCCCTGATATAGTTTGGGGTGTGACTTACCTCTATAACCTGAGTATTTACCTTGTTTGGGCTTGGGCTGATTACCTCCCTGCTGTGGAGGAGGCCTGGGGTCTCGAAAGGTCGACTGTTTAGCATGAGGGGGTTGTGACTTACCGCCGCTTTTGGGCTTATTGAAAGGTTTCTTAACCCGGGAGCTGCGGGGAGACTCTTAAGAGTTCCCCCGGCGCACTGCGGGGAGACTCTTAAGAGTCAGAGAAAAAAAAAATCAACTTTTGACATCGAAATTTTTTTTTTTTTTTTTTTTTTTTTTTTTTTTTTTTTTTTGGCCCCTGGGCCATGCAAAATCTCAGTCCTCTACCTCCCCTCCTTCCCCACTTTCCTCCTCTCCTTCAGTTATCACCTATTTTCCCTGTTATTCCCTTATTCTGAGGTATATTTTCGTGCTAACATTAGAAATCCGATTGGAGGGTGTGGTCATCACTGATAGCAAGCGAGTGCAAGAGAGAGAGAGAGAGTATCGATCGACTGTGTCTCAGTGGCCTTGGGGAAATTGGCGGGAAAGCAGATTGCCTCACCCATACATTATACAACTCGCGGGCTATATCTCCGATTTTGACCATCCAAACGCTGTTTTCACTCGTTTTATTGTTGTTTCAGGTTAATACCTTTATAATCAACCCATAATAGGCGCATATGGATAAGTATTAATGCTATTAATGGCACAATGAATATTTTAGTGACGGAAACACCTCAAATACGTCAGCACAGGGGGACGTTTCCAATTACCCCCATGCGCACTTCAGAGGTTAAATGGTTCTCTCTTAGCCTGGGAGGTATTCTGCTTCCACTCGTCTACCATATTGAAAACTACACTCCACGTATCTGGACTGAGGAGGGAGGCAGTTAAGACTGGGGAAAGAGTTACCCGGCGACCAATATCTTCCGGTAACTTCTTCCCCGGGGGCCGGGGGAGTGCTGGAGCGACCTTGGTGACCCTGGTCTCTGGGTCTTCTCCTGGGTGACCTGGATGTGTGTGAGTTTGTGCTTTTTATCTGTGTTTATTTGTTGTTTTATGTTGTTTTTGTGTTTTCCCTGTTCTTGCTCTGTCTTGAGTCGGCTACCCCCAAAATGGGGATTGGGCCTGAGCATATAGATAGATAGATAGAACTTCTTTACTAAAAACACTCTTAGGTCTTGGCGGGCCCTCACCGCCTCCAAGATAGCTACTCTAATGTCACCCAGGGATTGTATTGAGTTTTGTAATAAAACCCTACGTGACAGTTCTCTGGCTTTTCTCACATTTTGGTCTGCAATGGCCGAAATAGTTCTAGCTAGGGATACCGTAACCTGGCGAATGACAAGGTATTGTGAGAACAACCTGAAGGCTTTGCTTCTTAACTTAAAGTCCCTATCCAGATGGGCTGGGGGAGGGGTACAAAAAGGTTCATCTAATTGGTGAAGAGCCAGTTTGGGTGCCGCCAAGAAGGCAAACAACGCTGGCGACACCCCCTCTGCCTTATTAACAGGTAACGAGAACCAAGCATGCAACTCCTGAGGGACCTGATGGGAGGTTTTAGATGTAATAGTAAAAGCAAAAACCTGCGCCTCTGCTTCCCAGTCTACCCAAGGACCCAAACCTACCCGCCCCATCTGCAGAACTGGTGTATGTGACTGATCAAGTACCGGAACTGTAGCCAGTTCCGGCGTGAGTGCATTCAAAGCTTTAATGTCATTAACGCCATCCGCTTTGGACCAGTCTGCAAAGAGTCGTGCAGATGAGGCCGGCGGTACTGCCGGGGCAGCTGAGAACACAAAGAAATCAGCATTATATGTACTAGGTATGGCCTTAATAGAAACGTCCAGTAATCTCCCGACCTCATCCTTGGCTCTGAGTTTTCTATTCTTGTTGATTTCAATAGTCTACTCACTATAGGAACCGGGAGATCCCCTGAAATAGTGGGTTGTGCTAGGAATGGTTTCAAAGGTTGTGTCTGAATCCAAGAGCAATCCGGCCTGTAGAGGAGAGGCATAGGGCCTTTCCTCTGTGGTGCCTTATCTAAGGGGGGAGGAGTGATGTCAGAAATTACTCGAACATTAGTGGTAGTCATAGCAGCTGGCACTGTAGTGCCGGTCGCCATGGACGTTGTTGGGGGTAAAACCAAAGCAGGTAAAGAGGGCTTAGGGGTGGGAAAACCTGAAGGCTCTAATGGTCTTATCGTGGAGCTACTCGGGGGAGCTACCGGTTGACTAGAGGGAGGATCAGGAGAGGGAGAGACATGGTACTACCGCATGACCCTATGCATTATGTCCCTTATCTCCTCTGTGGTCACACACTTACTATGGGAACCCCTTGAAGATTGGGAACTAGCTTCTGACCCCTCAAACATTAAACCTTGAGCCGAGGGTACGTTAGCCTCCTCCGGCTCTTCATTAAACTCAAGCACTTCCGGTATGTCCTGTTGTGCGTCCAGAGCTTGGTCCTCCGGCGGCCAAACTAAATCAGGAACTGATGAGGGTAAAATTTCACTGTTATTACACTCCCTATCTGTTCCCTGACTAACTCGCCAGCACCCCCGTTCGCTCACCTGAGAGCTGTCAAAAGAATTAGAACCTGAAGGTAAACCTCTATATTGATCTGCTAATACCCTACTTGGGCCAGCCGTAGGGGCTTTGCGTGGTCCTTGAGTCAACTTTGGAATAGCAAAAATTAAGTCCTGTGGTACACTTAATGATTGTTCATGATGGGGACTAGGTTCTAAGTCCTCCGCCCCCACCTTTGAGTCGCCGAATTGGACGGTTGGCGTGCTGGAGGTAGGGTTAGAGGGTGGAGGTGGCCTTACGGTAACTTTCCGGCTACTACTGTGTCCTGTACTGGCCGGTGTCACAGTGTCCTCCTTACGGCGTTTGGTTGATCTGGACGATTCCGCCGATGAGTGCCGGGACTGTTTTCTGGGAGATCTCGACCGTGACCTTGACCGATGCCGTGGGAAAGGCGACCGCCTCCGCTTTGTCCGGTCGGGGGGGGTAGCCTCGGCAATGTCACTCTCATTGCTACTAGAGCTACTCACTACCTCTTTTAAAAGGGTTTTAGATTTAGCTTTAGGTTTAGTAGATTTAATAGGAGCTGACTTAACCAAAGGCGATTTTATGACTAAATGTTCCCACAGGGTGTCATCATTTGCAATGAAGGGCCTTATGGGCAGTATCTTTAGCATAAACGTTGAAAATGTTCTTTATCTCTTTTAACGCCACCAAGCACGACAGGTCTTTCTTAGTGAGAAGCGCCGCCTTCAACTCAAAACAGACAGAACAACGCTTAGACACCCACAAGCCTCTAGAGCGATCGAGGCATTTAACGCATTTAATGCAAAGTTTGTGAGCAAATACAGGCAATAATGAGCAAGTAGGAGTAGCGCACAGCTCAAACCAAGGCTTGATGAAAAAGGGTCCCCCCCCCCCCCCCCGCCGGAATCAGCCACCCACCAGCCGCCGGGCTTGTTGTAACTGAAGCACTGGGTATATCTGGAAAATAACATTTCCAGGAATCAATGCTCATAAGGAAAACCTGCGAGGTGTTAAGACATCCTACCTCAAGTCCGCCAGAAAATTAGCTATAGCCACAGCTACTCTAACCTTCCGCTGGACTCAACCATGGAAAAACACTGGGGTTTCTCCATTTAAGCTGAGTGGACTGCTTACTTGTGACATGGTGTCACTGGCCCTAGTGACCTTAAGTATTTTAACTATCCGTGACTATTGAAATAGAAAGATAGGTAACGTGCTTGCATGACGTATCACAACACCAGCACACTAGACTGGAACGCCGGGCGAAGGAAGTCTTGCCGCATGACAAATCAGTCAGGGCGAGTCCCCTCGGCGGGCCGAGGTTGCTCCCGTAGGAATTCGCATTTTCCGCCAGAAGGATTGTGGTTCAGCGCACCACGCCGGGACATTTGGTTGCTCCCTTACTCGTCTGCGAGACGAGAAAACGGAGGCCCTGCACAGAAGGCCGCCGGAGAAAGAACAACCAAAATTTTAGAGGGGGCGACTTATATGTAAAAATCCACCCATCCAAAACCCCACACAAAAAATAGGGACGTCTCCCAAGGGCCCCCAAAAAACATGTAGAGCACACATGCAGCACAATACAGGGGCACACATAGGCATAATCACAAATACATAGAATTTATAATCCTAAATTACCTGTAGCCTAGAATGGAGACCCCTAATGAGGCTGGCCACGAAGCCCGACGAAACATCACAGGATGAACTGACGCTCCGATGATACAGCAGCAGCAGCAAGCAGAGCGGAGGCCCGCGAGAGCGGCCCAGAAGCAAATACGGACTCCAGAAGGCTCCCCACAACGTGCAGCCACCCTTGAACTAGAGCATTTGCTAACAAGAAACAAAAATAATATGCAACTGCGTCAAAGTGACGGTCTGAAGCATAATCTTGCAGAATGGTAGCCTCCTAGCTATAATATAAAAAACTAAAGGCGCAAAACAACACAACAATAACACACGTGGCGCGCGGATCCTGGGATACGAAGGCGCCTTGTTACAAAAAGTACCCTAATTTACACACTTCCTGCGGTCGTACCAAAGGGGCAGCCTGTGCTAGCTAATCTAAACCTTGTTCAATACAACGCAGATGTATACAAATGAGTAAGGACTCACGAGAAGCGCAGGAACGACGAATGAAGCTGGAGCACTGGGGACACCTGCCCACCTGGTACGAACGCGGAAGGGAGAAGGAAGTTATGGCCGCAAGGGAGCCTGCGCCTGGGTGCTGCGCACAAGAAATCTATGCATGGAAAGCCATAATATAACAGATATTAAGTTAAATTTTATTTTTTATTTTCTACAAAAAAAAATATGTAGGGTACCCAATCATAAGGACGATTCCATAAGAGAATTAAGCATGAACTTATGAGAGTACTCCCTGACCCTTCCGCGCGAGAGATTCAAAACTGCTGCCGCGGGTGTTGAAGGGAGACTATATTAATAGGCAATATCATCAATGATGAAGGGGCCACTATTAAATACTGCCTCATCATTTCCTAATGACTATCGCCCTATCTCCATTACGCCTATCCTATCCAAGCTCTATGAGAGGCTTTTGTCCAGATGCCTTTCCTTTTATTGCAATAGTCATAATTTGATACCAAACTCACAGTTTGGTTTTCGTAAGGGACGGGGTACATGTGATGTGCTTCTGACACTCACCCATGACTTACAATCTTCATTGGACCAGGGACATGAGTCTCGTGTCGTGGCTATTGACTTTAGTTCTGCTTTTGACTTAGTCAACCATAAAGCACTTCTGTATAAATTACAGCTCATCGGTATTGATGGCAATTTTTTAAGGATCTTTAAAGATTTTTTGACAAAAAAATCTCAGTCTGTGGTCATTGATGGGTGTCATTCCCCTTCTGTTCCTGTTGTTGCTGGTGTTGTTGTTGTTGTTGTTCCCTAAGCTGCCTGGCCGAACAGCCCCGAGTTCTTAAGGAAGGCCATGGCCATGGTCGGGCTCTCCCACAGAGCTCTCAAATAGTGTAAATTGTGTTGTTGGCGTAAGTGGTTGTGTGAAATGCAGTCTTCTATGATGTGTTTTATGGTATGGGGTGCTGTGTTACAACCCGGGCAGGTGTCGACGACGGAGTCATCCAGTCTCTTCTGATAGCTCAGAAGAGCTGGATGGTGTCCGCATCTCAGCCTGGCCAGGTGGACTTTGTCCTCGCGAGGAAGGGAGGATTCAGAAGGATGGATTTCGGGAGGTCGTGCTTGCAGCTGCGTGTTGTCTATGAGTGAGTGGATGGAACGGCGAATGATATGAGTATGGATGTGCTTCCGGAAGTTGGTTTGGGGTGGGCAGGGAGGGAGAGAAGACAGTATTTGTGTGTGATAGCATGTGCTGGGTGTTGTTTTTATATTTCTTCGTGTCTGTGGGTGTGTTGCCATGTAGTGTAGTGGGTGGTGTTGATTCGTGAAGGCTGCTGCCAGGAATTGAGTGCCTCTCATGTCTAGATGATCTTTGACTTTTAGGACTTTGGTTTCTTGATGTAGGTGATCTGTGGGTGTAGTAGCTGTGCATCCTGTGATGATTTTAAGGGCTTTATTTTGAATAGTCTGTAAGGTCTTATGATGTGTTTCAGCTAGGTTAGAAGCCCAGGCCGGGCTTGCGTATTCCATAACTGATCTTATGTATTGTTTGTAGACTGTGGTGGTGGTTTCTTTGTTGTGTCCAAATTTCGTGTGGGCAAGTGATCTGAGGGCGTTAAGTCTGGGTGTCAGTTTCTTTTTCGTGTTTGTGGTGTGCTGTTTGAATGTCATTTGGGTGTCGTATGTTACTCCTAGGATTTTGTGTGTGTGTGTGTGTGTTAGGGGTGTGTTGTTTATGTTGAGTCCCGGGACGTAATCGTGCTCTCCTGTCCAGCTTGTGAGGAGGGTTGAAGTGGATTTAGCTGGGGCTAAATTGAGTCTGTTTGTAGTGCACCATTCATGTAATGTGTCGAGATAGTCTTGAAGGAGTCTTGTTGCTGTGTCTGGGTTTTGGTGCGTGCTTGTGAGTGTTATGTTGTCTGCGTAGGAGGCTATGGTTATTTGGGGTGAATTTGGTGTATTTATATCATGCATGTACAGATTGAAGAGTGCGGGCAACAGGACGGAGCCTTGCGGGACTCCGTTTGGGAAATTTCTAATGCTAGATGACTGACTGGCAAAAGATACGTGTGCACATCTGCCTGCTAAGAAGTTGACCAGCCATCTTTTTGTGTTGTGCATGTTTGTGTTGTAGATTTTGTTTGTTAGGTTGTGGCGGGGGATGGCATCGAAGGCTTTACTAATGTCAAGTGTGGCAAGTACTGATCTGTGTGGTGGTCTAGCTGAGTTGATGCCATCAAAAGCTCTTTGTGTAAGGTCTGTAAGAAGAGTGTTTGTGGAGTGCAATGGCCTGAAGCCGTGTTGTGTTGGAGGAAGGGGTAAGTCAGGTGTCATCAGTTGTAGTACAAGGTGCTCTATGACTTTGGAGGGGGTGCAAAGGAGTGTGATAGGGCGGTGTGAGGAGGGTAGCGTGGGGTCTTTGTTAGGTTTTGGGAATGTGATGATGATACCATGCTTCCAGATGTCTGGTATTGTGTTGTGTGAGTAGCTGTAGTTTGATATGTTAGTGAGTGCTTGTATGCCTTGTGGTCCCAGGTGTCTGAGGTGAATGTTGCTTATGTTGTCTAGGCCACAGGCGGGTGAGAGCTTGAGATTGTTGGTGATATGCTTTGTCTGGTTGTTGGTGAAGGGATAGTCAGGGTCTGTGGGGAATTGTCTTTTGCGTCGGATGACACGTCGGTCGTCTTTGTGGGGTTTTAGGTGACTGACATGAGAGAAGTGATTGATGAGAGTGTTTGCTTGTTGTTTACGTGAAGGAGTAGAGTCTGTTGTTGTGATTGCAGCATGTGATTGTGTTGTGTTGCTGTTAGAAAGTGTGATGCTGTTTAGTGTTTTGTAGAGTGTTTTGGGGTTTGTTTTGTGATCAAGTGTTTGTAGGAAGTTATTCCAATTTAGTGTTTGTTGTTCTTGTATTTTGTTGTTAATCTGGATGTTGAGTGCTTGAATTTGTTGATTGATGTCTTGTGTGTGGGGTGCTGGGGAGTGTTTCAGTGTGTCGCTTGTATGATGAGGTTTTGAATTTCTGGTGAGTGTCCTTGGACCTTTTCTTTTTATTATTTTTATTGCTGACCTGTGTTCCGAGCTTGAAAATAAACTAATCTCCTATGCCGATGATACAACTTTATATGCGTCAATTCCATCACCAATTGATCGACACAAAATTGCTACTGCTCTGAATAGGGATTTAGCCAAAATTACATCATGGTGTGAACTTTGGGGTATGAAACTTAATGCACACTCCATTATCATCAGCAGATCTCGTACCTTGGATCCTCCCCATCCTTATCTGCAAGTTTCTGGCGAGCAAATTGAGAATGTGGATACTCTGCATTTGGTAGGAGTTACTCTGGATCCCAAATTTACTTTTGAAAAGCATATTCGTTCTTTCTCCTCTTCCATTTCCCCCAAAAATGTGTCTGCTTCGCAAGTGTTATAAAACGTTTGCTTGTGATGCCACAGTTATCAAGCCTTTTTATGCTTTTATTTTGCCACAATTCGAGTACTGCTCACCTGTCTGGTTGTCAGCAGCTGACTGCCATCTTAAGTTGCTTGACAGGTCACTAAATTATATCAGTTTTATTCTACCCCATTTGTCTCTTGATCTGTGTCATCGACGTAAAGTGGGTGCCCTTAGTCTTTTATTTAAAGTTTTTAACAACCCTCGGCATCCCTTACATGGGGTTCTGCCTGGGCCCTATGTCCGGGCTCGTGCAACTAGATTCACAAGCCATCTTAATGATCTTGCCATGAGCCGTGTTAATTTTTCTACTACACAGTTTTCACAGTGTTTTGTGCCGGCCATGGTCGACTTGTGGAATAAGTTGCCAAATGAGCTAGTCAATTCAGCTCATATCTCCATTTTTAAGTCTAGAGTTAATGCTTTTTTGCAGCATTAATTCTAATTTTTAAACTTATTTTATTCTATTTTATTGTATTATATTTATACTTGATAATTATCCTCCACTGCATATTTTATTATGTGTTGTATCTGTGTTTAATATATCATATATATGTATATATACAGTATATATGTTTTTATTTTTTTATTTTTTCCTAAGTTGCCGTAGTCTCTCTCCAGTGCCTCCAGGTGTTTTGTGTGGATTCATCTTGCTGGTGTTTCTGCACCCTGGTTGGAGACTTCGGCATCTCATTTAATAATAATAATAATAATTAAAGTTGCAAGCAACGTTGTCCGGGGTTCGAGGGGTTTTGCAAGCAGGTTATTGTGTTGGATACAAAAGTTGTGTCACAGATATCAAAAGATCATTTAACTTATCGGGCATGGAGAAACTACAAAAGGAACAGATTGTGCAAACAAATAAGAACGAGAGAGGGAGAGATTGCCTGTATAAGGGATCTGCCTCTATTCGTTTAGTAACAGAGTTGTAGATATGTGGAATAGGCTACCGAGTGCTATAATGGGATCAAGAACAATAGAGCTTCAACTTGAAATTAGATAGAACGAGATGGGTTGGGTGTGAAAGGGATCTGCCATGTGTAGGTCAATCGGCTCTCTGCAGACTCCCGTTTTCTTATTTTGTTTATGTTCTCATTTGTGAGGGTGAGAGAGTATGGCAAGAGAGAATAGGATGTCATAAACGTAAGGAAGATAGCGATAAATATGAGAGAGAGAGAGAGAGAGCGCGGGATGGGTTGGGTGTGAAAGGGATCTGACATGTGTGGGCCAATCGGCTCTCTGCAGACTCCGGTTTTCTTATGTTCTTATTTGTGAGAGAGAGAGAGAGAGAGAGACTAAGATGTCATAAATGTAAGGAAGACAGAGATAAATGAGAGAGAGTTGTTATGAGATGGGTTGGGTGTGAAAAGGATCTGTCTTGTGTGGGCCAATTGGCTCTCTACAGACTCCCATTTTCCTATATTCCTATTTCTTACAATTGTGTTTTGGTTGCAGGTATATAATAACATGGGTGTATAGTAAGTACTGTAAATAACAGGTAACGTTTATGAGATGGGTTGGGTGTGAAAGGGATCTGCCTTATGTGGGCCACTTGGCTCTCTGCAGACTCCCCTTTTCATCTTGGTTGCATGTGTGAGGGATCTGCCTCATTTGTACCGGTGTGCAAAACAAACAAGAATGAGAGAGAAAGAGATTGGCTGTGTAAAGGATCTGCCTCTATTCGCTTGGTAAAAGAGTTATAGATACTGTATGGCACCGGCACTAAAACTAATAGAGTTTTCCCATGCTAGAATAAGAAGGGCTATAGAAAAAATTAACAGAAGTAAGTCACCGGGACCGGATGGGATACACCCAAGAATCATAAAGGAAGGAGGTGAGATGTTAGTAGAGCCATTAAAATTTGTATTTGAGGTATCGTTTAATACAGGACAAATCCCGATGGACTGGAGAGAGGCGAACATAACAGCTATATTTAAGAAGGGAAAGAGAAATGACCCAGGAAATTATAGACCAGTCACTTTGACAAGTGTTGTGTGTAAACTAATGGAAACGGTAATTAGAGAAGGAATAATGGAGCATATGAAGTCAAACCAACTTTTCAGTGGGAGACAGTTCGGATTCTTGCCGGGGAGGTCGACAGTACTACAGCTAATTAAGGTGGTAGATGATTGGATGCAAATTCTAGAAGATGGTGATGTAATAGACGTGGTATATTGCGATTTTATGAAGGCCTTCGATAAGGTCCCACATAAAAGGTTAATAGAGAAAGTTAGAAGCTATAATATAGGGGAGAAATGTGTGAAATGGATAGAAGCCTTCCTGAAAGATCGGAGACAGAGGGTACTGGTGAATGGAATAGGCTCGGGGTGGAGGGAAATTACAAGTGGGATACCTCAGGGATCTGTGTTGGGACCACTGCTGTTCGTTATATTTATCAACGACTTACCTGAAGTTATAACTAATGGAAGTGAGGTATACCTGTATGCGGATGACACTAAGCTGTATAGAAGAGTGAGGAGTAAGGAAGATGTGGGTTTGCTTCAAGGAGATGTGGAGGGCATGAAGGGATGGTCTGAGCATTGGTTAATGCCTTTTCATCCAAAAAAATGAAAGTACATGCGGATTGGGACAAGCAAGATAGACAAGGTAGGATACAGTATGTATGAAGCGATGGAGGAAGTGAATGCAGAAAAGGATATAGGAGTAGTGATAGACAATAAGTTAAATTTCTCAGAACATTTAGCGGAAAAGATAAACAAAGCCAATAGAATTGTAGGGCTGATAAGGAGGACATTTGTGTCACTTGACGAAGAAATCTTAAGGAATCTCTATACAGCGCTGGTTAGGCCGCACCTGGAATATGCGAACCAGGTGTGGGCTCCATATATGGTAAAGGATATAGAAGCAGTGGAGAAAGTGCAGAGGAGAGCTAGCAAGCTGGTACCAACGTTGAAGAATGCGGGCTATGAGCAGAGGTTGAGGACACTGGGGCTTCCGACACTGGCATATAGGAGAAAGAGAGGGATATGATAGAGACTTTTAAGATAGTGTCAGGAAAGTACGATGAGGATGTGTGTGAAGGTATCTTCTTGATGCAGGAGGGAACAAGAACGAGAGGACACTCTAAGAAAATTTACAAAGAAAGAAATAGGCTTGAGAAGGCAAAGAACTCATTTTGTGATAAGAGTGGTAAATGAGTGGAACGCACTGCCCCAGTATGTAGTCGATTCCGAATCAATAAGGGAGTTTGAAAGTAATCTTGATAAAGCATGGGGAAGACAAGATTTGAAGTTTGATTATAAAACAAAAATACAGAATAGTAAAAATGTTGCGTCTGCTACCGCCGCCGCCAACACCGTGAACGACCGCAGCAGTGCAAGTACTGGTACTGAGCTGGATACACAGGCCTAGTTTGCCTTTTTCCAGAGGATCTACTGTAAGAAACTGTAAGAAAGTATGTGGAATAGGCTACCAAGTGCTATAGTGGGATCAATAACAATAGAGCTTCAACATAAAACTTGATAGGACGAGATGGGTTGGGTGTGAAAGGGATCTGCCATGTGTGGGCCAATCGGCTCTCTGCAGACTCCCATTTTCATCTTGGTAGCATGTGTAAGGGATCTGCCTCATTTGTACCAGTGTGCAAATAAAAGAGAGAGAGAGAGATTGGCTGTGTAAGGGATAGATCTGCTTCTCTCGTAACAGAGTCGTAGATATGTGAAATAGGCTACCTAGTGCTATAGTGGGATCAAGAACAATAAAGAATTTCAAGATAAAATCAGATAGACATATGGACAAAATGGGTTGGATGTGAAAGGAATCTGCCTTTTGTGGGCCACTTGTCTTCAGATTCCCATGTTCATCTTAGTTGCATGTGTAAGGGATCTGCTTCATTTGTACCGATGTGCAAGCAAATGAGCGACAGAGAGAAACTGGGTGTGTAAGGGATCTGCCTCTATTCGTTTAGTAACAGAGTTTTAGATGTGTGGAATAGGCTACCAAGTCCTATAGTCGGATCAAGAACAATAGAGTTCAACATAAAATTAGATAGGACAAGATGGGTTGGGTGTGAAAGACTGCCACGGGTGTGTCTGGCCACCATTTACAATACCTCTACAGATGGGACCAAGAGAATCACCTCTACAGTACCTCACTTGAGGAGTGGAAATAATAGAAAAGGAGTTAGGAGGAACAAAAGCATGGCCTGCAATATAGAAAAGTCAAGAAGAGTGAATCAAAGAAAAACATTTATCATGCAGCCATGCAAGCCTTTTATATAAATAGTATAATCTTAAAATATAGAGAACAACCTGGTACATGTATTATTAGGGTAAGTGTTTTTATAGAATAATGATTGCCTTCACAATAAGGAAAAAAATGAAATTCCCATACTACTATTCTGAGATAGGTCAAATTGAGTTCAAATTATCATCCAAATATAGCCTGACTGAAATTGAGGGAAGGTATGCAAACACGGGTAATACCTTCCACTGGTTCAGCTTTTAGTGGGTAGAGAACAGTGTTGGCTATACTTTTCTATAGGACAAACCTGTCCCTATATACAGACCTATTTCATATGGACTTAATTATTTTAGAGTAAATTTAAGTAATTTGCTAAATGAACTAGACAAATACTCAATTAGTTGCATTGTGAACACATCCAAACTAACTCTTCTATTGCAAATTTAATGGAAAAGCGTGGATACTCTCAACATGTAACACAACCAACAACTGAAAATGGCACCCTAATTGATCATGTTTATGCTAAGAGATGAGGAAATATGAAGGTGAAAGTTATTCCCACATATTACAGTTATCATAGTGAATTTCCATTGAAATTTGAATGCCCCTTTTTGTATGTTTTCCCCTTCTATTCTTATTCTGTCTAATTCGTTTGTCTTCCGGACGACCTATATCATATGCCACCCTGGCCTGGCTAGTTTATTGGCTCCTGACTTTATTTGTGTCTATGGTCGCTGGTGCGGTCAAGCTGACTCGATTCCCCTCAGTGGTGTATTATATGTGTATCTCTGTGTGATTTATTTCTTCCTTAGACCTGATTTCTCATTCTTCGCCCTTGATCACTTCTTAATTGGTGCTGCAGTGTAGCAGTTCTTGACTCACCCTTCGGCCCTACCCTATAAGAGGAACTCTGGTGCGGCTGAATTGGTGAAATGGTGAGAAATGTCTGCGTATCTTCACCTTCCTAGATTTGTTCACCTCTTGCCCTTCCCTACCTATCATATCTTGATTGGTTGTCCATTTTGATCTAATCCTTCAGGCCAGCCCTATAAGAGTTTTTTTGGGGAACTCAGTGGTCTGGTTAAACTATTTTAATAAATATCTTTTTAACCCTTAACCATCGGCGCTCGACATATGTCGAGTTAAAGAAAACGTGCCCATATGCGGGCCTCGACATATGTCGAGTGCAATTTTGAGCACGTAATGTGCTCTGAGAGAGAGCTGAGCGGTGCTAGGAGCAGAGATTGCTTCCTGACCGCTCGCCACCACCGCCGTGGGTCGACTGAAATTTATTACACCCTCCTCCACCCTCTCTCTCACTCGCTACACAGGGAATTATGTAAGGAAATTACCTTATTTTAGGGTTTTTGCACTCGTGTTGCACGATCGTTGCAAGAGAACCAGTGGTTGTAGAAGGATGGTTCGGGTGTCATTCGAAAGCTCTGTTTACGCCCTTTCAGGGATAGATACTTGTATTACGCTCTGGGTCTTGTTTATGCATGAAAAAGAGCACGGAAACAACCCAATTTAGGGTAAAACCACCCGCTTGGCGGGTAGAAGTTACCGACCCACCCGCTCTTAAAGCGTTAAATATGTAAGATATGCAATAAATTATGTAAAATATATTGTTTTTTCTTTATACAGTAGAGTCACGCATCTCACGCATTTCGATCCCACGATTACGCATCCCACGGTACTATCCAATGGCTACCTGAATTCTCATCCCACGAAAAACCACACGATTCCCACGGCTTTGGCGGCGACGGTGGGGTGACGGAGAATGAGAGTGGGGCCACGGAGGGTGGTATCTAACATCTGTCTCCCGTCTATCACCACATCCATCACAATAATCACCTCATCAACTTTTCTAAGTTTTTTGTTTGTGTTTTACTTACCTTTCTTTTCATAGCAGCTTGAAAGCCTGTAAGCTTGTTTTGAAAGGCGTCCGTCCGACGCATGTAAACAACAGCTGATAAGGCGTCGCTTGTTCGTGTGTGGCTGTGTTGTTGGTAAGTAGTGAAAAGTAGTGAAAAGTGGCTGACATCGCCACAAGGTCCTCTCCACGGAAATCGTCATCACAACTGAACCAGTTGACTTAGAGAGCTCTACTCAACGCCATTCTACAGGAACGAAACACATCTACGCATGGGGATGAGTGGGAATGCGGAAGCAGGTCAAAATAACAAAGATACGGTAGCCTAGGCGAGACGTTTTTTCGGCCAAATCCCCCAGGTTTTGGGGATATACCGGTATTATAGAATGCGTAGCCGAGGCTGGAGGGTTAAAGCAACTTACTTTTGATTATTGGCATGTAAAGTGATGGTCAATAGTCGCCCGACGATAGCCTCCAGTACTTTTGTAATTTTCCCCATTACTTTAATACTCTGCATCCCACAAATTCCGGTCCCACGGTAATATTTCGGTACCAATAAATCGTGGGATGCGAGATTCTACTGTATATATAATTGTCATTATGAAGTTAAATTGGTTTCACAGGGAAAATATATACTTGAACAATTGTTTCCGCTGACAAAGAAATTATAGATTCTTGGAAAATACCGTACACTACATCATTATTCAACATGGAATTTGAATGGAATAGAGCAGTTTAGCAACGAAAAGCCAATACTCCCCCCTCCCTGTGATTGTGCCAGCTTTTGTAAGCAGTGCAATAACTTAATGAAGGACAGAAAAGCTGCAGGATGCTCTGGCATTCTAGCTGAGATGATTAAGGCCTCAGGTGAGAAAGGAGTAGGTGTGTTCAATGAGCTAATTAACTTCATCATCAGAGAGGAAGAAGCGCTGCCCCTAGGATTTATACTCCAAGCCGGCCAGCCCCGCACTCTCTTCATCAGCCCTCCAAACATTCCCTAAGTTCTGTGTGTCTTTTCGTTATGTTTTTGTTGTCAAGGTAAATTAAGATATGTGAACTGTGTTGTGCTAATTATCTCTGAGATCTGTGCCCAAGATCTTTAATTGCGTATCAGTGTTAATCATTCTGAAACTTACTTTCTCCTTGTGTTAAAACTGGGTATAAGTCTTAAACCTGTGATAGTGATTTAATTCATATCAAATGCCTACGCATATGTTACATAGTTGTGTTCAGTTATTCCTTTTGCCACACGCTCGCAGATCTTTCTATATATGTATTCTGTTATGTATTTTGTGGGTTGAGGTCGACGTGTATTTCGTGATCTGATTTCCCTTCATAATTGATTCTACCTAGAACCTACGCCCAATTTTATAACTAATTTACTCGCACATACCTAATCTCTAGCCTTCCGAATTATCCCAGTAAAAACCTATCTCCCCCTTTTACTTGATTACGTTCGATTATATAATCGTCTTTGTAATTATTTTATGAATTCATATTGACGTTCATTTGATTACCAATGTAAGTAATTCTGATTCTTCGTGCTTAGGAATTCCAGCATTGCATAGATTCTGTTGCTTAAGTTCACATCACTTACCATACACCAATTATTCTAGTGTATGTTTATTGCAAGACTCTGTTAATTCATTCAGATCTCTTAAGAATACTGATATTAGTATTTCTTTAGCAAAACTTCGTCGTATGCGCCCTCTTTCTTTTGTTTAATTAATATCTTATTTAATTATTCTTTGACGCTAGTAGGCTAATCCTAAGCGTTCCCAGAGCATTTGTTGACTAACTTCATTTAGTTACTTATATTCTATTCTCTTGTGTAAGTAATTAGAGTTATTCTATAATTCATTCATAATTATACGCCCTTTTTATATCTGAATTCCTCGGCTCGTTTCGTTATTTCTTGCATACAATCGTTGGCGTGAATATAAGATATTCATTGGAAATTACATTAATTATTCTTCCAATCTAATCTTGTGTAGCCTACCTTAAATTAAAACATAGTTTGCCACCACTTTCAGAGTGATATAATTGATACTACTCTCCTAGTTCCATAAACTTTGAATTTAATTCTCAACACCTCAGTACAGTACATGACCCTTCGCCCTCTGTTTTAGTAGGAGGGCCACTTGAGTCTACCGCGACCATCCTGTAATGCGACCCTCAGCCGTGTGACTCGCCTAGTCAACCTGGGCATTTATTTTGTTCTCAATTCCCCCCGTGTCTCTCAGCTCGAGATTTTAATTGTTTCTTTGTTTTGTTATTCAGTCACGGAAGACACTCGACTCATTTCGATTGTTATTATTCTATCTATATATTGCCGGACGCCTTACTCCCCTTACGAGGGTGGCCATACACAGAATGCCCCCAAGCGGACCTATTCCCTGTGAGAGGGACAACCCGAGCCAGTTTAGTAAAGGACTTACAGGATTGACCACTCAATTTAGGATCCGTCCGACTCTGAGGCCCTCTGTGTATCTTGTTAGCACTATTTTTCTACAGTGGTGTTCAGCTAATCCATCCACTAACCTGCCTTACCCTTAGGTAAGCAGTACGGATTTGTATCAGGTTTACTCCCCTAGACAGGTTGCCAACCAAGGCTGACGAGTCCCATCCACCCGGATTTGTATAAGGTTGTCTCCCCTAGATGAGTTGCCGACCAAGGCTAACGAGTCCCATCCACCCAGGAATTTATTACTATGTTCATGTTTCACTTTTGTTGCCATTTGATTAACTGAGATTCTTAACCACATTTGTGTTTGAGCTATTCTCAGTATATACTGTATATACCATTATTCTTTGTGTGTTATTCTTGTTATTATTTCAGATCAGAGTGTCATCCCTGACTACGAATCTATATTCGAGAGTTGGGAATATAAATGATTATGTTGAGACGATCTATGACTCCTCAAGATAGACGTTATCTGAATTAATATACCATTTACATGTCTATAGGTGTTGTCATTGAGTTCTGCATGATCCTGATTGAATGCCTATTTTGTGCTAGTAAAACTGTGTTCGGTGTGACCCTGTCGGGCTATTATAAGGTCTATAAGTCCATAATTGGATTTTTGTAGAGACTATATCACGAGTTGTAAATATTACAACCCGACATAACACTGATGGCAGCGGTGTCTCGATACGGCATATCAACACAAGTATTCTTACTGGGAAAAAAAAAATTCTGGTATTCAATTGGTAATTGCATTATTCATCATGGCAGCAATTAGGTCTCTTGATATCCCGGCATTTAAACCCGAGGATTACGATATTTACACGTACCTGGAAATAGTCAAACCGGTCCTAGACATTATGTTTGGGGATGAGGACGTTTCCAAGATACACACAATTGTGGTTAAGCTTGGTAAATATGCAACAAAGGTGTCAGGATACGTGCATGACAACATGCCTGGGTTAACCTGGGCTCAATTTGAGGTTTATGTCCGGACAGCCATCAATCCAGTATTACGTCAAACGGTTGCAGATAAAACATTCCATGAGGTAACATACTCAGGGGATTTGGATGAAACAGTAGAAAAGTTGTATCAGATCGCTTTGACAGCCTTTCAGGACGAAACCACCGCCCAGAGGAAGAAAACCATATTCAAAGCCTTGGTCAGAATATTGCCTGATCCTGTGGTTGACCATTTCTCAAAAGTGGAATCCACTAATTATGACGCGGATCTGCCTGTAATCCGAAGAATAATGGCGTTACGAACATCCAGGGAACAAGCCACCACCAACAAACTAGCTGTGATCAATAAAGTCACCACCCACCCCACTTCCGGTACAGCTTCCAACAGCCGCCCTGTAGCTCCTAGGGCAGCTGCCAAGGCTGAGGAGTGGGCAAGAATCCGTCCTGCAGACTGGAAACTCTGCACCGGATCTTGCATGCTGTGGTCACTCAAAAGGTCATTCAGCGAACTGACCAGGAAAAGGACCAAGACTCCAAGTTGGTGGGCACAGATCCCTTGGATTAAGCCGCGTCAGATTTCCACCATTCTTGAAGATGGAACTGCTGGGATTGACGAAGGAGACATGGAAGGAGAACTTGACCAATATCAACCAGAAACCTTAAAACCAGAGCCACTGGATTTTTAGGCGGCCCCCCCAAACAAATCGTCGTGACCATGGCGGGGGCTCATGATAAAACACCGGATAATGGTCTGCCAGTGTACAAAAAAAATCACCCTGAATGGGGTGGAAGTTCGACTTCTCCTAGATACGGGGGCTTCCCGTTCTTGCCTGTTCTTTCCATTCTATCGAAAACACAAAGATGTTTTTGGACCAATGAAGACCTCCCCATTATTCTCGTACGTGCGAATGACCAAGTTATTCCAAATCTTGGCCAAACTCTTCCACTATACGTGAATACCCCTCTTCCAAATCACGGAGTGAATCATTCTTTTGTGATTTACGATTCAGAAGAGACTAAATACGATGGTTATTTAGGTCTCGATCTTCTGATAGCTTTGGGTGCCTCAATAAATTGTAGGCACCGAACTTTAACCTTTGATAACCATTCACAAATCAAAACAAAACCACAAACCTCCCTTGCCTATATCAAGCAGTTAAAATCAGAACCTTTGCTTATCTCTTTTCCCGTCACTGCTGCAATCCAAAATAATTAGCAAATCCTCCCCCTTTCCCCTCATGTCATCTCTCAAGTCCCTCCATGTCATGAAAATTGGGTGCCCTTAGTCCCCACAGTCAAAAGAGATGTCCTGTTGACCCCACCCCTCCAAGACCCTGTCCATGGGGTATGCCTATCCGCTCCTAGCCTGCTACCACATCAATTAAATTACATAAAGTCGCTACACCCTATACTGGCCATATATCATCATGACTCGTTGGAGAACAGTCAACAAGCTCTTCTACAAACATTCCAAAGACAAGAGAAACCGGACTGGATGCCACGGAATGTATAGCGGCTCGCTGGTGTAGTGACTCGCGTCTTGGACTTCCACCCAGAAGGCCCGGGATCGCGCCCACACTCGGCGCATTAAAGATTTTTCACAAGCACTGAGTCGTTACCATCCCTCATGAGCAAGGGGATGGGATAGTAGTACAGGGCCCCAATGGAAATACGCCTAATCGGCCTTATTGGGCTATCCTTAGCTGGCTTAGCATGCGCTAGCTTTAAGAACTATTATTATTATTATTATTCAGCCAATTGACCCGACGAGATGATAATTTGTTCACCAGGGGAGGAAAAATTTTCATCACTCCATAAGCTGCATTCTCAACCATGCAGTCCATCCATATGGAAAATGGGATCCATCTGGCTCAACAGCAACTCATCACCACATTCCAACAGGTTTATTGGACACCATCACCCTATGTCACTGCCAAACGCATCACAGAGTCTTGCAAAGCTTGTGCGTTAAGGAACGCCCTCCATCAAATCCAAAATATCCAAGACCTTCAACCTGAAGAAACCCCCAACTCCCGCCCACACTATGTTGGTGATTTTTCTTTTTTTTTTTTTTTTTTTTTTTTTTTTTTATATATTCCAACTACTCCCTCTCGGACATAGGCTGATAGCCTTTACACTCTACCGCTGAACACGGTGAGGCCCGTGTGGTCCTGTTCCAGTCTAGGGAGTGAGACATGCGAAGCACCTATTCACGGCTTGAACCCAACTCCATCTCTGAAGCTGCTTCGCCTCTGCGCCTCACAGTCTCACTCCCCAGGCTCGGACCCTCACTCTCAGAATACCACCTATTGAGCAATTAACTCAGTTATCTAGTTATGATTGCATACTTACCAGTTCCATCCAAGCTCAAACCCAAATTTAAAGGTCCATTTGAAATACTAGCTGTACCACACTGTTATCAGGTTACCGTCAACTATTTTGGTGAGTCACGCACGTATCGTAACAGGCATGTACGTAGATTTCAGCCTATTAATGAGAACAATGTAATGCTTGCTGATCCCAATCAGAATGACATGTTGCCTGCAACTAATAACCACAATTTAGGATCCACAGAACCCACAATCCCTGAGCTTTCTCTACCTGTCACTCCGTCACGCCACCATAGGCCACCTCTATCATCTAGCTCAGCTTCCTTCCCCTCCCCAGTATCACGTGTCTCCAAACCCTCTCTAATACCTATTCGGTCTAACCACACATGTATAAGATCTGGTCGTCGTATGATGCCCCCTCAACGGCGGGACCACCCTCAACCTACCTTGCCAGCTACACTCCGGACCACCCCTGTTAGTGCAAGATCAACTCTACCTGATACTACCACCCCAGCTCTCATCACTACACCTTCGCCGACGACAACAAGCAGACTAGCTCGAACCACCTCTCCTACTACAGCGCCTCCTACAGCAACCCAGCCGGCCATGAAAATTAACAGTGTCACCTTCCTCAAAAACGCTGTCCCTACGGCCATAAAATCTCCAAGACAGCTCCTCAACATGGCCAGATATGCTAAGGACGACTGGCAAATAAATATTAGCATGGACACCCTATCCAAGGCAGATGTTCCCACCACACTTTGGCTGCTAACTCTCCAGAGATTAATATCTGTCAGCAACTCACCACCACCAGATCCTATATTATTAAGTCACTGGGTCGCGACTTTTTCTACGCAGAAAGTGGTGAGATGACGGGTCTAAAGACGAGCCACTCAAATAACAATTACAAGATAGCCAGTCTGCAACTCCAAGACCTCATAATCAAGACAAGGAAAATAGCGGAGACACCCCAATGTTCCCATGCTCTAGCCCCAGAGCAAGCCCTGCTTCCCCGGGTTCTACAACGACAACCACCAGCCTCAAGAATGGGAAATGCCCCTCTCCAATCAACAGCCTGCTCTGCCCTCCTCCCATCAACCAACTGCAGCACAGCAGTTCCTCAAGACCCGGATCTGGCTTATAATGAAGAGCTGTTCATGCAGGTAAAACACCAACGGCCCGAAGTCTACCGATACCAATGGACGTAGACAGGAGAACACAGGATGATGGACCAAGAGAGATAATTCACCTCTACCAAGAGCAACTATTAAACGAGATATAACCTGGTTTATGATCCCTGGGAAATTACCCAAGCTACCCCTGTTCCACCATTTTCTATGATGAGCCAGGTATGGGAGGTCCCTCCCACTCATTAGTGTCCTGTTCGAGCCACGCCCCTCGTAGCCCGGTGCCGGCACGAGCTACGTACATGTCCTCAGCTCCCAGCTATGGAAGACACAGAAGAAGTAGTTATGCAAATAGAACATCAACGGCCTGGAGTCTACCGACAGGAATGGATATATAAACGAGAGGACACATTGTGGCGGATCGGGAGATTCAATAAACCTCGATCAAGAACAACTACAGTATTAAGTAAGCTATATCAATGTTTGTTTAAGAATGTAACTCATAGACAAGTCCATATACATCCCATTTCTCCCTTATTAGATTAAGTAACTAGGTTTTAAGTAATTATTGATCTACCTAGCACATATGTATTCATGCAAACCACCACTAGGTATACCTACGATTAGTAATTACCTCACAACTTCATCACAACGATTTCACTATATCCCTCTAATCTCGAAGACCTGTCCACGGGAGTCGAGGAAAAGGCCGCATATTATCTCAGGTAAATTGTGGAAAAGAATGCAAAATGCACGACCCTGCTACTCCAGTCCTATCTAGGTTCTGAGTAGCTGCAAACTGTGTAGCTTGCATCAGCCTGCCCCCAGAGAGTGCCCTGCCCTAAAGTGCCCTATCGTCCTGTTCGAGCCACGCCCTGTCCCCTGAAGCGCTGCCCCTAGGATTTATACTCCAAGCCGGCCAGCCCCGCGCTCTCTTCATCATCCCTCCAAACATTCCCCAAGGTCTGTGTGTCTTTTCGTTATGTTATTGTTGTCTAGGTAAATTAAGATATGTGAACCGTGTTATGCTAATTATCTCTGAGATCTGTGCACAAGATCTTTAATTGTGTATCAGTGTTAATCATTCTGAAACTTACTTTCTCCTTGTGTTAAAACTGGGTATAAGTCTTAAACCTGTGATAGTGATTTAATACATATCAAACGCCTTATGCATACGTTACATAGTTGTGTTCAGTTATTCCTTTTGCCACCTGCTCGCAGATCTTTCTATATATGTATTCTGTTATGTATTTTGTGAGTTGAGGTCGACGTGTATTTCATGATCTGATTTCGCTTCATAATTGATTCTACCTAGAACCTACGCCCAATTTTATAACTAATTTACTCGCACATACTTAATCTCTAGCCCTCAGAATTACCCCAGTAAAAACCTATCTCCACCTGTTACTTGATTACGTTCGATTATATAATCGCCTTTGTAATTATTTTATGAATTTATATTGACGTTCATTGGATTACCGATGTAAGTAATTCTGATTCTTCGTGCTTAGGAATTCCAGCATTGCATAGATTCTGTTGCTTAAGTTCACATCACTTACCATACACCAATTATTCTAGTGTATGTTTATTGCAAGACTCTGTTAATTCATTCAGATCTCTTAAGAATACTGATATTAGTATTTCTTTAGCATAACTTCGTCGTATGCGCCCTCTTTCTTTTGTTTAATTAATATCTTATTTAATTATTCTTTGACGCTAGTAATCCTAAGCATTCCCAGAGCATTTGTTGACTAACTTCATTTAGATAGGCTACTTATATTCTATTCTCTTGTGTAAGTAATTAGAGTTATTCTATAATTCATTCATAATTATACGCCCTTTTTATATCTGAATTCCTCGGCTCGTTTCGTTATTTCTTGCATACGATCGTTGACGTGAATATAAGATATTCATTGGAAATTACATTAATTATTCTTCCAATCTAATCTTGTGTACCTTAAATTAAAACATAGTTTGCCACCACTTTCAGTGATATAATTGATACTACAGTACTCTCCTAGTTGCATAAACTTTGAATTTAATTCTCAACACCTCAGTACAGTACATGACCCTTCTCCCTCTGCTTTAGTAGGAGGGCCACTTGAGTCTACCGCGACCATCCTGTAATGCGACCCTCAGCCGTGTGACTCGCCTAGTCAACCTGGGCATTTATTTTGTTCTCAATTCCCCCTGTGTCTCTCAGCTCGAGATTTTAATTGTTGCTTTGTTTGTTATTCAGTCACGTAAGACACTCGACTCATTTCGATTGTTATTATTAATGGCGATTATTACTATGTTCATTTTTCACTTTTGTTGCCATTTGATTAACTGAGATTCTTAACCACATTTGTCTTTAAGCTATTCTCAGTATATATATATACCATTATTCTTTGTGTGTTATTCTTGTTATTATTTCAGATCAGAAGTCATCCCTGACTACGAATCTATATTCGAGAGTTGGGAATATAAATGATTATGTTGAGACGATCTATGACTCCTCAAGATAGACGTTATCTGAATTAATATACCATTTACATGTCTATAGGTGTTGTCATTGAGTCCTGCATGATCCTGATTGAATACCTATTTTGTGCTAGTAAAACTGTGCGGTGTGACCCTGTCGGGCTATTATAAGGTCTATAAGTCCATAATTGGATTTTTGTAGAGACTATATTACGAGTTGTAAATATTACAACCCGACATAACAAATATCTTAATCTCTTCTAAAAATTTACTTTCTGCACTCTCTGGGCTTAATACTAGAAGGCATATGAAACAGATGGTGTTCCTCCTGTTGTATTAAAAAAAACAGTGCTTCTGTGCTGACTCCCTGCCTTGGCAAACATTTTCGTCTCTGTCTTTCCTCAAACATCTTAACATCTTGCTGGAAGATTGCCCATATTCAACCTGTCCCAAATAAGGGTGACCGCTCTGGTGGGCCACTACATACATACATAACATTTTAAGACTGAGTGCTCCACACATACGTGCAGTTTCAGTCTCTTGTCCTAATGGCGGCGTTCCAGGCAACCCTGTTAAGGGCTGCTTCACTTGTCAACTTTTTGGATTTGAGATCGGCACGTATAGTCTGATCCCAGATCTTCCTCGTTCCACCCCTTGGTGCAGCTCCCTCCACAATCACAGACCAGCATTTTTTCACCCAATTTTGTTCATCCATTCTCTCCACATGTCCATACCATCCCAGTCTACTTGTATGCATCACTTCGCTAATACTCTTTATACCTTAACGTCTCTTCAGCTCAACATTTGTTATTCTATCCTGCAGCCTGGCCCCACACATCCATCTCACCATTCTCATCTTACGTTCCATTCTGTTGACATCCTCTACTTTAACGGCCCATGTTTCTGAGGCATACATCATTGCACTTCTAACACATGAGGCATACACCTTTCCCTTCAGGGGGAGAGGCATTCTTTTCATGGTCAGAATTGGCAGCAGTTCTCTGAACTTCCCCCAGCCACATCTAATTCTAGCGACAGTGGCAGCCTCGGCCCCACCACCGGCAGAGATGGTATCTCCTAGGTAACAAAACTTGTCCACCAGCTCCAATGACTCATTTCCAAAATTCACAGCCACAGGATCATCACTTAACCTCTCCGCGGCGCACAGGGGGTTTTCTACAGGGTAAGACTGTGCGCACCTATGATGATTTTGGGACCTATTGCCAATTTCGATAAAAAGTACATCATCGTGTAGGGAATGTTTGCGTGCATCGGCCCATATATATTTGACCCCCCAAAAAATGTCTGGGGGGGGTAGGGGAACGGTCCGTAGTTGAAAAATGTGGAGCGAATGGCACCGCGCGGCTAGATTGTCATCGAGCGGCGAGATTTCCCTGCCGAATATTTACGCGCGCAGGGGATAGAAGGAGAGGGAGGAGGGGGTGGGTTACCGCGTATTATCACGTATATCTCCTTTTTCGAGCCCTTTTAGGCTATTTAGAGTATGTATACATGTGTAGGGCACCCATATAACAATGAATATGCCTCATAGTGACCAAAAATTGCAATATATAAGGGAATTATAAGAGAATATTTAGGCGGGAATGAAGATGTGTTGGAGGTTTGGCGGCAATTTATGAGCTGAGAGTGTGGTTTACGCCATACATATCACGTATATCTTGTACGTAGAGCACTGTCACGCTATAATACAGACTTGTACGTATGTATACGTGCCATATATCAAAATATATACCGCATATAAACCAATTCATGCGATATTTACGCACATTATCAATGAGTTTCTATGCGTGAACCAAGGTGTGAGTGAGTTGTGGTGGGAATGAAAGGGGGAGAGGGTGTGTTACGCCATAAATATCACGTCAATCTTGTATTTAGAGCACTCTCATGCTATAATAAAGACGTGTACATATGTAGGCGTCCCATATAACAAGGAATATACCGCATATAGCCCAATTGATGCGATATTTACGCAAATTGTGAATGTGTTTCTAGCAGACGGAAGCCTGAAAGGGGGGGTTGGGGGTGGGTGGGTGGGTGGGAGGGAGGCATGCAGGGGTGCAGTGAGTGAGTGAGTCGTGGAGAGATGGAAGTCAGGCAGATCTCTAGATAGATAACCAGCTTAGTGATAATTGTGGAGGCGCCCCAGGCGTATTGATGTTTGGTATTTTGACCCTTATGTCTACCAGATGGCTGGTGTTCGTTGCCATCAACAGGTCTACAATAACATGAGTCAGGAATGGAGAGAGAGAGAGAGAGAGAGAGAAACTGAGACATGCGTATGTCGTACATATAAATGGACTTCAGAATTGCATTTTTATGCAAGCAGACATTGCATTTTAGACACATGTGAAGTACCACAGAAACATGTAGGCCATTGACTGTAAATAAAGTACTATATTTATAGACCACCAGCGACGGTGCTGAGTCAACACAGGCAGATTGCCTGTTGTGATAGAGGGCTAAATATAGACTGGTGTCTCCTTACACCTGCGAAAGGGTAGATTGCCACCAGAGAAACGTTTACTTATTTATTTCGAAGTAATATGCAATCTAAATGTATATTCGAGACCTACTGCAATTATTTGTATGACAGTCATGACTATGTATAATCCAATATACGCGCGTAGGCGAGACATAAGAAAGCTGGTTGAGCAATTTTCGACACCCACACAGTTATTATTCATTTTTATTTACAATATTATACAATACAAATGTATTTGTGAAGAGTATTTTATCCATTATTGTATTTATACCAATTTTGTTCCCAGACAGAGCTGCTGTAGCTGGAGAATCAAGGAGCGGCAAGGGTCACCTCGTGACCGCCTGACCGTGTGAAAATGAGTGGAGTCACACTGAGAGGGGCAATTTTGCTGAGTGTTTGGGCAATTTTTGACAGAATAAAGTTATATAATTACTAATTCTTGACAGAGACAAACTATTATAAACCTTGGCATGATATAATTGATAATCCCATCAATTTACAAACGTAAATTGGTGGGATAATTCATTTTTTTTTGTATATTGTCATTTCGATTGTAGACACGAAGTTTTGAGTGATATTTGGTATGAGCTCCTGTGGCATGGTTGGTAAGGTCGCGGACTGGAAAACTCAAAGTGTCGTAGGGTAGTGGGATCGAATCCAGGAGGGGGTTATGGGGAAGGTTTTATATTGTCTAGAAACAATTTTATAAATTTTTTTTTTTACAAGATCATGCCATTGTATTCAAACAATATGAAATATTCATAGAATATATCATATTGTAAGAATACAATGACATGACCTTGTTTTCTTTTTTCTTTTTTTATTGTTTTATTTTATTATCATAGTAGGTTTGACATGATTTATTGAAACATATTTATTTTTGTACAATTCATTTGAGGTAAGAAAATAATTATATACACATTACTTAGGCTAATAACAAACATATATATTGATATACTAAAAAAATAAGGCATATTACATGTAAATCTTTGAAACTTATAAACTAAATAATGAAACATACAATTATATAATGTAAAAGCTATATCACAGGGACATCTTTGGAACTTATACATTATATAATATATGTTACATTATGAGGTAGCGTGATCAATTAGGTCAGGTCAGGTAAGGTAGGGCGCGAGTCCAGGGCAGGGCAGGGCAGGAGGCGAGTCCAGGGCAGGGCACGGGGCGAGTCCAGGGCAGGGCAGGGCAGGGCAGGGGCCGACACTCAGTAGTTCTTGAAGGTGTGGTAGTCCCTGAAGCACTCACCCAGGCAGAGTGCAACTTTGCACTCGGCGCACATTGAGGTGACTCTTTTGGTCACATGGGGTTTCCTCACACTGGAGCTGCAGACGGTGCACTGCACCTGCCTGTGACGAGTGCCAATCAGCTCGGTGTTGGTTGTGTAGTGTCTTTCGACACCCAGCTGGATGCGGTCAGGAACGTGATCCCCACGCCATGCCGTACGTCTGTGAGTGGTGGTGGCATACTTCTCCAGGAGTTGGTAGGAGACGTTGTACACGAACTCCCGGAATTTCAGCTTCTGGTTTGGGGCCATATCCTTCTTCACCAACCACAAGTTGTAGGCGTTCAGCATCGTTATGTCAACTAGGTGGAGGAAGAGCTTGTGATACCACTTCACAGTCTTCCTCAGACACTCAACACCTGACAGCTGACAGTCAGACTTGTCCACCAGGCGCATGTTTTTGGTGTAGTCCACTACCATGTCGGGCTTGTAGATTGTCTTCCTGGTTCGGTAGTGGATTTTGCCAGAATCCACCTGGGCACCTGTGTGGACGGTGGAAAGCAGGTGGACGTCTCGCTTATCCTTCCACTTCAGGGCTATCAGTTTCCCACACTTCTCGAGCTGCTTGTATTTCTGCCCCTTTCGTCGCCTTCTTCGCACATGCCTCTCGCGGTGTTCCTGGGCCAGGTCGTCTTCTGAAGGTGTGTCACTGGAGGAGGCATCTGTGAGAGGAATGACATCACCTGTGAACTTTGGCATAAACTTTCTTGTCTTTCTGACAGTCCCACATGACCCCGTTTGGTTGTCATAAAGAAACTGGCAGAGAGCAGGAGAAGTATACCAGTTGTCAGTGTAGATGATGTGGCCTTTGCCCAGGTAAGGTGCCAACATTTTCCTGACGATGGCACCTGACATGCCCATGGGGTCATTGGCAGCGGCTTTCGGTACGTCAATGTCAGTTCCTGTATACACGATCATGTCAAGCACTATTCCAGTTTCACAGTCGCACAACACGAAGAGCTTGATTCCGAACCTATGCCTCTTCAAGGGGATATACTGCTTGAAAACAAGACGTCCTTTGAAGAGCACGAGCGACTCATCAATCACCAAATTGAGGAAGGGGTAAAAGTATTTCCTATACCTCTCCAACAACATGGTGAACACCTCCCGAACTTTCCATATCCTGTCAATCCTGTTAGGATTTTCGTTGTCTGCAAAGTGCATAAATCTTAGCAGCAACAAAAATCTGTCACGAGTCATGAACTTATTGAAAGTTGGGGTGGCGATGAGAGGGTCGTGCTTCCAGTAGTGTTGCAACACATGCTTCTTGATCAGAGGCATGAGGAACAACAAGGCAAAGAACGTCAGAAATTCTGCCACAGTCGTATCCACCCAGCCTCGTATTCTCGCTTTTGGAGAAAGGACGTCCAATCTGCCAAACACCCACCTGTAGTAGGCGTTTGTTTGGGCAACGATGTACGTCATTACCTCCATGTCGAAAAAAGCGAGGAAGAAGTCGCTTTCGTTCGCTTGATCATCACAGGGCCAGTCGTCAGTTGTTCCTGACGTCCCAGGATTGAACTGGGGCACGTCAGGTACAAAATTGACCCCGTCAGACCAATCGAACGAAGGCATGCCAGGGATCGGAATGTCGTCTGCGTCTTCTTCTGCGTCTGAAATATCGCTTCCATGGTCGCGATACAGCACTTCATCATCATTACCCTCCTCTTCACTCGACAGACGATGCCCTTCCTCGTTTTCGTCACCGACGTCGGACTCACTCCCACTGTCCACTCCCAAATCCCCCCACCCTTGGTCCCGTGCTAGGGCTTCGTCGTCGAAACCCGGGCTGCCAATGTCCTGCGAATCACCATCAAACAGCAGGGCGGCATACTTAGATGGTGTAAGAGTTTTCCGGGTCACTTTGGCACGTGCGGGAGTCTTATGGACAGGGACAGCAGAGGTGGTGGCAGGGGCGGCGGCAGGGGCGGCGGCGGCAGGGGCGGCGGCGGCAGGGGCAGCAGTGGTGCGTGGCCTTGATGGCAAGATGATGGTGGTGCCTGTCGCCCTTCTCTCTGTTCCTTGGGCAGGGGCGGCAGGGGCGGCAGGGGCAGCAGGGGCGGCAGGGGCAGCAGGGGCGGCAGGGGCAGCAGGGCCGGCAGGGACACCAGGGCCAGCAGTCGCTTTCCCAGTCGCTTTCCCTCTCCCTTTCCCCTTCCCCTTCCCTGTTCCTTGGGCAGGGGCGGCAGGGGCGGCAGGGGCAGCAGGGGCGGCAGGGGCGGCAGGGGCAGCAGGGCCGGCAGGGACACCAGGGCCAGCAGTCGCTTTCCCAGTCGCTTTCCCTCTCCCTTTCCCCTTCCCCTTCCCTGTTCCTTGGGCAGGGGCGGCAGGGGCGGCAGGGGCAGCAGGGGCGGCAGGGGCGGCAGGGGCAGCAGGGGCGGCAGGGGCAGCCGGGCCAGGGGCGGCTGGTGGTGTTGGTGGTGGTAGGGGCACTGTGGCTGGCGTACGGGTTCTTTTCCCTACGCCCGTGCCTTTCATTTTTCCTGCCCCCGCAGGTAATGCAGCCCTAGGGCGGCCTCCTGCGTCGCTGGTACCGGTGGCAGGGGTGGCAGTGGTGGCAGTGGTGGTGGTAGTGGTTGTTGCAGTGGCCTGGGTCGTGGTGGCAGTGTCCCGAAAGACCAATGACCTCTGTGCCATTGCCCTGCTTGCACGTGTTTTACGTGCTTTTGGTGCTGGTGATTCGTCCTCTGAGCTGTAGGGCGTGTCGTACTGGTAGCTAGGGTCTTTGGCAGCCACCCTCTGCCTTCCACGGCGGCTAACACCACCAGAAGGAGGGCTGGTTGTGTCATCAGGGAGCGAGCGTGAGGGACGTGTAGGCTCCATGACTAGTGCGTGGTTACTGGCGCGGTGGTGCTTGCACGAGTGCGGGGCGAGCGTTTGGCGGGGTGGTATCGAGAGTTGACATGTAGTACTATACCCACACCAATTTTCAGCCGCCTGGCTATAAACGCGCGGTTTTGGTACGTGTTCAAAGTCTCTGCTCTTAAGAGTCTACCCGCAGTGCGCCGGGGGAACTCTTAAGAGTCTCCCCGCAGCTCCCGGGTTAACACAAGCTCACCTTTGCACACTTAAGGATTAATAAGGGACAAATGGGTGAACTACCTGGATTCCAAAAGATTAATTACTGACCGACAATTTGGATTCAGAGGAGGCAGATCATGTGTAAGCAACTTGTTGAGTTTTTACTCTAGAGTAATAGACACAGTGGACAAGAGGGAAGGATGGGTAGACTGTGCCTACCTAGACTTTAAAAAGGCATTTGACAAAGTTCCACACAAGAGATTGCTGTGGAAATTAAAACATGAGGGAAAAGTAGGAGACAAACTGCTGAAATGGATGGAGAGCTACCTTAGCGGAAGACAGATGAGAACAACAGTAAGGGGGAAATCGTCAAACTGGACTCAAATTACGAGTGGGGTACCACAAGGATCTGTCCTAGCCCCAATCATGTTTCTAATATTTGTAAATGACTTACCTGAGGGACTAACAAGCTACATGAGCATGTTTGCGGACGATGCTAAGCTGCTTAAAACGATCAGAACCCAGGAGGATTGCCTTGAGCTCCAAGCAGATTTGCAAAAGATCCATGAATGGAGTATCAAATGGAATATGGAGTTCAATGCAGGGAAATGTAAGACTCTAGAAATGGGTAAAAGCAAGTACAGACCTAGAAAAGATTATAAACTAGGAAACGAAGTGATTCCCAAAGCAGAAAAAGAAAAAGACTTGGGGATAGAATTTAAGGATAACATGTCTCCAGAAAGCCACGTAAATAAGATAGTGAGAGAATCACTAGCACTATTGGCAAATATCAGGATGTCTTTCAATTATCTTAATGAAAACACCATGAAACAAATAATAACGGCAATAATAAGACCCAGGATGGAATATGCATCTGTAGTGTGGTCCCCCACATGAAGAAACATATCCACAAAATTGAGAGTGTACAGAGAGCAGCTACGAGGATGATCCCAGGTTTGGAAAATTTGGAGTACCAAGAGAGGCTCGAGAGATTGAATCTACCTACACTGGAACAGAGAAGGAAACGAGGACAGCAAATTCAGATATACAAATGTGTTAAGAGGTATTGACAAAATCGACCAAGAAAACTTCATAGAGAGGGATGGAGGTGAGAGAACAAGAGGTCACAGCTACAAACTAAAAGTGCTTAATAGTAAATCTGATCTGAAAAGTAAAAGATTTCCTACCAACTCGATTAGTGGGTGGAACAAATTGCCAGCCGAAGTAGTGTCTGCACCATCAGTGCATAGTTTCAAAGCACGGTATGACAAACATATCTTAGGAGGCGGGAATTAACGAGCATGCTCACTCCCACAAATACAACTAGTGTAGTGTAAGTACACTACGCACTTAAATTTCTCTATTTCTGACTTATCCTTCGGCAAGGGGTCCCTTTATTGTACTACAGCGCTTACTCCCATGGTGCACCAGGCGTCGACAGATGCTACATTGAATCGCGTTTACGACCACACCCTTTCCACACACTGCACATGAGTATGCACCGCTCTTTTCCACATTGCCTCGTCTCAATCTACAATGCATAACCTTGGTTTTGTTAATATTGACTCTTAAACCCTTGCTCGCCATGCCCTCTCTCCATCTTCTGAATTTGGCCTCAGCATCTTGCATATTGTCAGCTATTAGGACTAAATCGTCTGCATAAAACAATTCTAACGGGAGTCCGCCTCTAAAAACTCTAGACAGTGCCTCCAGGACCATAATAAAGAGGAGGGGGCTTAACACTGAACCCTGATGGACTCCAACACGTTCTGTAAACTCATCACTCAGTACACCCTCACCCACTTCGCAAACCCTCATACATCTTCATTATCACACGCACCAGCCACTCTTCCACACCAAGTTTCCTCATAGCCCACTGCACAACATCTCTAGGTCTACAAACACAAAGTAAAGATCCCTGCCTTTTAGTAAGTATCTTTCGTGTATCTGCCTGACTATGAAGATAGCATCGGTTGTACCACGTCCTGGCATAAAACCAAACTGCAAATCATCAATGGAGATGCTTTGCCTGATCAAACCCTCAAAGACTCTCTCACAGACCTTCATGATTTGGTCAAGCATTTTCAGGTCCCTATAATTACCTCTATCTAGCGCATCCCCTTTTCCTTTGTATATATTTACTATTACACTTTTGTGCCAATTCTCTGGGATTTTCTCCTCTTTAATAATGGCGTTTATCAACTCGGTGACTAAGTTGACACCAGTCTCCCCCGAGGCTTTTAGCAACTCAGCGACAATGTCAGAGCACCCTGGAGCTTTACCGTCCTTCATTTTATTGATTGCGTCGCTCACTACAGCTGGTGCTATCAAAGGAGGGGGTCATAAGTGACGATGTGGATGGGTTTTAGTTGGGGTAGGGTTAGGGGAGGGGGGGCGATGTGGATTGCTGTGAGGCTGCTGAGGCAGGCATTGTGGGGGTGTATTCAGAGGGAGGTGATGTGGGTTGTTGTATGTGATACGAATGGAGTTGACTGCAATGCAGTTGTGGTCGGTGATGTTGAAGAGGGGAATTTTCTTGCATGTGCCCCCAATTTTGATGGAAAATCTTGTAAATCCATATTTTCCACAGTCTGGTTGATTTGCATTGTGACCTCAAAACAATTGTTGCAAAAATGGAGGGTTTTCCCTATTTTAGTATAAGCATCATTTATAGGTGGTGACAGTCCTACACCTCCAATGAAAAGTTATTTGCATATCTGGCATTTTGTGCCATTTTTCGCACGTAGTCCCTTGCCTTGGAATTTGAACATGTAAGGTCTGCATTTATGGCTGGCATTGCATAATACTGGCAGAGTTGATGATTTATTTTAATTACCCAGGGGAGGCCACATAGGCATATGATAAGGAGTTGCTGGAACTCCTGTTTCATTTGTTTGGCTTCCCCCACTGTTTTTATTTGTGCTTCACCTACACATAGAGTAATCCAGCTAACTCTCACATACACCACCACCTATTAATTTCACTACACTTAACAAGCACACCACACTTCCTTCCAAAACACCTAAATTCCCTCTAATGTACCTTAATTTTAGCTCTCTATCAATCTTTCAACCTTGGGAGGACACTTGCTACAGGCAGCTTTGCCTTTGTCTCCTTCATTCATATAGAATAAAAAAAATCAATCTATCTATCTATTGCCTGACGCCGTGATCCCCGAAGGGGTGGCCACGAACGAACCGCCCCCATGCACCTCTGTCCCCAGTCAATATGTATGTACTGTATATTAGAGATGGACCGAATATTCGCATTCGCATACATACATACATACATACATACGGGTTTAACGCTCCAGCCCCGGGGGCTATAGCTTGCGACTGTGCTGCGGTACCGGGTGTTTTGACGATCTTTGGGCTATGTTAACTACTCTGTAAGTCAATGAATATGGCATGTAATGTTGTGAATAAAAAAGAATAATGTTCCACAAACCTTCCTCTGTCGAATGGCGTTGAGTAGAGGTCTCTAGCCCCTCTGGTTGCATAATGGTGAGCGCAGGAAGACGAGTGCTTTTCGGCGGCAAATTCTTCCCGCGTACGGACGCGTCGCCCCGGCCATGGCTACGACGCACCTAGCCGCTCGTCGCGCCAAAGTATTTATCTCCCTTAGACGATTTTAGTGTTTGATATTGAGAATGTGATGTTTATTTGATATTTTTCTAGTTATTTTGAGGCCAATTATATAAAATATGTTTATTAGGGTATCACTGTCACTGATATTGCTAATTTTCACTCGATACCGTACATTTTATTAGTAATTGAGGTAGGTTATTGTTGTATTAGGCACTGAATATTCGTTATTACAGGTGTTTATTATTCTTTGGTCATCAAGTATTGTGTCTTGTGTCACTTTCACTTTGATAAATATGCTTTAAAGTGTCACTGTCACTGATAATGCTCATTTTCACTCGATACCGTACATTTTATTAGTAATTGAGGTAGGTTATTGTTGTATTAGGCACTGATTATTCGTTATCACAGGTGTTTATTATACTTTGGCCATCAAATATTAGGTCTTGTGTCACTTTCACTTTGACAAATATGCTTTAGAGAGTGTCACTGTCACTGATAATGCTCATTTTCACTCGATACCGTACATTTTATTAGTAATTGAGGTAGGTTATTGTTGTATTAGGCACTGATTATTCGTTATCACAGGTGTTTATTATACTTTGGCCATCAAATATTAGGTCTTGTGTCACTTTCACTTAGTTATATGATTTGTAAACGTTTTATATACAATTTATTGTGTCTTTTTTCACTGATTTATATATTTCTATAGGTTCTAATCATATGAATGTCACTTGGTATATACATATGTGTCACTTTCACATATTATTATGGTGTAATTGTATTTGTATAAATGTTTTCATAATACATGACTTTTGTATAACAATAAATTGGTTTACTTCCACTTTTTGCCTATATTATAGGTTTGACTCCTGTAAGGAGATAAAGAAAACCTAATATTTAGTAGTGGCCCCGTAATCATTGACGAACATGCCTATTACATAAGGCACCCTCTTCAAACACTCATCCGCCGTAGTTTGAATCTACCGCGCAGAGCATTTAAAAAACTGAGGAGCCTTCATCATGAGCGCACGCGACCTCACTCATGGCTTCAGTCATAATGAATTGGGTTCTCACTACGAAAAAACTTCGTAAAAAATGAAAACAAAAACAAAATAAGAATAACTATTCAATAAGCTTTCCATCATATCGTGGATGTACTTGTGTGGATCTTTTGACCAGACGCTACTGCAGGCGTCATTCTTCCTTCACTGACATATCAAGTAAACCAAAATCCGTAATACATCAACGAATGGGAAGGGGATGGTCGGGAGGGCCCCAGTCGTCAATGATTATGGGGCCACTACTAAATATTAGGTTTTCTTTATCTCCTTACAGGAGTCAAACCTATAATTTATTAGTGGCCCCTCCATCATTGACGAACATGCCTGATTTCTAAGACTGGAGGGGGACATTCGTAATCATATCATAACTCTAGAAAAGCAGATAATCAAACAACCACATAGTATTCTTACTTTTGTAAAAAAGAGATATTCGGGTGCATAAACTTTATACAGCCTAAATCTTCAAAAAGGGGTACAAGCAGGAGCGTGCTTCAAAGAAGCCTGCTTGAAAAAGGGTTAACTCTGAGACTCTGTACACAGATCTGCTAGTTAAAAAGGCACCCCACTTAAAGTAAGTGGTGAAAACTAAAAACTTATAAGTTTACATGTGCACATATAAACCCCATTAACTAGTGGATATATTCCTAAAAATATAACCAAACATAAATGAATTCTTGTACATTCATAGAAGTACTGAACTCGTGTACTTATGGAGAAGTAATTACTTCAAAAGTAAAAGTCGTAGTTGCAACTACCGAGATTTCTCAAAAAATCTATTGCTTCACAGCCAAAGCTACTTACAACAAGAATTGTTGTAACACTACTATTGGCCTTTAGCACAATTTCCTGCAATAAATACTACAGAGAAATTTTATAAAACAATGCCTACAAACAGTATCCCAGCTCGTATGTTCCGAACACATACTCCGGAGGGGTCTAGGGTGTCCTATGTCACACTGACTGCACCCTCCCCCCCCTTTTTCTTGAAATTAAACAAAACGTGACTAAAAGGGCCACCTAGACCCTCTGCCGTAAAGCTATACATGGCAAGGAAGGTTTGTCCAGAGCTACTGAAAGGCATCGCGTCAAAAAAAAAAACTCCTGATTAGAGGCCCACAACTGTGTGGACTTAATAACTTCCACCGAAAGATTATTAAGGAAACGTAAAGAGGCTGTCCCCTTGCGTAAATCGTGGGTCTTACCCACAACGCCGGGATTCTTCTCTTTAAAGTCCTTGACCAAGAGAGAAGCCAGTGTACGCTCCATCAAGCGTTCACCCGGACTTGCGACCCATAAAGCACCCTGGTGATTTAGAGGTGCCACTCTTAAATATTTGGTTAGAGCTTGCACTGGGCAAAAAAGATGGTGCACCTTTCCCCTTTTTAACGCCGGCACCGTGAACTCTGAAAACACGTGTTCACTGTGCTCATTCTTGGCTAAGAATCCTGGGGAAGGTGCAATGTGAATACACTCATGAAGCCTATCAAACCTGAGGCAAATAGGTGTGTTGCTCATCGCCGCCAGCTCAGATACTCTGTTCCCGGTAGCCAAAGCCATAAGGAATACTGCCCTTTTGTAAAATCTGCAGTCTTTGGTACATACGGGAACGAGAATAACTACGATGCTTTGTCCAGAGACCATGTAGGCCTGAGCTGACGGGGAGGTGGGCGGAGTTTAAAACCTGCCCTCATAAATCAATTTCAGATAAATGTTTCTGCATGAACAGATACATTAAATAATTAACAACCAACGCCACCGAGGGCACAGTTTGGTTTGTTCTAAGAATCCAAGACATAAAAGCTTGCCAATGCGATTGAAACTGTCGCTTTGTAGACTGGGTATATTGATTCGTGAATATCTTGGTCACGTCGCTACCATATGGTGCTAGCCACTTGGCCTCCTGAATGTCCATAATGAACAAGTCCGCGAGGTTTCTAGGTTGCCAATTGTGTTCTAAGTGGAACAACCCGACCGGGAGTGACACTGGGTGCGGGCACCACGTGTACAAATGCTGGTACCAAACTGCACCGGCCACAGGGGCGCGATTAGCGAGACTACGCCTCGCTAATCCTGTAGTTTGTTGACTACGTGGCACATTAGAGACGCGTCTGGCGGCGGAAAATAGATAAAAGGAACTCAACCTGTTCTCGTCCGTCATCAGAGCGTCAGGTCCGCCCGCCGGCGTTATCGTCCGGCGGGTGAGGTACAGTGGGAGTTTGCAAGTCTTCTCAGACGCAAACAAATCCACTTGTGGATGGTCATGCTCCGCACACGCAAGAGCGCCCATTCCACTGAAGTGCTTTGTCTCTGAGACAGAGCGTCTGCCCAGACGTTTGCAACGCCTGGGAGATAAGATACGTGAAGATGAATGTTCAGCCTGTTGGCTAGTATAAAAATCTTTTCTGACACGTTTAGCCACTTCCGAGATCTTATTGACCCTTGTTTCTGAATACAGTGAACCACATTCAGATTGTCCATTCTGAAGGCCACCAACTAGCCCCGTAAAGCAGAGCCGTGAGCCTGAAGGACAGATAAGGGGACTAGTAAGTCTTTGACATTGATGTGGAAGATTTCTAAATGGGACCAAAACCTTTGACCCTGATGCCCGAGGTTTGACTACAAGCCCCAACCTATCGTGCCTGACGCATCCATGTCCACCCATACCGACGGCGGAGGAGAGGTTCATGACATGACTGCGTGCAACCTTTCTCTCGTCGCCCAAACCGCTAGTAAGTTGTGTAATAACGTTGGGATAGGCCATACTATCCCTGCCGGTAATAGTGGGAAAAATTTGTTGCCCTCCAAGATTAAACGTTAGACTTTCAACCGGCCCAACTTCACAGTTAGCTGAACCCCGTTGAGAGAACCGACTAGAGATTCCCAAAGTTTCTGTGTCGTATTCAGACTGTGGAGAAACATAAACAGTTTTTGCGAAATCTGTTTCGAGTGTCCACACTCTGACTCAGAGTGAGAGAAGCTGTGTCCTCGACCAGCCCTATCCCCTGAAATACTCGTGGGGGAACAAGGGTTTGACTTTTACTAAGTTGACCTTGAATCCTAGAGATATGAGATGGTTTAACGTAACGTAGACATGACTGATGCGTAACTTTTCTGTTTCTGCCACCACCAGTTAGTCGCCCAGATACCACCAGACCCTGATCCCTTGTTCTAACAAGGGCATCAGGGCTTGCGGGGACCTTGCTTGAATGCTTGTGCCAAATTGAAAACAGTCTTCCAAACTGCTGGTGAAATCAAAGAAGGAATTAGAACTGGAGACAGAACTACTTGGCTTGCAATACGGTCAAGAAGTTTCTTCACTAAGAACATCCTCAGATCCTGCCTTGCTCGAACTGCCTCTAATAAGGCCGTCCGAATATCTCCTAAAGACTTGGATGGAAGTCTGGAGAAGCAAGCGCCGGGAAAGTTCAATGGCTTTCCTGACTTCCGCGGCTTCTATTGCCTGAGAAGAGCGTAACAGAGACTTTGTTACTTGCTGGGAACCATATATTGCGAAAACAGTTTAAACGCTTTTCCTCTTAACCTAAACTCGCGGTCTAGGTAAGCTGGGGAAGGCGTGCTAATGGCAGCCAAGCAGAGGGGACTCCGCCGGCACCAAAAACCGGAAGAGAGAGAACCAAGAATGGCGTTCTGGAGGGATTTGGTGGTAAGAATAAGTCATGGTTATAATAACTTGGAATGTCCGTAATATGAACATCCAAAACATTTCCGTAACATTGCTACCCCTGACTCATCAGGCCCGTAAAAAGAGGCATAGCTCCTGTTTTTTTGACTGGCGCCTTGTCTAAAGGAGGGGGAGATATGTCTGATATGACTCGCACAGTGGAAGTAGTGAGAGCTGTTGTGCCTGGCACATTGGAAATTGGGTCTGACACAAGCGGATGGCTAGGTATTTTCGCTAAAGCAAAGGATGTAGCCAGAGGTCGCACAATCGTCGACATCGCGGGATCTCCCGTATCAGAAGGAGTTTCCGGCGTAGGGCCAAAGAACCTATTAAGTGCATTCAATAGTAGTCCATCAATCTCTTCCGCCGGTACATACCTAGCCGATGACGAACTCCGTGGAGATTCGACAGTACCCTGAGAGTCGCCTAGAAGGTGACTGGACTCTTCAACCTCCATCTCTGAGACCAGAGATCGTTGTTCTTCATCCGATAAGTCTGGCTTATCATGGGAAGATCCCGCCGAAGCCGGGACCTCCACATGTTGCCATGTTAAAACTGGGGTAGAAGATGGTACATCGGCATCCCGTGGACGTCAGCACTAGTTGAGTCACAAAGGGATGTGTTCTGTCCTGCCAGGACTGTGAGTATCGCCATACACCTTGGCTGTGGCTGTCCCTCGCTTGCGAGCTCGGTATACTCTCTAAAAGAGAGCCCTGTAAAGGTTTATGATAATTAAAAGCTCCCATAGCTCATTAACACATTGAAAGCAGAGCTGGTGAGCAAAATCATAAAGTATACTAATTAATTGAATTTATATTTAATTGTATTAAAATAAATTACTATAAATAAACACAATATTATCCTAATATAATCATAGAAAATATATATGGTTATTATTATTCAGTGATTAAATTATTTCATTAACAAATAAAAATAATATATAGGGATACCTGATCTTAACGGCGTTGAACATACAGCAATGAGAGGTTCAAGTGCCGACATGGCAGAGACTGGGGGAAAACTACCCCGCCCCCGGGAACTACCTGGTCACCTGGTGCAACACCGGTACTCCGCCCTGGAAAGAGAATTTTCCGGGGATTAATGCTCATAGGGTTACACCCAAAAAATGGTACAAAATATGTGTCACAAGACCGCCGGTCAACGAACCGTAGCACTCCACCACTACTTTTCGTTTTCCTTTAGTTTCATATTAAAGATTTCAGGATATATTTACCTGTCCAGAAGATTTTAAGCCTATCTTTTGAATCCTCATAAAGATGAAGTATATCTTTACTAAAGATGAAGTCTTTCAAGTATCCCTTTACACTTGAAACATTAGTAAGATTCCGGCATCTTTTTATCCCATAAAAAGTCTAAGCCTATCCTAATCTCTAATCCGGCTTCTCCCAGAAGCCCTCATAGATCGCCGTCTTGAAGGCCATGATACCCTATTGTATCAATCAATTGTTTGGCAAATGATCGCGAATTGCTAATCAGTTAATATAACCACCCGAAGGTATAACCGCCGGGTTTTATATGCAATGTCAAACCAATTGTACCTGCCCCAGACCTTTTTTGTAAAAAGGTCGCCGGGAGAGAAAGACTAAACAAACAAACAACATTGTTCCAATTGTTTATTAAGGATTTCAGCATATCTTTTACCTGTTCGAAAGAATTAAGCATAACTTCTGAATCCTCATAAAGATGAAACATATCTTTATTAAAGATGAAGTCCTTCAAGTATCCCTTTACACTTGAAACACTAGTAAGATTCAGGCATCTTTTTATCCCATAAAAAGTCTAAGCCTATCTTAATCTCTAATCCGGCTTCTGCCAGAAGCCCTCATAGATCGCCGTCTTGACGGCCGTGATACCCTATTGTATCAATCAATTGTTTGGCAAATTATCGCGAATCGCAAATTCGTTAATATAACCACCCGAAGGTACAACCGCCGGGTTTTATATGCAATGTCAAACCACTTATACCTGCCCCAGACCTCTTTGTAAAAAGGTCGCCGGGAGGGAAAGACCAAACAAAATAACTGTGTGGAGCCCCCCTCACCGGGAATAACACAGGAAGCCTGATCCCAGGCTTGACCACAGAAAACGCAGTTTCTGATGAGCCCTCAAGCGACCAAACTCGTCGGGGTAACTTACCTATTTTAGCCATCCTGACTAAAACTCGGTAACCAAAAACGGTGTTCTCGGAGCAACGAGAAAAAAACGCCGGAAAGGTAACCCATACCAAACGAGACATAACAGGAGGGCGTAATGCATAAAGCAATGAATAACACAGGAAGCCTGATCCCAGGCTCGACCACAGAAAACGCAGTTTCTGATGAGCCCTCAAGCGACCAAACTCGTCGGGGTAACTTACCTATTTTAGCCATCCTGACTAAAACTCGGTAAACAAAAACGGTGTTCTCGGAGCAACGAGAAAAACGCCGGAAAGGTAACCCCCACCAAACGAGACATTTTAACACATTTTATACAAAGGGTGTGCGCAAAAATAGGGATACCTGAACAGGAGGGCGTAATGCATACAGCAAAAACCGGGGCAAAGGTAGCCATGACAGAGACTGGAGGGAAACTACTCCAGGTTCTGCATAGACCCGCCGGGACCCAGCTCTGGAAAATTTAAAATTTCCAGGAATTAATGCTCATAAGGTTAACCCACTCATGTTCGCACACAGGTGTTAAATAACCCGCCGGGTAACGAGACGTAATACTCAACGACCACAGCTCGCTACGCGGTGGGGTTTCCTAAGTAAAAGATTTCAGAATATCTTAATTTGTCCAAAAGATTTATGAATACCCTCTGACATAATATATAAAGACCATCATGGCGTTTATAAGTGATTAAGTCTTTCCGGTGGTGTTTGTTTCCATATTAAATTTTGGAAAAAAAAAAACTAAAAAAGACACCGGCCCCCGAATTATCTCGTAGATAAAAAACTGGGAAGCCTGACAAATATACGAGATCTAACTTCTGCCGAAGTATCTTTTTAGATCGCCGTATGTTGAAGGCGGCGATACAAAACGTATCCCTCAAATGTCTGGTTAACTAACTGAATTGTAAATTCGTTATTCTCATCCGTGCAGGAAACACCCGCCGGGTGTGAATAATAGTTTAAAAAACGTTAACCCCAATTGTGCCCTAAAGCGCCGTATGTTGAAGGAGGCGATACACAAAGCATCCCTCAATTGACTGGTCAACTAAACTGAATTTTGCAAATTCGGTCATCCCACCCTTCCAGGTTGCATCCACCGGGTGAATTAAAGTTTAAAAGTTAACCCCAATTGTTCCTATCCCCACTTCTTTGAAACAGATCGCCGGGGAGGAAATACAACTACAGCATAGTTTTTATATTGGCTTTGCAAAACAGAAAAAACTACAAACAACACGTGTCCGTATGAACACTGTTAGATGGGTACAGCCAACCCGCCGGGAATCAGAAGGAGCCTGAAACAGGCACCCCAGAGACGCAGACCTTGGGAGCCACAGACACCCACTCGCCGGGGAAACAAGCCTGTTTTAAACCACGCGTGGCCAAAACTTGGCAACCAGCCGGGGTTATCAAGGTGAAACCGAGAAAAACCCGCCGGAAAAAACCCACCCCGTCCAGATACAGTATAATCCCTTATATCCGAAAATCACGAATCTCAGGACATTTCGGAAATACGAATATTTCGGATATTCGAAAATTAGGCCTAGGCTTTTTTTTTTTTTTTTTTTTTTTTTTTTTTTTTTTTTTTTTTTAACTAGGCTAGGCCTATTTATTTATTAGGAATTAGGCCTCTAGGAAGTCCAAAGTTTAACTAACTATTAAATGTTTACTAACATAGAAGAGCATGGCAGGCAAGCTAAACAAATCTCTAGTAGGCCTAGCCTTCATTAAATAATCAAGGAATATACACAAAATAAAGTGTTTAACTCACCATTGAAGATTGATGCAGAGGTAGTGCTGTAATCCAGGGTGATGCAGAGGAACTGTAGTGCTGTAATCCAGGGTTTGCCATTTCCAAACCACCAACAGAGGTAGGCATGTTGGTTCGTTTTTTTTCAGTGGTTTCCCCAGTAGGCCTATTCCACTATCCATATCAGCAAATGTTTTTTGTCATCCACTTGCACTAGCCTATGCTAGTTATCAGACACATCCCTCCGCTTGAACAAGAATCGATCGAGATTAATCTTCTTCTTCGAGGGAGTAAAGGTACACCAGCCAGTGAAGGATTCTTGACTTCCATTGACTGGAATCTCTGGGGTGACTGAAGACTCTGGGGCGAGTGGAGGCTCTGGGGTGAGTGGGGACTCTGAAGTCTCGGAGTCTGTAGGGTCTGGGGTGACTGGAGGCTCTGGGGTGACTGGAGGCTCTGGGGTGACTGACGATTCTCGGCTTGATGACGACGATGACTCTGCTGGCTTTGTACAGAACTTGCGGATGTCTGACTGGCAGATTTTGTCACTCCGTCTGTTCTGAAAGACTTCATATATGGCTCGGTGGGTTAAAAGTTCCTGAGCTGTGAAGCTGCTGTTTCTCTCCAAGAACTTATCACCGTTCGGTATGCCGTGTCTGCAGCTTCCCAGGTATAGCCATGTTCCACCTCCTTCCTCCGAGTCCGAACTGCTGCACTCCTTCTCGCTTGGGGAGATCACAGAATTGATGATCTCTTCATCAGTGAAGACCTTGCTGACTGGAGCGTCCGCATCGGCATTCAACCACTGGTCGATCTCCTCAGCATCCACATGGCGAAGTGGATGGTTCCTGGGCGCAGCTGCGATGACCTGTTTAGGCGACTCTTCTTGGGTCTCATCAATGAGATTTTCATCAAGCTTAGTCAACAGCACAATCTCGGGCCACATCGGTTTCCATGCGTTGATTAGGGTTGTGTTCTTACTTTAAGCCAGGCAGCAGCGATGGAAAAAATTGCCTCCTTAATGTTCACACTTTTCTGGAAATCCAGCACAGAGCCACCAGTGAACCTCACACATTTCTTTGAAAAATCAGTCTTGTAGATTTTCTTCACTGCCTGTATTATTCCTGATCTTGTGGCTGGATCACAGAGGTTACATTTGGAGGCAAATAGGTCACAAAAATGTTCCCATTCACCAATTCTTCAGCATCTGGATGGGCTCGGCAATTATCCAACAACAACATCACCTTTGAGTCCTCAGGAAGGCCCATTTCCTTCAGGTGATTTTTTACTGAAGGCACAAATTTGTGATGATACCAGTGCTTAAAAATAACCCTGGTCATCCATGCACTTGTCTGGTTGTCATAGTCCACAGGCAAATGCACAACATTCTTGAAGGAAGTTGGCTTTTTAGCTTTGCCCAAGACTAGGGGGCGAAGCTTGTGTGTCCCAGCAGCATTCGAGCAAAACAAGACAGTTATCCTATCCTTGTTTTTCTTGAAGCCCACAGCTACTCTTTCAGATGGGCCAGCTAGTGTAGATTCTGGCATCATTCTATAATAGAATGCAGTTTCATCAGCATTATAGATGCATTCTGGTGGAATGTCGTCGTGTTCATGCAACAGGTCTCTGAAGGTTAACTTAAATTCCGCGGCAGCTCCGTCGTCAGCAGACTTTTTCTCACCACACACATCAAGGCGCCTAATTCCGTGTCTTTCCTTAAAACGGTTAAGCCAGCCATCACTAAAGCCACACTCTTCTTTTATGCCCATCTTTTCATGATAATCTCTTGCTTTTTCAATGATTATTGGACCACTCATTGGCATCGGCTCTCTTTACCAAAAACCATTCGTAAAGCACTTTGTCAAGCTCCACAAATTTGGCTTCTCGTATTGTATGCCGCTTCTCCAAGGTCTTCTTAACGTCGGAATTGGCCACAAAGCTCAGCAACTTGTCCTTTTGTTTCCTTATATCATAAAGCGTTGTAGAACCGCAATTATACAGGCGCATCAATGTCGTCCTACTGGTTCCCGCATCCATCTTGTGACATATTTCTATCTTCTGTTTAATGGTGAGTACAACCCTTTTCCTCTTGTTTGAAGATCCTGTCGACATCTTGAGTATACTAGGCGTTGATTTAGATGATTTCGGAGGCACCATAGCGTAGATGATAGGTAATTCACAGCGATAAACACGGAGCGGCACGAGCAAATTTTACGGACAATGGCGAGAGATACAATAACGCCGAAACAACACAGGGAGGCGGGAGGCTGCGCGGTGCGACACCTTGCGGTTGGGCCGTAAAATTGCCGCCCCGCACGAACGGGAGAGCGGTCTGTTTGAAATTACGGTTGGATCCCGAATTTCTGCGGTTATTAGAGTTTAGGAAAATAGGATGATTATGTACGGTTGACTGAGATTTTCGGTTGTACGAAATACGGTTATAAGGGATTATACTGTACCATCTGAACGCAACACCGGACCGAGGCGTAGCTAAAACACAACTAACGCCGGGCCCAACATAGTCCGTGGAATTAGCCAAAACACAACTAACCCAGGACACTTAAATAGTCCGTGGAATTAGCCAATACACAACTAAACCAGGATACACATGACACAGTAGTACATATTTAGAAAATAAATCAATAACACTTGTATATGTGATAAAGCTACGAGAGGCTGGCTAGGCCTAGGCAGACGGATAACAGTAACATGTCGGAATATAAACAAAAAGCACTGAATTATATCACAACAGGAACCACCGCCAACACACCACTGTAGCAAACACTTCCGGCAAAGGGAAGAACTGACTCGGGACCCAGAAAAAACTTCACTAAGTGAAGAAAAATACGCTGGGAACGACAGCAAAAATACGCTACCTCATCAGAAAGATAAAAGGAAGCAATAATGCGTAATGAAAGCCGCCTGAATCACAAAGCTAGCTTAACTGTGAAAAAATTCACCTGTCCACAACAGGACCACGAGGGTACATCCGAAATAGATGCCCCAAACATACGACCCAAAATACACTGCACTGCGGGCAACCAGCCCAGGACACTCCTGCTACGCATATCCTAACCTTACTCGATACATCCCGGAGTAAACAAATGAGAAAAAACTCACTAGGGACGCAACAAATGCGGAACCCGCGGAGCGTGGGGAGACAGGTCCGGGCAGGCTGAGCGCAGAGCAGAGAAGGAAGAATGACGCCTGCAGTAGCGTCTGGTCAAAGATCCACACAAGTACATCCACGATATCATGGAAAGCTTATTGAATAGTTATTCTTATTTTCTTTTTGTTTTTATTTTTTACGAAGTTTTTTCGAAGTGAGTACCCAATTTATAATGACTGAACCATGAGTGAGGTTGCGTGCGCTCATGATGAAGGCTCCTCAAATTTGTAATGCTCTGCGCGGTAGATTCAAACTACGGCGGATGAGTGTTTGAAGAGGGTGCCTTATGTAATAGGCATGTTCGTCAATGATGGAGGGGCCACTAATAAATATATACTGTACATATTGTCATTATCTTTGGCACTTTCACTATGATTATTAGAACTCCAGCTTGGAGTGGTATTCAAAGAAGCACTCTAAAGCACAGAGTGCCACCTTGCACTCCACACACTCTATGGTTGACTTTTTACCTGGCCTCGGCCTCACCCTGCAGTTGTAGCAGACATGGCACCGCTTCTGCTGTGTTCTTCCTGATTCATTCTGAGGCAGGGAACCAAACCTGTGCCTAATCAAGTATTGAGCACACTGCAAGCGGTCAATAACGGCGGGCCCAGGATGTGCCACTGCCCTCTGTGGCGTAGCATACTTCTCCAGGAGCTCCGTCAACACCTGCTTTTGGAACCTCCGCAGGCTATTGAACTTCATGGGTGTGTTCACATTCCGAAGCTTGTATATATTGTAGGCATTCAGAACTGACATGTCCACCATATGCAGAAAGAACTTTTTGTACCATCTGCACGAGGTACGCAGGCAGTCAATGAAGCCTATCTGCATGTCGGACTTGTCCACCAGCCTCATGTTGATGTTGTAGTCCAGGACAGCATCGGGCTTGGTCACCCTGGCCTGGGTGCGGCGATCCACCTTGCCAGTCTCCACCATTTCCCCCTTGTGGATGGTGGTCAGGAGGTTGACCTTCCGCTGGTCGTGCCAGTGGATAGCCAGAATGGGCCCCGACTTCTTCTTGAACACATCACCTTTTTTGGTCTTTGGAGGGAAAGGTGGCATGCCCTTCCTTTTCCCTCGTACTGTGCCTACAGTCCCCGTCTTGCGCTCATGCAGGTACTGTGAGAGAGTGGGGGACGTGTAATAATTGTCCGTGTAGAGGACGTGATTCTTGTGAAAGTAGCGGTCCATCATGGCTTGCACCACTGCTCCGCCAAAGCCAATGAGGGGGTCCACAAGCAAGTCCCCTTCCTTCCCGCTGTAGACCAGGAAGTCCAGGACATAGCCAGTTTGGCAGTCGCACAGCACAAAGAATTTTATGCCAAAGCGATGTCTTTTTGAGGGGATGTACTGCCGGAAGCTGAGTTTTCCCCGGAACAGCACAAGAGACTCGTCAATGACGACCTTGCGGAAGGGCTTAAAGTAGGAGGTGAAGCGTTCTCGCATCATCTCATACAACGTCCTAATCTTCCACAGCTTGTCACCGAGGTGGACGTCGGTGTTGGTGACAAGATGGAGCGCTGCGAGGATATCAAGGTACCGGTCGCGAGACATATATTTCCCGAAGGCAGGGGTGGATATGAGATCATTGGTGATCCAATAGTTAGGCAACCTATGCTTCTTGACATGAGGCATTAGCATGGTGAGTGCCAGGAACACCATGAACTCTTTATGAGTCACTGGGGTCCACTGCCTCATGTGGCCCTTGGTCACCTTGCCCAAAAAGTGGACCTGGAATTGGTGCTGCTTATTTGTCTCTTTGACAACATAGCCTACCACCTCCTCATCAAAGAAGGCCTCATATAGTTCGTGTGGTGGAGCATTGGGGCCTGCAGGAAAATTGGGGGTAATGCCTGAACCCTCCAGTACCTCATCAAAAGCTGGCACATCAGGGTTGTATCCATCCTCATCAACTACGTCTTGCCACTGAAAAACGTAGAATGGGTCTTGTCTACGCTGACGAGGAGCTCCAGCTGGTGGCCCAGCACGCCCACGGCCAACTCGGGAGGCGCGCGCCCTAGGGCGGCGAGGGCGTCGGCCAGGGCGGCGGGCAGCACGACGGGCAGCACGACGCCGGGCCAAGCGGATGGGTCGAGGGTCGTCGATGTCCATATAGTCATCGTCAGAGTGGTCATCTTGCCCTGACGGTGGACCTATGTAATCATGGCCAGAATCTTCAGAGAGGTGCCCTTCATCATCAGTGGCCCCCACATAATCTGGCGGGGAACCAGTGATGCGTGGGCGGCGTGCGGGTGGGCGAGGTGGGGAAGGAGTGGCAGGTGAGGCTGTGTCCCCCCGAGGTCCTGGGCTCCTTGGCCTGCGACGAGTGACAGAAAGCAATGTTTCACTGTCACTAGGCCCAGGTATTGGTGATGCGAGCTCAAAGACTTCTTCAGGAAGACATGTTGAAGGCGGGAGAGGTGGGGAGGACCGTGGGGAAAGTTGCGGGGACGTATGGCTGGGGCCGGCCGGGGTGGACGCCGCGGGAGCCTCGAACAAAACTCTCTTACTTTTCTTAATTTTTTGGTATATTTCCTACCTTTCCCCTTTTCGGCAGCAGTATGTCTCCTGTCGGGGGACCTAGGAGGCAAATAGGCCGAAAGTGGGGGGTCCTCAACCCTTGGCAATGGTGGGGGTGGTGGGGAAGAATGCGGGGCATCCGGGTCATCTTGGGTGGCGTGGGTAGATAAGGGAGACAATGGCGGACGAGAAGGGTCACCACGCTGACCCTCACTCACAGCCTCATCCTCACCAAGTAGTTTTGCTTGTTCCCTAGCTGCCGCGGCCGCCTTCTCAAGTATTTTCTGCTTATACAAATGTAACTTGAAAGGCGATTTACCTGGGGAAGGGCTTGGAGTCGTGTCACTTATGCGAAATTTGGTGAGTGACCTTGAACTCTCCCACTCACTCACTCTCTCAAGTTCACTGTCTTTAGGTAAACCAGCTTCCTCAACAACTGGTACATCACCTTCATCACTCTCATCACTGTCATGTTCTCTCGCAAATCCCAGGAATTGCTCTTCTTTGTCACTCTCATGGCCATAATCACTCGACTTATAATTACTGGAGTCGTCACTGACTTCATCATCAACATTATGCTTGGCATCAGCTCGCTCATAAAGTCTCAATGTCGTCTCAATACCTCCGGGAGATAACACATTTAGGCGATGGCGTCGGGGTAAGGCGCGACGAACTAGCAAGGGCGTCGTAGGAAGCACGGTATCGGACACAGCGGAATCACTATTTGGCGTACTGTCCATGATGGCGTCGGGGTAGATACTGTTGCTGTGGCGTCGTTTACGCCTGGTGGCGCCACCTACCGTCCCATGATACCAAAAATGTACGCGCGGCATTCGAAAGCACGCACGCAAGCAATGGGCGTTCAAGAGCCCTTCCGGGTTGCGCGGGCCGAGGTTGTTATGGGCGTTCAAGAGCCCTTCCGGGTTGGAGGGGTTAAAAACCGCAACCATCCACAGTGAATGTGGCTTCCATGGTACAATCACAGTACTGCACACAGTGCACAGCAATCATAGCACGGTGGTTACAGTCTTTACTGCAGCACAGTACAACAAAGTCTTACCACAACAATGCCCCATCATGTGCGAATATTCGCTATGTTTTCAATATTCGCATTCGTATTCACATCCGCATTTCCATTCATAGCTATCTACGAATATGCGAATATTTTCACCAAACTAATGGAAAATTATTTGGGCTTCTATACAGTATATCCCATTAATCCCATTAGTTTGGATTTGAAAGCCCAACAGGGACAATTATTATTGACGTTATATAATAAATTTCATATTTGTAAATGTGATTGATGGTTGATACGAAATTTGGTTAATAGAAAAAAAAATGTAAATTTTTTTTTCGCTAGATTGCTGTTTAGATATGCTAGATTTAGAAGAAAAATAGCTAAAATGGCATCACTGCCCAGTAAACGAACGTGTGCTGGACCTAGACAGTTGAACTGTCTCAATATTGCAGTTTCAGACATATCCAATATACAGTAATAGCATGTCGATAAAGAATATGCCATCATATTTCCTCACTGATTTCGTATTTAGTACCAGATATTGATTATTTTATTGAAATATTCGCAATTCGCATTCGCATTCGCATTCGCGAATTTTACAACTAAATATTCCCATTCGCATTTGCAAATATGGAAAATTGATATTTGTTCCATCTCTAATGTATATGCTACAAGCAACTTCCCTCCCACACAATATACTATCAATACCTGTACATTAATTTACCTATTGAAACAGGATATATCATATCAATTTAAAACTAAGTTTTAACAAATAATTATTTATTAAAATTGTTGCTTCAACATCTCCTAAAATATCACAGGAATCTATAAGCAGTAACTTTGATTATAGTAAACACTTTTCAACTCCAAAACTTAACATTTATTATATATATATTTATATATAACAATATATGTTTACTCACGTCCTTACAGAATATTGAATAGCGTATTGTCATGTATCAAAATTATAGATAATACCTGTATATAACAATTGTAATATTAGCAAGCCTATATACATTGGAAACATACAGCACCAATAATAAACAAAACATCAATGCCTGCATATGCAATGTCTAATTTTTATTCTACAAAAACATTTAAGAATTAAAATTACTTGCAATAGCCAAAGTACAGTAGGTGAATATGATTGACGATCTAAATTTATTTGCCTTGGCAAATTACATATTTCAAATGTCCAAAATCCGAGAAAAATATACTGCATACCATAGTCCAGGCAAATTACATATATATTTCAAATGTCCAAAATCCAAGAAAAATATACTGTACTGCATACCATAGTCCAGTCAATTATATTTGGAATCTGGTAGCTTATAATTTTTGGTCATCATATAAATCCAAGATAAAAATTCACATATCCTTCAAAAATATCTGACAATCATAGATAACCGGATTTTGTTAAAATCTGCTTTTAAAATTGTAAGATAGCTATAAGAGCCAGTAAGGTATAATAACTCTCCCATTTCTATCATCCCTCTCCCAGAATCCCGTACATACTGCTGCCCAACAGTGGCTCTCTGCGCATTCAACGAACTCGACTGAACTCTGAGATTAACCGCTTCAATGAGATGATTTTTCCATTTTGTTTTTGCTATCATCTTTGTATGGAGCCTAGGGAGTACAGTACTGTACTTGTTTATGTCAAAGCGTTAAAAACTATTGCAATAAACCTTCTGCTGTGAGAGACACTTCCTACTCTGAGTAAAATCCAAATTGTTGCTATCTGATTGATAGGGTTAACTAAAATTGCTCACATGTGACAGGTGCTCTTCTAAATATAGTATGTTCATTAAAACTGGCTAAAAATCCTGATGCTAAACCTCTCATAACTCTAAAAAGAAAACAATAAATTTAATAAAACAATAAAATTCATATTATCACCAACCCACCAATAAACTTACAAATAAACCAAATTAATAAAATCAATTAAACTAATAAATGCATGAGGTACTCTTAGGATTCGAACCTAGGATACTTACACCAAAATTCCGCGCAATAAGTATTAGTTAAGAACCCTATGACAGCAAAGCACGTGGAGTTAAATAATGACAAGGCAGAAATAATGGCAGTTGAACTCAATGATATAGAAGGAAAAAAGCTAGACATAGCAGTAGCTTACATGCCACCAAAGACCAGAGCATGGAGGGAGTTGGAGTTTGAGGAGATGGTCGAGGATATGATTCAGTCGTTGAGAAGATTGCTTTTAAGGAAGAATCGATTGATCTTGGTAGGAGATTTCAACTGTAGTGAGGTTGATTGGGAATCGGGAGATGCAGGGCCAAATCAGAGATCTTGGGGAAGTCGGCTAGTGGAGTTGGTTACGGAAAATGTACTTGCACAACATGTGAAGGAAAATACTAGAATGAGGGGTAATAACGAACCTTCTAAACTAGATCTGATTTTTACAAAAGATCCTCACAAAATTAGTGATATAAACTATCTATGTCCTGTAGGTAAAAGTGATCACCTATTACTAAAATGGAAGTTGACCTCGAGTAATGCCAATAGATTAGACAATAGCTATATAAATGACAGATTAAATTATAGTTGTTGTTGTTGTTGTTGTTCCCCAAGCTGCCTGGCCGAACAGCCCCAAGGCCCCGAGCAATTCCAAGGCCATAAGGCCAAATTATAGTAAAGGTGATTATGTATCCTTGAAAAGATATTTAGAGGGAGTAGATTGGGATCTTATTTTGAAGGAACAAGACGTACAAGGTAAATATAGTAGATTCCTCGAAATTTATAGAGAAGGAACCAATCTGTTTGTCCCAAGATATAAAACTGGAAATTTTACTAAGCAGAAAGAATGGTTTAATTTGAAATGCAAAAGAGCTTTGGGTAGGCGTGATGCAGCTTGGGCTAGATTAAGAAGAAGGAACACTGAGAGTAATCGGAATAAATATAAACAGGAGAGGAATAGATATGTTACCATAATTAGGCAAGTTAAAATGAACTATGAGAAGAACATAGCAAATAAATGTGAAAGTGACCCTAGATTATTTTATAAATATATAAACAGTAAGTTGAAGGTAAAGAAACAAATTACTAAATTAAGAGTTGATGCTAGGACGTATGAAAATGTATCGGACATGTGCGAGGTAATGAATAACAAATTGGGGTCAGTTTTTACTAGAGAGGAAGGTTTTGATGAACCACAGGCGGGAGTACTGGAGAGTGGTCTTAGTAAGATTGAAATAACTAGAGATGAGCTGTTATCTGCGATGAGAGGACTTGAAGTAAGGAAAGCTATGGGACCGGATGAAGTGTCTGCCTGGGTTTTAAAGGAGTGTGCAGAGCAATTAGTGGAGCCAGTGAGGGACATAATTCAAGCTTCCTTTGATAAAGGACAGGTTCCTGTTGAATGAAAAAGAGCTAATATCATTCCGATATACAAGAATGGAAACCCTGTGGACCCTTTAAACTATAGACCAGTTTCACTTACTAGTATTGTATGCAAGATTTGTGAAAAGATAATTAGGAAGAGATGGATGAAAATGTTGGAGAGAAAGAAGATAATAACCCCAAAGCAATTTGGATTCAGAGAAGGGACATCTTGTGTTACCAGTTTGCTATGTTATTACAGTAGGGTGATAGATGTACTCCAAGAAAGAGGCGGATGGGTGGACTGCGTCTACTTAGACCTTTCCAAAGCATTCGATAAGGTACCACATAAGAGATTGTTATCTAAGCTTGAGACGCTAGGATGTGTCAGGGGGAGTTTGCTGAAATGGATGGAGAGCTATTTAACAGATAGGGAAATGAGGACCAACATTAGAGGAACTTACTCATCGTGGCGGAAAGTTGAGAGTGGTGTGCCGCAGGGATCTGTGTTGGCACCTCTCATGTTCCTTATGTACGTGAATGACCTGCCGATAGGCATAAACTCCTACATGTCAATGTTTGCAGATGATGTAAAAATTATGAGACAAATAACAAATATAAGTAGTTGTGAGGAGCTGCAAGGGGATTTAGATAAAATATACGAAAAAAAGCACCAAGTGGAAAATGAAATTTAATATAAGTAAATGCCATGTGTTAAATATGGGAAGAAGTGTGAATAGACCGAATTGGGAGTACAGGATGGGAGATAATATAATTAGCAAGGCCGAAAAAGAAAAGGATTTAGGGTTGATTATACAAGATAACTTGTCGCCAGAGAAACATATTAACAAGCTCTTTAGCGGAATGTATGCAATGGCCGGGAATATGAAAGTTGCTCTGAACTACTTGGATGAGACCATGGTAGCGAAAATTATAAAAAGTATGATTAGACCAAGATTGGAGTATGCAGCAGTGGTGTGGTCCCCGCATCTAAAGAAGCATATTCACAAGTTAGAAAGAATCCAGAGAGCAGTTACTAGATTGGTTCCAAGTCTCGGAGAACTGCCATATGAAGGGAGGCTAGACAAATTAAATCTACTGAGTCTAAAAGATAGGAGAGAGAGGGGAGACATGATAATGATGTACAAATGCACCCGAGGGCTGGAGAGGCTGGATAGGGAGGATATATTAATTATGGATACAGGAATAACTAGAGGCCACAGCTACAAAGTAAAAAGACCTACCTGCAAGAACGATATCAGGAAGTTTAGCTTCCCCTATAGATGTATTGACAAATGGAATGGGCTGGAGGAGGAGGTGGTAGGGGCAAGGAACATCCATATTTTCAAGAAAAAATTGGATAAAAGTAGACTGAGAGACGGGACAACACGAGCTTAGCTCAACTCCTGTAAACTACAATTAGGTAAATACAATTAGGTAAATACACTATCCACACAGTTAGAGGTTTATGCACATGCCTAAAATATATTATCCATTCTCAAATACTGGATATTAATCTAAGCATGTACATACAGTATACCCAACTGTACTATGATAGCCTAATAATTACACAAATGGAAGGGGTAATTGATGGGGCACTTAACCACAAGGGAAGGCCACGCTAGGAATTATTCCTGAACTTGAATAAATTCATATTATCACCAACCCACAAATTAACTTACAAATAATCCTAATTATTAATTAAATCAATTAAACTAATGAATACATGTGGTACTCCAAGGATTCAAATATTAACACAATCAATGTGGCAATTGTCATATGACAATTGCTTGGTCTGCATTGTAACATACGGGGTTTCGGGATAAAAGTTACCTTCATTCCCTGCACATGTTCATGTACTGTATAAACAAGAGCTAGAACGTATTTCAATTACATATTACTCTGTAATGTAAAACTTGCAAAACGAAAGTAGAGGAACAGACCTTTCCAATGACACCTGAATTATGTTTGTACGACCACTGGTTTCCGTGCAACGATATTGCAAAGGTGAGGGTAAATCGGTAAAAATTAACGATTTTCAGCGGTTTTCGCTATTTCCAAATCTATAGGGGAGCTGGAGATGTCTCCTGTTTACTCTAGTGTTCGTCCACATACGGCTGGCGATAGATGGGACGGTCCCACGCTGCTTAGACTGGCTTGCCTGCCTCCCAGGCCTTGTACTACGCAGATTATCGGCAATAGTCACATATGGCAATTGCCGCAGTGATGTCTGTATTTTTTATAAAGTAGCCCGCAGTCATTGAGTTAAAAAAAAATTGAACATACGTCAAATAAAAAATATATACTGTATAGACAGTAATAGCGACTATCATTCTTTCACCTTTGAGGGAGACACTAGTTACAGGCAGATTTGCCTTTTGCCTCCTTCATACACATAGAATACACAAATTTAGCTATGATTACTACCATACCAATAAATAGGTATGGAAACTTACAGCTTGTTTGCTCCAGATCTCCCTGAATTACAAGAGGCTAGAAGCCACAATTTCCAGGCTTGTCATAATGAATACACTGCTACAGTATCAATCTATCTCTAGATCTATCTACCCATATCTATATCCATCTAACCATCCACATCTCTCCCTCAACTCATACATACACATACACATATATACTATACACATGAATATACAGTAAATTTACACATACACACACATACATACATACATACATACATACATACAGTATACAAATGCATACATATACATTCCATACAGAGAGATAGAGAGACAGATACAGACATGATAGATAGGGGGTGAAGTAATTTATGAATAAGTCTCCAGTTCCATGCAAGCATGGAACCATCATATAGGTTATGAAGTGATTGGAAATATACATAAGATAATTTTCAAGATAATAATGCCATAATGATCAAATGACAATCATACTGTTAAATTTGTTAATATTGCACTTTTTTAAATTTTCATCTGAATGCAATACACAAGAAAAAATGCAATATGGTCATAGGTTTTATGCCAGTCCTGATGTATAAATGTTAGGGACCCATGAATTCATCATATTAAGTTTAGAATACCATAACCTGAACAGTCAGAGGAGATCTATCTATCTATCTATTGCCTGACGCCGTGATCCCCGAAGGGGTGGCCACGAACGAACCGCCCCCATGCACCTCTGTCCCCAGTCAGTCGACGCCCCTCCCCCCAACCAGCACCGCCCTCGTTCATGTACTTCCTCACTCCATCCTTCCACCTCATATTCGGTCTACCTCTCCCTCTCTGTCCCTCCACCTCGCTCTCGTACACCCTCTTAGTCATTCTCTCGCTTTCCATACGTTCCATATGGCCGAACCATCTCAAGTTGTTCCTTTTCACACTTTCCAGCACATCTACCTCCACACCACACCTCCTTCTTACTTCCTCATTAGTCTGTCTATCCCTCCATGTAACTCCGCACACACTCCTTAAGTAATTCATTTCCACTGCTCTCACTCTTGGTCTGAGTCTCTCAACCAACGTCCATGCTTCGCTTCCGTAAGTCAGTGTCGGGATTACCATACTGTCATGCAAGGACTTCTTCACTTCCATACTGACCACCCTATTTCTTGTTACTGCTTTTAGCGTTCCTACAACCCTCTTCCCCTGTTGTACCCTTTCCCGCACTTCTTCATCCATAGTCCCATCTTTACTCAACACACTGCCCAGATACTTAAAAGAGTTGACAATGCTTTACATAATATATGAGTACTGTATCTCAATGCTAGACATTATTATCCAACGTAAGACTTCATGTAGAGAATAGGTTAATATGTGTTTAATAAAATAAATAAGCAATATAGTCAGTCAGTCACTCCCAAACATCCTAATCAGGATAAGGAGGGGCCAGCAACCCATAGAAGAGAAGACAACACATACAGAAAAAACAAGTGCTGGCTAAATAAATGCTACACAATTCAGTTGTCATTCATCCATTAGCCATAAAAGTAATTGGCTTCACATCACATACAGGGTTAAAATAAAATGTCCATAACAAAATAGCTTCTCAACCATATTTGGTTTGATGATCTTTCAAGGTTGTCAAGTAAAGGACGCAAAACCTTAATACATTATTCCTCAACATTTCTCTTTTCAGCCAAAACATGTGGCAGTCATGCATCAAACTATTTTACAGTACATTAAAATGTTATATTTTTTTTTGTTTTTTGTTTTTTCTATATTCCAACTTACTTCCTCTCGGGCATAGGCTGAGAGCCTTAACATTCACCGTTTTACAATGAACAGTGAAGCCCGTGAGGTCTTGTTCCAGTCTAGGGAGTGAGACATGTGAAGCACGTAGAGTACAACGAGCACCTGCCATCTTGCCTTCACATGAGGCATGGTGCTCACTCATGGCCCGAAACGACCCCATCTCTGAAGCCATCTCGTTCCCGTGCTTCACTGTCTCACCCGCTACACTCGGACTCTCACACTTACACACACACAACGCCACCTGTTGAGCAGATAACTCACCAGGCATTGCACCCCTATAGCATATTTTGAATATGGGAATATTCATACACTGCTATTTAATCAGGGAACAATGAGGGTATTTTATTGACGTTTCGGTGGGCTTGTGGTAATGCACTGATACTAGGTACAGCTCAAATTCCATCCCAATAATATCTTCCCATTGATACATCGGGATTTGAACCCGGGACCTTTGGATTACCAGGCCAGTGGCAAGACCACTCCACCACACCTCCCCTCAATACCGGTAATATACCGGTAATATACTATTAAATAGTAATAAATTATATCCAAGAAATACTTAATCCTACTGTATTAACCCATTGGCTGCGGGAGACGTTCCGTAACGCCATGGCAATTTACAGCAATTTACAGGTTTTTAAAGCTTCTTCAAGCCTGTAGCATCAAGTGTGAGGGAGCGGGAGCGCGACAGGCCACACGTCCTTCCTCCAGCCAGCCGGCCGCAGCACTGAGAACTCTGAGCCATACTCTCGCGAGATATACAGCGCTGCCAAAGGCAAATGTAGTACGACATTAGCGATAATTGCTCATTTTAGCGAATGTCTATTGGTAGCGCTGCAGGTGAAGCCCGCGAGCTACGAAGTTCGTTTGGGTGTCAATTTGAAGCGATTTTCATTTCATTCAGACACTTGCCTAATCAATCAGGAGTGCATGAATTAGCCCTAATATGGCGGAAATAGGGGGAAATATGCCCGCACCGTAAGTGTTAATATAGCAAAAAGAATGACATACAAATTTAGGAAGAAAATACTTCATCATTCCAGCTTTTGACTGGATGGACTTGATAGAGGCAGTGAATATTTATCCAAAAGATTTGGAAAAGTTCAATAGTTATAAAACATGACTAATCTAACTAAACCTACTAAATCATACTCAATTGATGCAATTCTTAACACTGTGCACTCCCTTGATTGACAGGGCTAGGGCTTGACCTTGTTACCACACTTTACTGGACATCTACCACAAATTGTTAGACCGAGCTGCCCAAACTCTTGCCGTCTAGCAATGGCATGGCGTGGAATTGAACTCCAGACCCTTCAATCAGCAGTACAGGCAGCCTAAATACAATTAGGTTTGACTAATTAGGTTAATTAGTTGCCCTTTAGCTTTAAAAATAGTAAAAATAGACAAAAATTGAATAAGACCGGACAAAATAATAATAAGGTATGCCATCACCAAGGAATTACAGTGCAGTATTGCTGACAGGAGTGACATTAAAATACATAATGCTGAGAGGAGTCACATTAACAAGTACAGTACAGTATAGTGCCAGAAGGCTATATTTATGAATGGAACGTCGATAATTTATAGATGAACTAAAAGTATACAGTACAGTACTTCATTACTCTAGTTATCCAGTAGAGTCCGCTGAATTAGTTATAGCATAAAATTTATTACAAATAAAACACAGGAAAATGGTACAGGGCAATAGGAAGCACATTTATTTTAATTATAATAATAACAAATATTAGTAAATTACTGTAGGCTACATGAAAAAGTAACTGAAATGTTTATCGACTGTAGTTAATCCTAAGTGTTTCATAAAGTTCTTGAAATAAAATTAGAGCTAGGGTAAAACTATTCATGGTTAGCTGCTGTCAATTAACATTTCTTTTAATTATAATATTAATAACAAATGGTAGTAAATTATTGTACATTAAATATTAACTGAAATGCTTATTGACTGTAGCTAATCATATGTGTTTCACAAAATTCTTAAATTGAAATTAGAGCTATAGTAAATCTACTCAGTATTGTATATACAGTACTGTATATGAAATGCAGAGATGCAGTTTTTACCACCATGCACTCCCTGCTCAAGAGCGGTGCTAGGGTAGGTGCCCTTATGTTTCAGGGACTTCAGTGGACAGTTGCCACAGACTGCTAGACGGCGCCGTCCACCAACAGCACTGTTGTCTGCCAATAACGCACACTGGCTGGCCCGATCCTCGAACCGTCGACCTCTCAGTTTGCAGGCGAGTGCTCTACCAACCGCACTACAGCCTGTGGTCATACCACGGTTGGTTACCATAGGAACATTATTACAAGTGTGTGAGTTATAGGATGAAATTATACTATAGTCATGAACAAATATACCAGTAGCATGAAGAAAATTATCAGAATTCTTTAATCTAAAAAAAAAACAATACTGTACATGTAAATATAATCAATAATAATATTTGTCTGGTTACTTATATAGCGCCCGTACCTCCTCCTTCGAGGATTGACAAGCGCTTGACCTTTAATCAATCAGAGACCATTACCCATCTCCCTTGATAAAGGGGAGACGGTAACCACCGGCTAAACCCCAGAAAAACTTTTTCCATCTGAGCGGGGATTGAACGTTAGTCTGCTGGATGGGAAGCAGAGACACTATTAACTGAGCCAGCCGGACGGCTGGATCATATACTGTTTTACTTACACACACTCAGTCATTGCTGTTCCATGGTTTACCAGAAATTTTATTAATTTCTTTGCTTTTCAAACAAACCTAGTGCTTGCCCATTTCCGAAAGTAGCGGACTGCATGAACTACTGTTGATTGTGAGCTTGCAGTTTACAAACTCTAGTGGTATCCAAGGAGATAATATGAACTACTGTACTGCTTTCTTGGGAGTTTCCTCAAACTTAAGACAAATACCTTGCTTCTGGGGCACTAGCATAATTTATTCAAGGATTTGTTAGTTAACTCTAATCATCTGTAAAAATTTACTTCTCCCACTTTCTATGCATTACAGTATATTATTATTATTATTGTTATTATTTTATTTTTATTACTGTATTATAAATTTAGTTAACTTCTGTTTCATGCAAAATTCTGATGAGTCCAGCCTGAAAGATTAAATTTGCAGTTGGCAAGGAGATTGCAGCTTTGTAAATAATATATATACAGTACTGAGTACAGTACATGGAAAAGGTCGGGGAATGGGACAGAGAACCATATTCTGCCACCACACTACACTCTTCCTTATAGTGAATACAAACCATTGTATATATAAAGCCTATCAGATCATGGTATAATAAAAGAGAGGTGTCTTTCTGATTAATGGGTCATGAAGTAAGGTTATCAACATGTACAAATTGGAAAACAGCAAAAGTAATATTTTTGTATCTATTACATGGTCATGAATTCACCCACAAGATGGTGTTCCATATCAGTCGGGTTGCGTGTCCAAAGTAAATACAGCCCAGAATCTTGGCAAACGTTTTATTACCAAAGCAAGCAGTATAGTGTTGAGAGAAAACAGGGCAATCACTGAAAATGTGATGGATAGTGAGAAGAAAGTGATAGGCAACACACTTCCGGAATAGTTGTGAAGGGTTGACCTACAATAACCATGAGTCAAACGTGAATAACCCATCCGTATTCTAGTCGGTTGTACTTCATCACATCCAAGGCTTGTATTAAAGTAAGGAAAGCTGGCAAAGGAAAAATTACAATCTCCAAGACACCGGCTGTAGACTGCCCCGGAGGCTGTTCCTAGCAACTGGAGCGCTACCACCAAGTTCGGGCCCCTATACTATTAGGCGGGGAGTCCCAGCCTGGAAATACACTATGCACTCTACCCTCTGAATCCCTTCGGCAAGGTCTGCCCCAAGGCGCCTGATCTGGTCTAGGGGGATAACATTCAGTGCCAGTGTCCTGCCAATAGGCAACTTGGACTGACTATAGAATAATGAAGTCTCACGACAACCCTGCCCCACCATGTGAACACAGTGGCCGGCTCTGGCACAGCGCACAGGTAAGACTAATCGAGTCCCCTGTGGCACCTATCGCCGCTCATCACCAGCCTCGGCAGTGCCAATAGCAAGGCTTTATTGTACAGTAATGGCTGTTAGTCCACAATTCTACCGCCAACCCACCTATTACACCTTGCATGACACGCAGTAGGATGCATGGGGCCTATTTCCTTTTTCCTTGACCGCAAGATGAAGGTCCCCCCCCCCTCATGGGAGGAGGTAAGGGGGAAAGATGAATAGTGTCCTCACAGTTTGCAAGCTAGTGCTCTACCATCCGCGCTTATAATATATTTTATTCAAGGATTTCAAATGAGCATTAGTTAAGCACGCCATGCCATGCTTTATTTTATTACTTTCTACAATAATTAAAATACAGTATGGTGATATCTTCATATTCAGTAACACAGAAAAACTAAATTGATCAATTTGAAGAAGAAACTGGGCCATCCAATTTGAAGATTTAAAAGTTTGGAATGGCAGTATGCATATCTATCTATTGCCTGCCGCCGTGATCCCCGAAGTGGTGGCCACGAACGAACCGCCCCCATGCACCTCTGTCCCCAGTCAGTCGACGCCCCTCCTCCCAACCAGCACCGCCTTCATCCATATACAGTACTTCCTCACTCCATCCTTCCACCTCTCTTTCGGTCTACCTCTCCCTCTCTGTCCTTCCACCTCGCTCTCGTACACCTTTTTAGTCATTCTCTCGCTTCCCATACGGTCCATATGGCCGAACCATCTCAGGTTGTTCCTTTTTCACACTTTCCAGCACATCTACCTCTACACCACACCTCCTTCTTACTTCCTCAATCGTCTGTCTATCCCTCCATGTAACTCCGCATGTACTTCTCAAGTAACTCATTTCCACCCCTCTCACTCTTGGTCTGAGTCTCTTCTCAAACGTCCATGCTTCGCTTCCGTAAGTCAGTGTCGGGATTACCACACGTCATGCAAGGACTTCTTCACTTCCATACTGGCCACCCTATTTCTTGTTACTGCTTTCAGCATTCCTACAACCCTCTTCCCCTGTTGTACCCTCTCCCGCACTTCTTCATCCATAGTCCCATCTTTACTCAACACACTGCCCAGATACTTAAAAGAGCTGATGATCTCCATAGCCTGACCGTTCAACTTCACCTCACACTGTGACTTCACCCCTTTCGAAGACCATAACCTTGCTCTTCCCCGCATTTACCTTCAAATTCCGTTTTTCGCACACTGTTCCAAACTCATTTACCAGATCCTGCAACTCCCATTCATTATCGCTCATCAGAACTGTATCATCCGCAAACAGCAATATAGGCAGCTTCCACTCATTTCCCTCCCTTTTCAGCGATACACCAACATCCACTGCTCTTCCTAGTATTTCTTTCATGACTCCATCCATATATACAGTAAACAACCATGGGGACATCACACACCCCTGTTTCAACCCAACATTCAGGTCAAAGAACTCGCTCTGTTCACTCTCCACACGTACTGCTGCCTTTGCACCCTCATACATGCTCTTCACTGATTTCAGCAACTGGCCATTTACTCTTTATATTCTAAGTACTTTCCACATACCTTCTCAATCCACTCTGTCATAGGCCTTCTCCAAGTCAATAAAGGCAACATATACCTTTTGCTACTTCTCCACAACACAATTCAGGGTAAAAATCTGATCTACACATCCTCTTCCCTTCCTAAAACCTCCCTGCTCATCGCCTATCCATTTCTCCGTTCTCACTCTCACTCTCTCAATCACTACCCTACTGTACACCTTCCCTACTACGCTTAGAAGACATATTCCTCGGTGGTTACCACACACTCCTCTTTCCCCTTTGCCCTTATATAGGGGGACTATTATGCCAGTCTTCCAGTCATCGGGTGCACTCCCCTTCTCCCATGCTAGTTTGCACATTTTCCATACCCATTCGATCACGATCTCACCACCATACCTCAACATTTCCCCACACACTCCATCTGTTCCTGGTGCTTTCCCCAACATGGCTTCCCACACTTCTGACCTCCTGATCCCCACCTCCTCCTCCACCACTTCTCTTCTTCTCCCTCCCATACCATATCCAACTATGTTTGCTGGCTCTTCATTCCTTACATTTAGCAACTCGTTGAAGTATTCCCTCCATCTTTCGACTCTCTCTATGCATATCTATTTATTATCACAGGCCATAGCTCGATTGGTAGAGCGTTCGCCTGCTAACCGTGAGGTTGACAGTTCAAGCCTCAGGCCAGCCAGTGTGTTATTGGCAGACGTCAGTGCTGTTGGTGAACATTGCGGTCTAGCAAGCTGTGGCAACTATTCAATAAGTCCCTGATTCATCAGGGCACCCACCCTAGCCTTGCTATTCAGCAGGGAGTGTATGGTGGTCAAAACTGCATCATCATCATCATCACAGAAATATGTTGTATTTTAAGTCTTGATGGTTCAAGTTTCTCATTACAGATTAGAGAAAGCTGCCATCGGTTCAAATCATCTTGAGTACGGTACAGTACCATTTGAAGTTTTTAATTTGGTGCTGACAAGGAATCCTAGCCAATCCACTTAGCTACTCTCAGAAATGGAATATTAAGCAGTTTGTTTAAAATAAACACAAATTTGAAACCCTGTTGTTTCCACTTACTACTAGAGGAAGTGACAGATCTCAGGTTTCCCCTGCTCATTACCAAAGTAAGGATACAATTATAATCATAAGCATTTGACATCATAATCATTTGAAGTTAGGATAATAATAGGGATTCTTTTACAGCAATATAATGAGTTAGGTGAAAAGTATTGATATGTGAAGACATTACACACACTATTATGCATTTCTTTATGGTAGAGGGTTACCTATGGACTGACTGACAATACAACAGTATTAAGGCTGCAAATTTATTGAGTAAAGTGATACAAATAACAAATGTTGAGCTGAGGAGACGTTTAGGTATAAAGAGTATTAGCGAGGTGATGTGTACAAGTAGACTGGGATGGTATGGATATGTGGAGAGAATGGATGAACAAAATTGGGTGAAAAAATGCAGGTCTGTGATTGTGGAGGGAGCTGCACCAAGGGGTGGACCGAGGAAGACCTGGGATCGGACTATACGTGCCGATCTCAAATCCAAGAACTTGACAAGTGAAGCAGCCCTTAACAGGGTTGCCTGGAATGCCGCCATTAGGACAAGAGACTGAAACTGCACGTATGTGTGGAACACTCAGTCTTAAAATTTTATGTATGTAATTATACAAGTTAAAGTTCAACCCCCAACCTGATATTCTGTTCACATAAAGCTTAAGTTAGCCTTTATTTGGTGTATATAATGTGGTATTGATCAGGGACTTTATATGCATGAATCACAAGTGTGACAGTATGCCTGTATTGCCAAGAAATGTAAAAAGTAAATGTCTTTCCTGTTATTTCACAAGAAAGTACTGGCCTGATGTTGGGTTACATTAGCCAATGATTATTAAAAGGTTGGTGGGTGCTCAACCTCAGCCATTTCAATATTACGTCATTAATTTGGTTGTACAGAGAGAGATAACGAGAGAGAGGGAGAGGGAGAGATAACGAGAGAGAGAGAGAGAGAGAGAGAGCGAGAGAGAGAGAGAGAGAGAGAGAGAGAGAGAGAGAGTACAGTATAACTTTACCTACTGTCTTAAAATTATTATCATCATATAAATGGTAGTTGTTGAGATCTCTATAACATAGGCTATAGAATCCAGGAGTGAGGTGAACGTAGAGGAAGAGATGGTTGAGTGTTCATGAATGTTAGAGCTGGAGTTAACTCTCAAGCCTGCAGTTGCATACCTATGTGTATAAACTCTGGAGGCACTGTTCGAATACCATACAAAAAGTCTCTCTCTCTCCTGACTGGTGGAAGTGTGTGTGTGTTGTGTTTGTATTATACTGTACCTACTTGCTTACAGAAATAAACTTAAATATTTACTTAAACCATAGTGTTAATATCCAAAGAAAACAGTAAAGAGAAGAAATAGACTGATTGCTCATATAAAAAATCATTACACTACATCCAGCTAATTGTATTTAACTTAGGAAGGGATTTTCAAAGTTAAAGGGTTAATTGAGAAATTCTTAACCCCATTAATTCCTTGAGATCCTTCCTATGCTGAGAAAAATAATCTGGCAATAGCTTTAACCCCTTATTGGGGCGCTCGACTTAAGTCGTGCACCAATTTGCAGCAGGTTAGGAGCATTATTAAGGCTTTTAAAGGGTTAAAATCGAGTGCAAATGGCCGGGAGCGCAGCGGGCCAGACAGCCGACTCCCAGGGCTTACCGCCGCACACTGACTCACCCTCCCTGTGTTCTCGAGAGGATGGCAGCGTAGCCAGTAGTGAGCATAGCTGGGGAAAATATACCGCTATACGCTAAACTCCCATGTTCGTGGCACCACTGCATTAGAACCACGAGTGCTACGTAGCTCGTTCTGGTCTCATTTTGAAGCTTTTAGCGCCTAGTCTTTTTGCTGAATACATTTCTTTTCATGCAGATACTTGATTGATCATTCAGGAGGGCCTGAATAATGCCCAAATGAGCCCAAAACACCCCGCTAAAGAAGGGTTACTAAAGATAAGAATTTGTCAGCTTATTAAAAGGGTTAAAGCATCTTGTGCCATTATATTAGTTAAAAACTCCTGATACTTTTCAAGGTGTTAAACTACCATACAAAGTTTAACCCCTTATTGGCGGCGCTCGACTTAAGTCGTGCACCAATTTGCAGCAAGTTAGGAGCATTATTAAGGCTTTTAAAGGGTTAAAATCGAGTGCAAATGGCCGGGAGCGCAGCGGGCCAGACAGCCGACTCCCAGGGCTTACCGCCGCCCATTAACTCATGTTCCCTGTGTTCTCGAGAGGCCGGCAGTGTAGCCAGTAGTTAGCATAGCTGGGGAAAATATACCACTATAAGCTAAACTCCCATGTTCGTGGCACCACTGCAAGAGAACCACGAGTGATACGTAGCTCCTTCTGGTCTCATTTTGAAGCTTTTAGCGCCTAGTTTTTTGCTGAATACATTTCTTTTCATGCAGATACTTGATTCATCATTCAGGAGGGCCTGAATATGCCCAAATGAGCCCAAAACACCCCGCTAGGCAAGGGTTAATATATATATACAGTATAATATATACTGTATATACAGTACATACAATGGTTTGGCGTCATTTTCCATTACATGCATTGTAACGGCTCAGACGTGGTTGCCATTCAGTAGTTGGGAGTGTACTGTAGTACAATAAAGTCCCGTCACAGCACTGCCCCACCAAGTCATCACTGTGGCTGATGTTGGTATAGTGCTAACCATACCTAGCAAGGCTCAACAGAGTCCCCCTGCAGCACTTGCACCTGCAGTATCTGCAACCACACCAGCCTTATATAAAAGATTATTAGAAAAAGATGGGTGGGTATGTTGGAGGAGAGGGAAATAATTTCAAGCAAGCAGTTCGGGTTCAGAAAAGGTCATTCGTGTACCACAAATTTGTTGAGTTACTATGATAGGGTAATTGACATTATACAAGGGAGGGAGGGGTGGGTAGATTGTATTTACTTAGATTTCAAGAAGGCATTTGATAAGGTGCCTCATAAGAGATTGTTGTGGAAGCTCAGGACTGTGGGGCGGGTTGAGGGAGTATTATTAAAGTGGATGGAAAACTATTTAATTGGGAGGGAAATGCGAACAGTAATAAAAGGAAAGTTCTCCTCGTGGAAACGGGTAAAAAGCGGAGTGCCTCAAGGATCGGTGTTGGCCCCAATCATGTTTTTGGTTTTCATCAACGACCTTCAAATGGGAATAGGCTCATATATATCTATGTTTGCTGATGATGCAAAATTAATGAAGCATATTACAAGTAGGAGTAGTTGTGAAGAATTACAGAGAGACCTAAATAAATTATATGAGTGGAGTCAAACTTGGAAAATGGAATTCAACACGAGTAAGTGTCATGTTCTTGAGATGGGAAAAAGTAAATATAGACCTTCTTGGGAATATAAAATAGGAGATGAAATAATTAGTAAAGCTGGGAAAGAAAAAGACCTAGGGGTAGTTATGGCAGATAGCTTGTCACCTGAACAGCATATAAATAAAATAACTAGTGAAACCTATGTAGTGACGACTAACATGAGAATAGCTCTGAATTATTTAGATGAAGAGATGTTAGCAAAAATAATAGGGACAATAATACGACCAAGACTGGAGTATGCAGTAGTGGTGTGGTCTCCACACCTTATAAAACATAATAAAAAACTGGAAAGAGTTCAGAGAATTGCCACTAAGATGATAGCTAGCCTTAGAGACCTGCCATATGAGGAGAGATTGGAGAGGCTAACGCTGCCAACACTGAGGGAGAGGAGAGAGAGAGAGGTGACATGATCATAATGTTTAAGTGTGTGAAAGGTTTTGAGAAGATCGATAAGGGAGATTTTGTGGTGAGGGACGAGGGAAGAACCAGGGGTCATGAATGTAAGTTGAGGAAAGTTGTATGTAAGTCTGATGTAAGAAAGTTCAGCTTCCCGTATAGAAGCATTGATTGTTGGAATAAGTTGGATGGGGAGGTGGTGGGAGCAAGAAATATCCAAACTTTTAAAGCAAAATTGGATAAATGTAGAGAGAGAGACAGGACAACACAAGCTTAGGCTCAAATCCTGTATACTACAATTAGGTGAGTACAGTATACATATTTTGCCGGACGCCGTGATCCCCGAAGTGGTGGCCAAGAAAGAAACGCCCCCATGCACCTCTGTCCCCAGTCAGTCGACGTCCCTCCTCTCATCCAGCACCGCTTTCACGCATATACTTCTTAACTTCATCCTTCCACCTCTCACTTGGTCTACCTCTCCTTCTCTGTCCTTCCACCTCACTCTCATACACGCTCTTGGTCATTCTCTCGTTTCCCATACGTTCCACATGGCCGAACCACCATCTCAAGGTGTTCCTTTTCACATTTTCCAGCACACCTACATCCACACCACACCTCTCTCGTACTTCCTCATTCGTCTGTCTATCCCTCCATCTAACTCCACATGCCCTTTTCAAGTAACTCATGGCATATAGGAGAAAGAGAGGGGATATGATAAGAGACTTTTAAGATAGTGTCAGGAAAGTATGATGAGGATGTGTGTGAAGGTATCTTCTTGATGCGGGAGGGAACAAGAACGAGAGGACACTCTAAGAAAATTTACAAAGAAAGAAATAGGCTTGAGAAGGCAAAGAACTCATTTTGTGATAGAGTGGTAAATGAGTGGAACGGACTGCCCCAGTATGTAGTTTGATTCCGAATCAATAAGGGAGTTTGAAAGTAATCTTGATAAAGCATGGGGAAGACAAGATTTGAAGTTTGATTATAAAGCAAAAATACAGAATAGTAAAAATGTTGCGTCTGCTACCGCCGCCGCCAACACCGTGAACGACCGCAGCAGTGCAAGTACTGGTACTGAGCTGGATACACAGGCCTAGTTTGCCATTTTCCAGAGGATCTACTGTAAGAAACTGTAAGAATATATATACTGTACAGTATATAATTATACAGTATATACAGTATATATTATACAGTACTCGTGGTTGAGACTGTCGCCGACAGTTGAAACCACTAAATTTCGAGAATAGACGGTTTGAGGGCTAAACATTGCGGGATTGTGGCGAATCGTACGTCTGGCAACACTGCCGGGCACAGGCGTCCTCCATACAGAACATAAGTCCATCAGTTGAGGTGTGACCGTGGTGACGAGTGAATATACGTTGGTGATAGGGCCGAGTTTTTCCACCATTTTGACCATACCCGAGCTACTAAACCCACCCTCCCGCCAGTGTTATGCCTCCCAGACCTTTTTTAACTCCATCCCAGATTGAGGTTATCAAGGCCCTTCACCTTGAACACAAAACTAACAAGGAAATCAGTGCGCATACGGGAATTAACGTTCGTACAGTGCAAAGGTGGGTGAAAAAGGTACGAGAAGCTGGGCCAGGCGCCACACCGGCCTACAAGAAGAGGCCAGGGAAGAAACGTAAGCTTGGGCTCCATACCCTGCATATAATCAAGAGACAGCTGGAAGCTAATCCCATCCTTACAGCCTCTCAAATTAAGCAAAATAATCCCCTGCTCCTGTCTGAAGTTGCCATACGTATGCTCCAGGATTATCTACACAAAGTGTTGGGGTACCGCCGCTGTCATGCTGTTCCCAAACCCTGGCTTACCCGTACACATCGCCGTAATTGCCTTAAATTTGCCAATAATTATAACGGTTGGAGTCTACAGCAGTGGAAAAAGGTACTGTGGAGCAACGAGAGTACCTTCACAGTCACTGACAATGCCGGGAAATATGTCTATCGCAAGCGGGGAAGTGACCGATTCAACCCTAAATACACTCGCAAGACAGTAATATAGGTTTGACTCCTGTAAGGAGATAAAGAAAACCTAATATTTAGTAGTGGCCCCGTAATCATTGACGATTATGCCTATTACATAAGGCACCCTCTTCAAACACTCATCCGCCGTAGTTTGAATCTACCGCGCAGAGCATTACAAATTTGAGGAGCCTTCATCATGAGCGCACGCAACCTCACTCATGGTTCAGTCATTATGAATTGGGTACTCACTACGAAAAAACTTCGTAAAAAATAAAAAGAAAAAGAAAATAAGAATAACTATTCAATAAGCTTTCCATAATATCGTGGATGTACTTGTGTGGATCTTTGACCAGACGCTGACTCAGGCGTCAAGTCAAGTCAAATTGAGTAGTGACAGGGGGTTAGGGGGAAGTGGGGATAGGACAAGAATTAGTTGGATGAAGTGAATTTTAGCAGGAGAAAAAGGTGTCCAGGCTTAACTGGAGCTGCCTGAGGGTTTTCCTGATTTAGCTGCTAAAGAGACTGGCCAGGGCAAGGTCGACAGGGGCGCGTTGGGGGTGACTCCTTGCTTGCTTGGGTATCACATGCCATGCCATTCCGACTCAGGCGTCATTCTTCACTGACATATCAAGTAAACCAAAATCCTTAATACATCAACGAATGGGAAGGGGATGGTCGGGAGGGCCCCAGTCGTCAATGATTATGGGGCCACTACTAAATATTAGGTTTTCTTTATCTCCTTACAGGAGTCAAACCTATAATTTATTATAGGTATTATTATATTTATTATATATAATCCATCATTGACGATTATGCCTGATATCTAAGACTGGAGGGGGACATTCGTAATCATATCATAACTCTAGCAAAAGCAGATAATCAAACACCACATAGTTTTCTTACTTCAAAAAGATATATATTTATTGGCGCAGCACATATATACAAAAAGGGGTACTAGCAGGAGCGTGCTTCAAAGAAACTGCTTGATAAAAGGGATAACTCTTGAGACTCTGTGAACAGATCTGTAAGTTAAAAAGGCACCCAACTCAACAAGAGTGGTGAAAAATAACAAACTTATAAGTTTACATGTGCACATATAACCCCATAATACTCGTGGATATATCTTGCAAAATATATCCAATGCTTAAAATTACATTGCTTTCACAGCTAAAACTACTTATAACAACACTGTTGTTTGTACTACCATTGTACTATCACAATTTCCTGCACTGAATAGTACAGAGAAATTTTCATATCACAATACCCATAACTAGTATCACAGTGGTGATGGGCTGGTCTATCAGAGTGAGAACTGAGCAATCTCTGCCATACCCATAGCTTACTCTGACTGTTCCTTTTACTTATATATTTTCTAGATCTCAAGTGACGGCGTCTCTAACGTGGATTAACCTCCCAATCTACCAAGATAGGAAGCCAAAGCGTCACATTTTTCCCTTGCCCCTCAACTTTCTCTTCATAATTGCTGAGGGACACAGGGCCCTGGATGGGGCTTTGGTTTCCCGGGCGTTTCCGCACCCTCCTCAGCTCCCCGCCATGGAGTGGCTTCGGTCACCCAGGCTTTATTGTGGTCGGCGGGGAGGGTTCTGTGGGGGCGCTCGGTTATGGCCTTGGCCTTGCTTGGGGCTTTGGGGCTGTTCGGCCAGGCAGCTTGGGGAACAACAACAAACTAGTATCACAGCTCTTATACTCCGGCGGGGTCTAGGGTGTCCTATGTTACACTGACTGCACCCCCCCCCCCCCCCTTTTCTTGAAATTAAACAAGAAGTTACTATTAGGGCCACCTAGACCCTCTGCCTTAAAGCTATACATGGCAAGGAAGGTTTGTCTAGAGCTACTGACAGGTATCGTGTCAAAAACGTGTGATTAGAGGCCCACAACTGTGTGGACGTAATATCTTCAACAGAAAAATCTTAAGGAAACGCAAAGAGGCTGCCCATTTGCGTATATCGTAGGCCCTACCCACAACGCCGGGATTACTCTCTTTAATGACCTCGACCAAGAGAGAAGCCAATCTACGTTTCAGCAAGCGCTTACCCGTACTTGCTACCCATAAAGCACCCTGGGGATTTAGAGGAGCTACCCTCAAATATTTGGTTATAGCCTGCACTGGACATAAATTATGGTGCACCTTTCCCCTTTTCAACGCCGGCACTGTGAACTCTGAAAACACGTGTTCACTGTGCTCATTCTTGGCTATGAACCCTGGGGAAGGTGCAATGTGTATACACTCATTAAGCCTACCAAACCTGAGGCAATTAGGTGTGTTGCTCATCGCCGCCAGCTCAGATACTCTGTTCCCGGTGGCCAAAGCCATAAGGAATACTGCCCTTTTTAAGAGTAATGTAAAATCTGCAGTATTTTGGTACAGACGGGAATGAAGTAATGACAAAGCTTTGTCCAGAGACCAAGTAGGCATGAGCTGACGGGGAGGTGGGCGGAGTTTAAAACATGCTCTCATAAAACCTGTTTCCTCCGCTACTGGTATGGTGAGACCGGTAAGGTCCCAAAATGGCATCCTAATCGCTGTTAAGTGATTTTTTTAATGTTACCACAGATAAACTTTTCTGCTCGAACAGATAATTTAAATAATTAAAAACCAAAGCCACCGAGGGCACAGTTTGTTCTGTCCTAAGGATCCAAGAAGTAAAGGCTTGCCAATGTGATTGATACTGTCGTTTTGTAGACTGGGTATATTGATTCATGAATTTATTGGTCACATCTCTACCATATGGTGCTAGCCATTTGGCCTCCTGAATGTCCATAATGCAAAAGTCAGCGAGGTTTTTAGGTTGCCAATTGTGTCTAAGTGGAAAAACCCTACCGGGAGTGATACCGGGTCCGGTCACCATGTCTTCAATTGCTGGTACCACAACTGCGCCGGCCATAGGGGCGCGATTATCGAGACTACGCCCCGATAATCTCGTAGTTTGTTTACTACTGTACTTGGCACATTAGAGACGCGTCTGGCGGAGGAAACAGATAAATGGAACTCCACCTGTTCCAGTCTGTCACCAGGGCGTCTGGCCCACCTGCCGGCGTTATCGTCCGGCAGGTGAGGTACAATGGGAGTTTGTGAGTCTCCTCTGATGCAGACAGATCCACTTGTGGATGGTAAGGCTCCGCAATCATTTGGTTGAAAATTGTTTGCGTTTGCTTGAGCGCCCATTCTACTGTTGTGCTCTGTCTCCGAGACAGAGCGTCTGCCCAGACGTTTGCTATGCCTGGGAGATAAGAAGCGTGAAGATGAATGTCCAGCCTGTTGGCTAGAATAAAAATCTCTTCTGACACGGTTAGCAACTTTCGAGATCTCGTCGACCCTTGTTTCTGAATACAGTGAACCGCATTCAGATTGTCCATTCTGAAGGCCAGCGACTTGCCCCGCAAAGTAGAGCCGTGAGCCTGAAGGAAAAATAAGGGGACTAGTAATTCTTTGACATTGATGTGGGAGATTTCTAAATGGGACCAAAGCCCTTGACCCTGGTGCCCTTGGTTTGACTGAAAACCCCAACCTATCGTGCCTGACGCATCCGTGTCTACCCATACCGTCGGCGGAGGAGAGGTCCATGACATTACTGAGTGCAACATTTCCCTCTTCGCCCAGACTGCTAGTAAGTTGTGGATTAATTTTGGTATGGGCCATTATTTTTCCGCCGGCAATAGCGGAAAATATTTGTTGCCCTCCAATATTAAACGCTTTACTTTCAACTGGCCCAACATTACAGTTAGTTGAACCCAGTTGAGAGAGCCGACCAGAGACTCCCAGATTCTCTGTGTCGTAGTCAGACTGTGAAGGAACCGGAACAGTTTCCTGCGAAATCTGTTTCGATTGTCCACACTCTGACTCAGAGTGAGAGCAGCTGTGTCCCAAACCAGCCCTATCCACTGAACTACTCGTGAGGGAACAAGGTTTGACTTTACCAGATTCACCTTGAACCCTAGAGTTTTGACATGATTTAATGTTATGTTGACATGATTTATGCATACTTGCTCCGTCTCTGCCACCACTAGCCAGTCGTCTAGGTACCACAAAATCCTGATCCCTTGTTTTAACAATGGCATCAGGGCTTGCCGGACTAATTTCGTGAATAAGCGAGGTGCCAGGTTTAATCCAAATGGCATCCTCTGAAAAACATAATTTTGATGCCTGATCCGTAAGGCCAGAAATCGTTGAAATCTTTTGTTTACCGAGACGTACCAATACGCGTCTGTCAGGTCTAAAGAACACATCCATCCTCCCGGCGGAAGTGTTAGCCTGATTTGATGTACTGTCAACATCCTGAATGACACGTTGTGAATGTGAAGGTTCAGATAAGACAGGTCTACGACGGGTCTCATCTGAACACTGTCCCTTTTGGGTACCAGAAATAGCTTGGATGTGAAGACTGGGTAATTTTGAGGGACCGGGATGATGACATTCTTGGCGATAATTTCCTTGATCAGTGACTCCACCTCTAATGAAACTAGATTCGCCGTTGTCGGCTGACGTAAACGAGGTCGCCGGAGCCACTGCCAAGTGATGCCTTTGCGTGCCACCATCCTTGCCCACGTATTTAATGGCCATGCTTGGTGACACGTTCGGAACGACCCAGTTAGCAGACAAGGGTTCGCCGGCTGTACTACCCTCGGATCCACCCGCCTTGAGACCGGCACCGGGAGTGAGAGAGACTTTAGTTTTTTGATGGTGGTGGAGGAGGTGGTGGTGGACGCTTCGCCTGCTGGCCGGCGTTGGCAGAAGACGGGCCCTGACCTGGTTTGTTATAGCCTCGTCCTTTCTGACCTGTAAACTTACCCTGTCTATACCTGTACTGACCTTGGGGGGAAGAGGAATTAGGTAGGTGAAAGGGCTTAGATCCCCCCGGCTGCGCTTTTGCGACTGGTTTGGGTTTGGGAAAGTTAAAAGCTGGTTTCTTAGAAGGGGTGGGACTCTGTTTAAAGGCCTGAGCCATATTAAACACAGTTCTCCACACATCTGGGGACATTAAAGAGGGAGTAAGCACTGGTGACATGACCACCTGATTCGCAATTCGATCAGGAAGTTTCCTAACCAGGGACATTCTGAGATCTTGTCTCGCTCGTACCGCCTCAAGCAAGGCTGTGCGGATATCACCCAACGACTGAATCGACGTCTGAAGGAGCAATCGCCGAGATAGTTCAACCGATCTTCTGGCATCCGCGTCCGCGATTGCCTGAGTGGATCGTAGCATCGATTTCGCCACCTGGTGCGTCACAATGTATTGGGAGAAAAGTCTATACGCTTTCCCCCGTAGCCTAAATTCCCGGTCTAGGTGAGTTTGGGAAGGTGTAGTGAAAGGGTCCTTGAGTTCACACAGATTAATTTTGGGGGCAGCTAAGAAAGCAAACAAAGCAGATGGGACACCGCCAGCAGCACACACTGGCATAGAGAACCAAGAATGACTGTCCTGAGGAATTTGGTGGGAGGATTTTGAGGTGAAGGTGGTAGCAAAGTTCTGAGCCTCCGTCTCCCATTCCACCCAAGGTCCCGGGCCCAACTGCCCCACCTTCAATGCTGGATTAGCGGCTGTGTCTGTGACAGTTTGCAAATCTAATTCTGGCGTGAGAGCTGACAGTGTTTTTATATCATTAAAACCATCATGCTTGGACCAGTCAGAAAACAGTTTTGAAGCTGAGGCAGGGGGCAGGGCAGGTGTAGCAGTATAAACAAAATAGTCCTGGTGATAATAGTTAGGAATGGCCTTAACATTAACATCTAGTACATTACCCAATATATCCAAGGCTCGTAACTTTTTAGATTTATTGCCTTGGATTACCCACTCTCGTGGCACTGGAAGTTCCCCTGACAAGGTGGGTTGTGCGACCTCTGGTTTAGTGGGGATCAATTGTATCCATGACTCGTCGGGACCATATAATAGGGGCATCGCTACCTTTCTTAACGGTGCTTTATCTAAAGGGGGCGGATTCACATCCGTTACCACCCTTACACTAGAAGTAGTCAGTGCCGCCGAAGCAGGCCTAGCGACCACAGATGGTGATATAGAGGGAGGGTGAGGAATCTTAGTTAAGGCAATGGAAGCAATCAGAGGCCGAACATTGGAACTTGTCATGGAAGCTCCCAGGTCTACTGTAGGAGTCTCCGGCTATTGGCCAAATTTTTTTGTTAGAGCATTAACCAATAACCCATCTATTTCTTCTGCCGTGACAAATTTAGTTGATGACGAACTCAGAGGTGAATCATTCCGATCCTGTGCGTCGTCTAAAACTGAACCCGACTCCTGCACCTCCATGTCCGAGATTACAGACACCTCGTCTTTGTCATCTGGCTCCCCGTGAGAGGATTCCGCCGAAGCCGGAATCCCGTCGTGTTGCCAAGTCAAGTCTGGAATGGATGATGGGATCGCCGCGTCCCTGTGGACATCAGCCACTGAATGTGTATCTTGAGCCAGACGTGGGCTTTCAATCCCTGGTCGAGAATATCGCCATACCCCCAGGCCCTGGCCTGCACTCCCTTGGGAGTCCGATACTCCCTCAACCATGGAGCCCCCACTTGACCCTGCTAGAGGACGATCACTGTCCACCGAACTCTCCAATTCTAAGGTTAGAATGCTAATAGGTAAAATGTCTTTTGTTGCTGACACCACACTAGCCCCATGAGAGTGAATACTAGATTTGCCGGGAGTAGAGGCATGAAGAGAGGCACTAGACTCCGGTGAATGCCGGGAGGCCTTTCGTTCATGCGAGTCTTTCCTAGAAGACTTGTGGCTACGGTGTGACCTAGAACTGCCTTTGGACTTTGTAGATTTCTCACTATATCTACTTGTGGACCCCTCTGTCTTGCTCTTCTTACTCGCCGGCGAAGAAGAGAGACCAGGCGGCTGCTGTCTAAGAGGTGACCTGGACCTGGACCGCGCCCGTGACGAGGAGGCTGCCACCGGGGGCGTAGGTTCTCGCGGTCTCTTAGATGTGCCGGAGGCTGGAGAAAGTGTAATACCCTGTCCAGTCTCTACTGACTTTCGTACAGTTACTCTAGAGGGACGTTTACTAGGGGGGGGTGCTCAATTAGTAACTTATCCCAAAGAGTTACGTTATCGCATTGAAGTGACTTATGAGCCACTGTGATAGTATAAGAGGTCATCTGCTGCCTAACCTCCCGTAAAGCGACCGCTGCGGTCTTATCATTGTCTTGCAAAACTTTATGGCTTAATTTTTTTTTTTGTTTTTTTTTTTTTTAAAGAGACAATGAACGGAGGAAGGAAAAACACAGATAAAACAAAAAGGTCCATGTGCCTAAAGGCATCCTCCATTCATAAAATATTTGTAACAACTGGATTTAAACATTTGTAGATTGTAAGTTTGTGGAAAGCAATTCGAGGGAAGTGAATTCCAAAGAGTAGTAGCTCTGGGGATAAATGAATTCTGATAAGCAGAAGTCCTGCATTGTGGAGGAGAAAGTGTAAATTCATGGGCGCTCTCAGCTGCCCTAGTTCTACGGGGAAAGATGTGGAGAGGCGGCACAATTGAAGCAAGTTCCTCGGAACAATTGCTGTGAAAATATCTGTAGAATAATGCAAGGGATGCAACGTTTCTTCGTATGGATAATGTAGGAAGGTCCTGTGTGATTGCAGGGTTATTGATTAATCTAATAGCTTTATTTTGAATTTTGTCCAACTGCCTCAATGCAACCACTCCACTTCCACCCCACAGAGGTGAACAGTAATCCATCTGAGAACGCACATGACTTTTATATATCACGGCCAACTGCTCGTCAGTGAAGAATTCTCGAACTCTGTACAGGAGTCCCAGTTTTTTAGAGGCATTCTTAGCAATGCTTCTAACATAATGTGTCCAGCTCAAGTTAGTAGTTAATGTTACACCGAGAATGTCAATACTAGGGGAAGTGGGAATATTTACATCATTAAAAAATATATGGGAGTCAGTGAGATTCTGTCGGTTAGAAAATTGAATGTACTTGGTTTTCTGTGCATTAAAGGAAACTAGAATCTTTTGTCCCCATCCATTAATTCTAGAAAGGTCCTGGTTCAGAGAAATTGCAGTGTTTATTTTTGAATTTATAAGATCGGGTTGGGTGAAAGAATTGGTAAATGTGAAGGAACTGTGGAGTGTTGAGTCATCTGCGTAGGAATGTATTGGATTATGAGTGGTAGATATGAGATCATTGATATGAATGAGGAACAGAATTGGGGCCAAAACTGATCCCTGCGGAACACCAGCATTTATTGAGTGAAATTGAGAATAAAGGCCATCTACCATTACACATATTTTTCTGTTATGAAGATAAGAAGAAATTAGTGGAACTAATGATGCAAGGCCGTAGTGTGACATCTTCGACAATAAGGATTGATGCCAGACTCTATCAAATGCCTTTGATATATCCAGTGCTATTGTATGTGTTTCACCATGTTGGTCTGTAGCTTGGTTGATTTGATGCGTAAGAAGGCAAAGCATGTCTGCAGTTGATCGACATCGTCTAAAACCATATTGCCTATCACTGATTAATTTATTATTCTCAAGATGCTTAATTATGTGATTATTTAATATAATTGAAAGCAAAAGGTACAGTTCCGCATCACCCACAGACCCCGTGAGCGGAGACATTTAACACATTTAATGCAAAGGGTGTGTGCAAATATAGGGATACCTGAACAGGAGGGCGTAATGCACAAAGCAAAAACAGGGGCAAAGGTAGCCATGACAGAGACTGGTGGGAAACTTACTCCAGGTTCTCTATAGACCCGCCGGGACCCAGCTCTGGAAAAAAAGAAAATTTCCAGGAATTAATGCTCATAAGGTTACCCCAACATGTTCGCACACATGGCCATATGAAGGGAGGCTAGACAAATTAAATCTACCGAGTCTAAAAGAGAGGAGAGAGAGGGGAGACATGATAATGATGTACAAATGTACCCGGGGGCTGGATAGGGAGGATATATTAATTATGGATACAGGAATAACTAGAGGCCACAGCTACAAAGTAAAAAGACCTACCTGCAAGAACGATATCAGGAAGTTTAGCTTCCCCTATAGATGTATTGACAAATGGAATGGGCTGGAGGAGGAGGTGGTAGGGGCAAGGAACATCCATATTTTCAAGAAAAAATTGGATAAAAAGTAGACTGAGAGACGGGACAACACGAGCTTAGCTCAACTCCTGTAAACTACAATTAGGTAAATACAATTAGGTAAATACAAGTGTTAAATAACCCGCCGGGTAACGAGACGCAATACACAATGACTACAGCTCGCTACGCGGTCGGGTTCCTTAGTAAAGATTTCAGAATATCTTAACCTGTCCAAAAGATTTATGAATACCCTCTGACATGACATAAAGACCAGCATGGCGTTTATAACTGATTTAGTCTTCCCGGTGGTGTTTGTTTCAATATATTTTTGGAAAAAAAATAAAAATAAAAAGACGCCGGCCCCCGTATTATCTTGCAGATCAAAAACTGGGAAGCCTGACAAAATACGAGATCTGACTTCTCCCGAAGTGGTTTTTTGATCGCCGTATGTTGAAGGCGGCGATACAAACGTATCCCTCAATTGTCTGGTCAACTATACTGAATTGCAAATTCGTTATTCTACCCTTCCAGGGAGCACCCGCCAGGTGTAAAATAAAGTTACAAAAAAGTTAACCCCAATTGTGCCTTAAATCGCCGTATGTTGAAGGCGGCGATACAAAATGCATCCCTCCATTGACTGGTCAACTAAACTGAATTTTTTGCAAATTCGTTAATCCCACCCTTCCAAGGTGCACCCGCCGGGTGTGAATAAAAGTTTATAACGTTAACCCCAATAGTTCCTATCCCCACTTCTTTGTAAAAGATCGCCGGGGAGGAAAACCAAACAACAACAGCTTAGTTTTTTACTGGCTTTGCAAAACCGGGAAAAAACTACACAACACGTGTCCGCATGAACACTGTTAGATGGGTACAGCCATCCCGCCGGGAATCATAGGGAGCCTGACACAGGCCCCACCAGAGACGCAGTCCTGGAGAGCCTCAACACTCACTCGCCGGGGAACACAAGCCTGTTTTTAAAACCACGCGTGGCTAAAACTCGGCCACCAGCCGGGTTTTTCATGGTGTAACCGAGAAAAACCCGCCGGAAAAGCAACCCACCCCGTCCAGATACCATCTGAATGCATCACAAGACCGTGGAGATAGCCAAGCACGACTAACCCCGGGCCCACACAATAGTCCGTGGAATTAGCCAATACACAACTAACCCAGGACACATAAATAGTCCATGGAATTAGCCAATACACAACTAAACCAGGACACACATGACACAGTAGTACATATTTATAACATAAATCAATAACACTTGTACATGTGGCAAAGCTACGAGAGGCTGGCTAGGCCTAGGCAGACGGACATAAAAGTAAACACGTCGTAATATAAACAAAAAGCACTGAATTATATCACAACAGGAACCACCGTCAACACACCACTGTAGCAAATACTTCCGACAAAGGGAAGAACTGACTCGGGACCCAGAAAAAACTTCACTAAGTGAAGAAAAATATGCAGCGAACGTCAGAAAAAACAAGCTACCTCATCAGAAAGATAAAAGGAAGCAATAATAACGCGTAATGAAAGCCGCCTGCATCACAAAGCTAGCTAACTGTGAAAAAGTTCACATGTCCACAACAGGACCACGAGGGTACACCCGAAATAGATGCCCCCAAAACACGACCCAAAATACACTGCACTGCGGGCAACCCGCCCAGGACACTCCTGCTACGCATATCCTAACCTTACTCGATACATCCCGGAGTAAACAAATGAGAAAAAACTCACTAGGGACGCAACAAATGCGGAACTAGTGAAGCGTGGGGAGGCACGTCCGGGTCGGTTGAGCGCAGAGCAGAGAAGGAAGAATGATGCCTGAGTCAGCGTCTGGTCAAAGATCCACACAATTACATCCACGATATGATGGAAAGCTTATTGAATAGTTATTCTTATTTTCTTTTTGTTTTTATTTTTTACGAAGTTTTTTCGTAGTGAGTACCCAATTCATAATGACTGAACCATGAGTGAGGTTGCGTGCGCTCATGATGAAGGCTCCTCAAATTTTTAATGCTCTGCGCGGTAGATTCAAACTACGGCGGATGAGTGTTTGAAGAGGGTGCCTTATGTAATAGGCATAATCGTCAATGATGGAGGGGCCACTAATAAATAGTTCCCTGATAGTGTGATGGTGTGGGGTGCCTTCAGCTACTACGGTGTCGGTAAATTAGTTTTTCTACTCAAGAATGCGCGGATGAATGCCAACTCCTACATTGAGCTACTTGAGGATAACTTGCCAGAGTCCATGAGAAAGTGCCGTGCTAATTTTTAGATGCAAGACGGGGCACCTTGCCACACGGCTCGTAGTGTTATTGCTTACTTAAACGGCTGCATTGTGCCCTTCTTCAATCCTTGGCTGGGTAATTCCCCGGACCTTAACCCTATTGAAAACTTGTGGACCATTATAAAGTCGAAGTTAGTGAAGTACGACACTTCGTCTGTGCCCCGTCTCTCAGTCGCCATCCAGGATATCTGGGACAATATCGACGCTAAATACGTTCAGCACTGTGCTGAGTCAGTCCCCAGGCGTCTACAGGCGGTGAAGAAGAACCATGGTTTTTCATCAAAGTATTAGTTAGGTGAGTTACCCATAATTTTTTTTTTTTTTGCATTTCCTAATCAATGTTCTCCGTGCGTATGTTTTTTTCAGCTGGAGGGGTGCCGCGACGACAGTCTCAACCGCGAGTACTGTACTGTACTGTATATATTATAGGTTTGACTCCTGTAAGGAGATAAAGAAAACCTAATATTTAGTAGTGGCCCCTCCATCATTGACGAACATGCCTATTACATAAGGCATCCTCTTCAAACACTCATCCGCCGTAGTTTGAATCTACCGCGCAGAGCATTTAAAATCTGAGGAGCCTTCATCATGAGCGCACGCGACCTCACTCATGGCTTCAGTCATTATGAATTGGGTTCTCACTACGAAAAAACTTCGTAAAAAATAAAAACAAAAAGAAAATAAGAATAACTATCCAATAAGCTTTCCATCATATCGTGGATGTACTTGTGAGGATCTTTGACCAGACGCTGATTCAGGCGTCATTCTTCCTTCACTGACATATCAAGTAAACCAAAATCCTTAATACATCAACGAATGGGAAGGGGATGGTCGGAAGGGCCCCAGTCGTCAATGATTACGGGGCCACTACTAAATATTAGGTTTTCTTTATCTCCTTACAGGAGTCAAACCTATAATTTATTAGTGGGCCCTCCATCATTGACGAACATGCCTGATTTCTAAGACTGGAGGGGGACATTCGTAATCATATCATAACTCTAGAAAAGCAGATAATCAAACAACCTCATAGTATTCTTACTTTGAAAATATATATAAATACGGCGCAGCCCATATACTGTATATACAAAAAAGGGGTTCAAGCAGGTGCGTGCTTCAAAGAAGCCTGCTTGACAAAAAAGGGTAACTCTGGAGATTCTGTGAACAGATCTGTAGTTACAAAGGCACCCCACTCAACGAGTGGTGACAAAAATAACAAGTTATAAGTTTACATGTGCACATAATAAACCCCATAATATTCGTGGAAATAATTTGCAAAAGATCTCCACTGTTTAATACTAAATTGCTTTCACAGCTAAAACTACTATAACAACCCCGTTGTTTGTACTAACATTGTACTAGCACAATTTCTTGCAGAGAAAGTTTCATATCACATTATCCATAAATTGTATCACAGCTCTTACATTCCGGCGGGGTCTAGGGTGTCCTATGTTACACTGACTGCACCCCCCCCCCCCTTTTTCCTTGAAAGTAAACAAAAGTGACTGAAGGGCCACCTAGACCCTCTGCCTTAAAGCTATACATGGTAAGGAAGGTTTGTCTAGAGCAACTGACTAGTATCTAGTCAAAAACGTATGATTAGACGCCCACAACTGTGTGGACGAAATATCTTCTACTGAAAAGTTCTTCAGGAAACGTAAAGAGGCTGCCCATTTGCGTAAATCGTGGGCCCTACCCACAACGCCGGGATTACTCTCTTTAATGACTTCGACCAGAAGAGAAGCTAATCTCCGTTTCAGTAAGCGTTTACCCGTACTCGCTACCCACAAAGCACTTTGGGGGTTAGAGGAGCCACTCTCAAATATTTGATTAGAGCTTGCACTGGCCATAGATATGGTGCACCTTTCCCCTTTTTAACGCCGGCACCGTGAACTCAGAAAACATGTGTGCACTGTGCTCAGTCTTGGCTACAAATCCCGGGGAAGGTGCAATGTGAATACATTCATTAAGTCTACCAAACCTAAGGCAATTAGGTGTGTTGCTCATCGCCGCCAGCTCAGACACTCTGTTCCCGGTGGCCAAAGCCAAAAGGAATACAGCCTATTTTTAAAGAGTAATGCAAAATCTGCAGTATGTTGGTACAGACGAGAGTGAAGTAAAGACAATGCCTTGTCCAGAGACCAAGTAGGCATGAGCTGACGGGGAGGTGGGCGGAGTTTAAAACATGCCTTCATAAAACCTGTTTCCTCCGCTACCGGTATGGAGAGACCTGTAAGGTCTAAAAAGGGCACTCTAATCGCAGTTAAGTGATTTTTTAACGTTACCACAGATAAACGTTTCTGCTCAAACAGATAATATAAATAATTAAAAACTAATGCGATGATGCTTTGTCCAGAGACCATGTAGGCCTGAGCCGACGGGGAAGGTGGGTGGAGTTTAAAACCTGCCCACATAAATCACTTTCAGATAAATGTTTCTGCATGAACAGATAAATTAAATAATAAACAACCCACGCCACCGGGGGCACAGTTCGTGTTGTTCGAAGAATCCGAGACGTAAAAGCTTGCCAATGCGATGGAAACTGTCGCTTTGTAGACTGGGTATATTGATTCGTGAATATCTTGGTCACGTCGCTACCAGATGGTGCTAGCCACTTGACCTCCTGACTGTCCAAAATGAACAAGTCCGCGAGGTTTCTAGGTTGCCAACTGTGTTCTAAGTGGAAACAACCCGACCAGGAGTGACACTGGGTGCGGGCACCACGTGTTTAAATGCTGGTACCCCACTGCGCCGGCCACAGGGGCGCGATTAGCGAGACAACGCCTCGCTAATCCTGTAGTTTGTGGACTACGTGGCACATTAGAGACGCATCTGGCGGCGGAAAATAGATAAATGGAAATCAACCTGTTCTCATCCGTCATCAGAGCGTCAGGTTCGTCCGGCGGCGTTATCGGCCGGCGGGTGAGGTATGACTGTGAGTATCGCCATACACCTTGGCTGTGGCTGTCCCTCGCTTGCGAGCTCGGTATACTCCCTGAATGGGAGCCCTCGTCCGAGTCCCGTAAAGGTTTATGATAATTAACAGCTCCCATAGCTCGTTAACACATTGAAAGTAGAGCTGGGGAGCAAAATCATAAAGTATACTAATTAAGTTAATTTATATTTAAGTGTATTAAAATAAATTACTATAAATAAACATAATATTATCATATAATCATAGAAAATATATATGTTTATTATGATTCAGCTATTAAATTATTTCATTAACAAATAGAAATAAGATAGGGCTACCTGAGCTTAACGGCGTTGAACATACCGCAATGAGAGGTTCAAGTGCCGACACGACAGAGACTGGGGGAAAACTACCCCGCCCCCGTGAACTACCTGGTCACCTGGTGCAACACCGGTACTCCGCCCTGGAAAGAGAAATTTCCGGGGATTAATGCTCATAGGGTTACACCCAAAAAATGGTACAAAATATGTGCCTCAAAACCGCCGGTCAACGAACCATAGCACTCCACCACTACTTTTCGTTGTCCCTTTAGTTTCATATTAAAGATTTCAGCATATCTTGTGTAGATCAGATTTTTACCCTGAATTGTGTTGTGGAGAAGTATCTGGAGAAGAAACAAAAGGTGTATGTTGCCTTTATGGACTTAGAGAAGGCCTATGACAGAGTGGATAGAGAAGGTTTGTGGAAAGTACTTAGAATATACGGAGTAGAGGGCAAGTTGCTGAAAGCAGTGAAGAGCATGTATGAGGGTGCAAAGGCGGCAGTACGTGTGGAGAGTGAGCAGAGCGAGTTCTTTGACCTGAATGTTGGTTTGAAACAGGGGTGTGTGATGTCCCCGTGGTTGTTTACTGTATATATGGATGGAGTTATGAAAGAAATACTATCAAGAGCAGTGGATGTTGGTGTATCGCTGAAAAAGGAGGGAATTGAGTGGAAGCTACCTATACTGCTGTTTGCGGATGATACAGTTCTGATGAGTGATAATGAATGGGAGTTGCAGGGTCTGGTAAATGAGTTTGGAACAGTGTGCGAAAAACGGAATTTGAAGGTAAATACGGGGAAGAGCAAGGTTATGGTCTTCGAAAGGGGTGAAGTCACAGAGTGTGAGGTGAAGCTGAATGGTCAGGCTATGGAGATCGTCAACTCTTTTAAGTATCTGGGCAGTGTGTTGAGTAAAGATGGGACTATGGATGAAGAGGTGCGGGAGAGGGTACAACAGGGGAAGAGGGTTGTAGGAACGCTAAAAGCAGTAACAAGAAATAGGGTGGTCAGTATGGAAGTGAAGAAGTCCTTGCATGACAGTGTGGTAATCCCGACACTGACTTACGGAAGCGAAGCATGGACGTTGGTTGAGAGACTCAGACCAAGAGTGAGAGCAGTGGAAATGAATTACTTAAGGAGTGCGTGCGGAGTTACATGGAGGGATAGACAGACTAATGAGGAAGTAAGAAGGAGGTGTGGTGTGGAGGTAGATGTGCTGGAAAGTGTGAAAAGGAACAACTTGAGATGGTTCGTCCATATGGAACGTATGGAAAGCGAGAGAATGACTAAGAGGGTGTACGAGAGCGAGGTGGAGGGACAGAGGGGGAGAGGTAGACCGAATATGAGGTGGAAGGATGGAGTGAGGAACTACATGAACGAAGGCGGTGCTGGTTGGGGGGAGGGGCGTCGACTGACTGGGGACAGAGGTGCATGGGGGCAGTTCGTTCGTGGCCACCCCTTCGGGGATCAAGGCGTCAGGCAATAGATAGATAGCATATCTTTACCCGTCCAGAAGATTTAAGCATATCTTCTGAACCCTCATAAAGATGAAGCATATCTTTATTAAAGATGAAGTCTTGCCAGTATCCCTTTTTTTTTTTTTTTTTTTTTTTTTTTACACTTGAAACACTAGTAAGATTCCGGCATCTTTTTATCCTATAAAAAGTCTAAGCCTATCTTAATCTCTAATCTGGCTTCTCCCAGAAGCCCTCATAGATCGCTGTCTTGAAGGCCGTGACACCCTATTGTATCAATCAATTGTTTGGCAAAATATCGCGAATTGCAAATCAGTTAATATAACCACCCAAAGGTACAACCGCCGGGTTTTATATGCAATGTCAAACCAATTGTCCCTGCCCCAGACCTCTTTGTAAAAAGGTCGCCGGGAGGAAAAGACTAAACAAACAAACGGCATTGTTTCAATGGCTTATTAACCCTTCAACCCCGGGTGGTACACGTGTGTACCATTATGTTTTGACCCGAGGAACCCGGGTGGTACAACATTGTACCATTGCTTGCGTATGTGCTTTCGAATGGCGCGCGTAAACATTTCGTTCCGTGGTCACTAGGTGACGCCACCAGACACCATGTACGCCACCAAAACAGTCTCTACCCTGCCGCCAATATGGATACTAGCCCAAAAAGTGATTCCCCTGTGTCCGATTCCATGCTCCCTTCAACGCCTGCCCAGGTTCGTCGCGCCCTAACGCAAAGGCACGTACAAGATGCGTTGACTCCCGGAGGTATTGAAATAGCTTTGAGGAGTTATGAACGTGGTGAAGGACAAAATAGTGTTGATGACTTGGGCAGTGATAGCTCCGAGTCTTATCAGTCGCACTATAGTGAAGATTTAGACGATCTAGACGAAATTCATCAAAGAGACGCGCAATTTGTTGGATTTGAGCATGACGATGAAAGTGATGATAGTACTGAACGTGATATAGTTGTGCAAGGTGATGAGAGTGTAGTGAGAGTGAGCGAATGGGACAGCACTAGGTCGACTGCCAAGTTTAGGTTGAGTGACACGACACCTAGCCCTTCGCCAGCTAAATCCCCATTCAAGATACGTTTTTATAAGAAGCAAGTTCTTGAAAAGGCGGCCGCGGCAGCCAGGAAAGAGGCCCTAAAACTTGGTGAGGGAGGAGTGCGTGAGGGTGCCAGTGAGGCTGAGCGTGAGGGTGAGGTTGACCCGCCATTGTCTTCCTTATCTACCCACGCCACCCAAGTTGCCCCAGGCGCCCGCCATTCTTCCCCACCACCACCAGCACTGCCTAGGGTTGAGGACCCCCCACTTTCGGCCTATTTACCCCCTATTTCCCCCGAGAGGAGACATACTACTACAGAAAAGGGAAAAGGGAGAAAATATGTGAAAAAAGGAGCTACAAGTAGGCGCTCTTTGTTCGAGGCTCCCGCGGCTTCCACCCCTGCCGGTCCCAGCCATATGCCCCCGCAACTTTCCCCAGGGTCCACCCCACCTCTCCAGCCTACAACAGAGGTTCCTGACGATGTATTTGACCTCGCATCCATACCTGCACCTACAGACACTGAACCAGTGCTGGGTCCCGGCGGGTCTATACAGAACCTGGAGTAAGTTTCCCACCAGTCTCTGTCATGGCTACCTTTGCCCCTGTCTTTGCTTTGTGCATTACGCCCACCTGTTCAGGTATCCCTATTTTTGCACACACCCTTTGCATTAAATGTGTTAAATGTCTCGACCGCTCAAGGAGTCTGTGGGTTATGCGGAACTGTACCTTTTGCTCTCAGTTAAGCCATAAAGTGTTACAAGATAATGATAAGACCGCAGCGGTCGCTTTACGGCAGGTCAGGCAGCAGATGACCACTTATACTACTACCGTGGCTCATAAGTCACTTCAATGCGATAACGTCCCTCTTTGGGACAAGTTACTAATTGAGCACCCCCCCATTAAACGTCCCTCTAGAGTAACTGTACGAAAGTCGGCAGAGACTGGACAGGGTCTTACTTTTTCTCCAGCCCCAGGCACATCTAAGAGACAGCGGGAACCTACGCCCCCGGTGGCAGCGTCACGGGCGCGATCCAAGTCCAGGTCCCCTCTTAGACAGCAGCCGCCTAGTCTCTCTTCTTCGCCGGCGAGTAACAAGGGCAAGACAGAGGGGTCCACAAGTGGTTATAGCGAGAAATCTTCAAAGTCCAAAGGCAGTTCTAGGTCGCACCGTAGCCACAAATCTTCTAGAAAAGACTCGCATGATCGAAAGGCCTCCCGGCGTTCACCGGAGTCTAGTGCCTCTCATCATGCCTCTACCCCCGACAAAGCTAGTATTCAATCTGATGAGGCTAGTGTAGTGTCAGCAACCAAAGATAGTTTGCCAATTAGTATTTTAACCTTAGAATTGGAGAGTTCGGTGGACAGTGATCGTCCTATAGCAGAGTCCAGTGGGGGCTCCATAATTGAGGGTGTATCGGACTCCCAAGGGAGTGCAGGCCGAGGCCTAGGTGTATGGCGGTATTCTCAACCAGGGACTGAAAGCCCACGTCTGGCTCAAGATACACAAACAGTGGCTGATGTCCACCGGGACGCGGCGATCCCATCATCCATTCCGGACTTGTCTTGGCAACGCGACGGGACTCCGGCTTCGGCGGAATCCTCTCACGGAGAGCCAGATGACAAAGACAAGGTATCCATAATCTCGAACATGGAGGTGCAAGAGTCGGGTTCAGTTTTAGACGACGCACAGGATCGGAATGATTCACCTCTGAGTTCGTCGTCAACTAAATTTGTCACGGCAGAAGAAATAGATGGTTTACTGGTTAATGCTCTAACTAAATTTTTTGGCCAACAGCCGGAGACTCCTACAGTAGACCTGGGAGCTTCCATGACAAGTTCCAATGTTCAGCCTCTGACGACTTCTATTGCTTTGATTAAGATTCCTTACCCTCCCTCTATATCACCATCTGTGGTCACTAGGCCTGCTTCGGCGGCACTGACTACTTCTAGTGTAAGGGTTATAACGGATGTGAATCCGCCCCCTTTAGATAAAGCACCAATAAGGAAGGTAGCAATGCCCCTATTATACGGTCCAGACGAGTCATGGGTACAATTGATCCCCACTAAACCAGAGGTCGCTCAACCCACCTTGTCAGGGGAACTTCCAGTGCCACAAGAGTGGGTAATCCAAGGCAATAAATCTAAAAAGTTACGAGCCTTGGATACTTTGGGTAATGTACTAGATGTTAATGTTAAGGCCATTCCTAACTACTGTATTATCACCAGGACTATTTTGTATATACTGCTACACCTGCCCTGCCCCCTGCCTCAGCTTCAAAACTGTTTTCTGACTGGTCCAAGCATGATGGTTTTAATAACATAAAAACACTGTCAGCTCTCACTCCAGAACTAGATTTGCAAACTGTCACAGACTCAGCCGCTAATCCAGTGTTGAAGGTGGGGGAGTTGGGCCCGGGACTTTGGGTGGAATGGGAGACGGAGGCTCAGAACTTTGCGACCACCTTCACCTCAAAATCCTCCCACCAAATTCCTCACGATAGTCATTCTTGGTTCTCTATGCCAGTGTGTTCTGCCGGCGGAGTCCCTTCGGCTTTGTTTGCTTTCTTAGCTGCCCCCAAAATCAATCTATGTGAACTCAAGGACCCTTTCACTACTCCTACCCCAACTCACCTAGACCGGGAATTTAGGCTACGAGGGAAAGCGTTTAGACTTTTCTCTCAGTACATTGTGACGCACCAGGTGGCGAAATCGATGCTCCGATCCACTCAGGCAATCGCAGACGCGGATGCCAGAAGGTCGGTTGAACTATCTCGGCAATTGCTCCTTCAGGCGTCGATTCAGTCGTTGGGTGACATCCGCACAGCCTTGCTTGAGGCGGTCCGGGCGACACAAAATCTCAGAATGTCCTTGGTACGGAAACTTCCTGATCGAATTGCGAATCATGTGGTCATGTCACCAGTGCTCACTCCCTCTTTAATGTCCCCTGATGTGTGGAGAACTGTGTTTAATATGGCTCAGGCCTTTAAACATAGTCCCGCCCCTTCTAAGAAACCTGCCTTTAACTTTCCCAAACCCAAGCCAGTCGCAAAAGCACAGCCGGGGGGATCTAAGCCCTTTCACCTACCTAAGTCCTCCTCCCCCCAAGGTCAGTACAGGTATAGACAGGGTAAGTTTACAGGTCAGAAAGGACGAGGCTATAACAAACCAGGTCAAGGCCCCGTTTTCTGCCAACGCCGGCCAGCCGGCTAAGCGTCCACCACCACCATCTCCACCACCATCAAAAAAATAAAGTCTCTCTCACTCCCGGGGTGGATCCGAGGGTAGTACAGCCGGCGAACCCTTGTCTGCTAACTGGGTCGTTCCGAACGTGTCATCAAGCATGGCCGTTAAATACTTGGGCAAGGATGGTGGCACGCAAAGGCATCACTTGGCAGTGGCTCCGGCGACCTCGTTTACGTCAGCCGACTACGGCGAATCTAGTTTCATTAGAGGTGGAGTCACTGATCAAGGAAATGATAGCCAAGAATGTCATCATCCCGGTCCCTCAAAATTACCCAGTCTTCACATCCAAGCTATTTTTGGTACCCAAAAGGGACAGTGTTCAGATGAGACCTGTCGTAGACCTGTCGTATCTGAACCTTCACATTCACAACGAGTCATTCAGGATGTTAACGGTACACCAAATCAGGCTAACACTTCCGCCGGGAGGATGGATGTGTTCCTTAGACCTGACAGACGCTTATTGGCACGTCTCGGTAAACAAAAGATTTCAAAGATGTCTGGCCTTACGGATCAGGCATCAAAATTATGTTTTTCAGAGGATGCCATTCGGATTAAACCTGGCACCTCGCTTATTCACGAAATTAGTCCGGCAAGCCCTGATGCCATTGTTAAAACAAGGGATCAGGATTTTGTGGTACCTAGACGACTAGCTAGTGGTGGCAGAGACGGAGCAAGTATGCATAAATCATGTCAACATAACATTAAAACATGTCAAAACTCTAGGGTTCAAGGTAAATCTGGTAAAGTCAAACCTTGTTCCCTCACGAGTAGTTCAGTGGATAGGGCTGGTTTGGGACACAGCTGCTCTCACTCTGAGTCAGAGTGTGGACAATCATAACAGATTTCGCAGGAAACTGTTCCTGTTCCTTCACAGTCTGACTACGATACAGAGAATCTGGGAGTCTCTGGTCGGCTCTCTCAACTGGATCCAACTAACTGTAATGTTGGGCCGGTTGAAAGTAAAGCGTTTAATATTGGAGGGCAACAAATATTTTCCACTATTACCGGCGGAAAAATTATGGCCCATACCAAAATTAATCCACAACTTACTAGCGGTCTGGGCGAAGAGGGAAATGTTGCACTCAGTAATGTCATGGACCTCTCCTCCGCCGACGGTATGGGTAGACACGGATGCGTCAGGAACGATAGGGTGGGGTTTTCAGTCAAACCAAGGGCACCAGGGTCAAGGGCTTTGGTCCCATTTAGAAATCTCCCACATCAATGTCAAAGAATTACTAGTCCCCTTATATTTCCTTCAGGCTCACGGCTCTACTTTACGGGGCAAGTCGGTGGCCTTCAGAATGGACAATCTGAATGCGGTTCACTGTATTCAGAAACAAGGGTCAACGAGATCTCGGAAGTTGCTAATCGTGTCAGAAGAGATTTTTATTCTAGCCAACAGGCTGGACATTCATCTTCACGCATCCTATCTCCCAGGCGTAGCAAACGTCTGGGCAGACGCTCTGTCTCGGAGACAAAGCACAACAGTAGAATGGGCGCTCAAGCAACCCATTTTCAACCTAATGATTGCAGAGCTTTACCATCCACAAGTGGATCTGTTCGCATCCGAGGAGACTCACAAACTCCCAATGTACCTTACCCGCCGGACGATAACGCCGGCAGGGGGGTCAGACGCCCTGGTGACAGACTGGAACAGGTGTAGTTCCATCTATCTGTTTCTGCCGCCAGACGCGTCTCTAATGTGCCATGTAGTAAACAAACTACGAGATTATCGGGGCTTAGTCTCGATAATCGCGCCCCTGTGGCCGGCGCAGTTGTGGTACCAGCAATTGAAAACGTGGTGCCTGCACCCGGTGTCGCTCCCGGTCGGGTTTTTCCACTTAGACACGATTGGCAACCTAGCGACCTCGCTGACTTTTGCATTATGGACATTCAGGAGGCCAAGTGGCTAGCACCATATGGTAGAGACGTGACCAATAAATTCATGAATCAATATACAGTACTCAGTCTACAAAACGACAGTATCAGTCACATTGGCAAGCCTTTACTTCTTGGATCCTTAGGACAGAACAAACTGTGCCATCAGTGGCTTTTGTTTTTAATTATTTAAATTATCTGTTCGAACAGAAACGTTTATCTGTGGTAACGTTAAAAAATCACTTAACAGCGATTAGGATGCCATTTTGGGACCTTACCGGTCTCACCATACCAGTCGTGGAGGAAACAGGTTTTATGAGGGCATGTTTTAAACTCCGTCCACCTCCCCGTCAGCTCATGCCTACTTGGTCTCTGGACAAAGCATTGTCGTTACTTCATTCCCGTCTGTACCAAAATACTGCAGATTTTACATTACTATTAAAAAAGGCAGTATTCCTTTTGGCTTTGGCCACCGGGAACAGAGTGTCTGAGCTGGCGGCGATGAGCAACACACCTAATTGCCTCGGGTTTGGTAGGCTTAATGAGTGTATTCACATTGCACCTTCCCCGGGGTTCATAGCCAAGAATGAGCACAGTGAACACGTGTTTTCAGAGTTCACGGTGCCGGCGTTGAAAAGGGGAAAGGTGCACCATAATTTATGTCCAGTGCAGGCTGTAACCAAATATTTGAGAGTAGCTCCTCTAAACCCCCAGGGTGCTTTATGGGTAGCAAGTACGGGTAAGCGCTTGCTGAAACGTAGATTGGCTTCTCTTTTGGTCGAGGTCATTAAAGAGAGTAATCCCGGCGTTGTGGGTAGGGTCCACGATTTACGCAAATGGGCAGCCTCTTTGCGTTTCCTTAAGAATTTTTCTGTGGAAGATATTACATCCACACATTTGTGGGCCTCTAAACATACGTTTTTCACTCGATACCTGTCAGTAGCTCTAGACAAACCTTCCTTGCCATGTATAGCTTTAAGGCAAAGGGTCTAGGTGGCCCTTAACCCGTCCAGCCCCAGCGACGCATCTGACGCGTCGGCGATGTATGTAACGCACAGCCCCAGAGACGCGCCTGACGCGTCACCCTAATTGCGCCGACCGTAACCTCAGGTGTAGCCACTCAAGAGGGCTCAGATTTGTAAGGGAACTGTATACGTATCCCACGCAACCGTGCCGATGGTTGAAAACTCTCAAAGTCCACGTGCGTGCGTGCGCGCGAGCGCGCAATAACCTGTTTTTTTGGGATAATTGCCTTCAATTTTTTACTCTTGTAAAATCCGTTTTCGGGGGCTCTGTAGGACCATTTTTTAAGCTTTTTGAGCGGTTTTTCGTGGTTTTTCCTTCATTCCTAACCCATTCGCTATTGTTTCTGGAATAAAACCATTTTTTGAAAACCGGCCGGGTTCTGGTGCGCAAACATTACAAAACTAGCCGGGGCTCCACGGGTTAAGTCACTTTTTGTTTAATTTCAAGGAAAAGGGGGGGGGGGGGGGTGCAGTCAGTGTAACATAGAACACCCTAGACCTCGCCGTAGTATAAGAGCTGTGATACTAGTTATGGGTATTGTGATATGAAAAACATTCTCTGTACCATTCAGTGCAGGAAATTGTGCTAGTACAATGATAGTACAAACAACAGTGTTGTTGTAAGTAGTTTTAGCTATGAAGCAATTAATTTAAGCATTGGTTATATTTTGAGAGATATACCCACTACTATTATGGGGTTATATGTGCACATATAAACTTATACATTTTATTTTTCACCACTTATGTTGAGTGGGGTGCCTTTTTAACTTACAGATCTGTTCGCAGAGTCTCAAGAGTTAACCCTTTTTATCAAGCAGGCTTCTTTGAAGCACGCACCTGCTTGAACCCCCTTTTGTATATATGTGCTGCGCCAATAAATATTTATTTTTCGAAGTAAGAATACTATGTGGTTGTTTGATTATCTGCTTTTTATTAGAGTTATGATATGATTACGAATGTCCCCTTCCAGTCTTAGATATCAGGCATGTTCGTCAATGATGGAGGGGCCACTAATAAATTATAGGTTTGACTCCTGTAAGGAGATAAAGAAAACCTAATATTTAGTAGTGGCCCCGTAATCATTGACGACTGGGGCCCTCCCGACCATCCCCTTCCCATTCGTTGATATATTAAGGATTTTGGTTTACTTGATATGTCAGTGAAGGAAGAATGATGCCTGAGTCAGCGTCTGGTCAAAGATCCACACAAGTACATCCACGATATTATGGAAAGCTTATTGAATAGTTATTCTTATTTTCTTTTTGTTTTTATTTTTTACGAAGTTTTTTCGTAGTGAGAACCCAATTCATAATGACTGAAGCCATGAGTGAGGTTGCGTGCGCTCATGATGAAGGCTCCTCAATTTTTTATACTCTGCGCGGTAGATTCAAACTACAGCGGATGAGTGTTTGAAGAGGATGCCTTATGTAATAGGCATGTTCGTCAATGATTACGGGGCCACAACTAAATATTAGGTTTTCTTTATCTCCTTACAGGAGTCAAACCTATAATATATACTGTACTGTATATATATACTGTATATATTTATTTATTACAGTATTCATATTATCACCAACACATATCATCTTTTACCAATATTTAAAGTATGCAAGTATATATTGATAGTATTTAGTGGCTAGCTTCATTTAGTTTATCTATCTATCTATCTATCTATTGCCTGACGCCGTGATCCCCGAAGGGGTGGCCACGAACGAACCACCCCCATGCACCTCTGTCCCCAGTCAGTCGACGCCCCTCCCCCCAACCAGCACCGCCCTAGTTCATGTACTTCCTCACTCATTTACTTTGATCTTTAATCTTGATTCACACCGGAAAGAACAAGTAAAGTGTTTATACAGGAGTTTAGGTACAGTAAGTGGGGGATACTTCTTGAAACTTCTAGTATAGTGTTGAGCGGTACTTGAAACTGTTATAGCAGTATAGAGTACAATATATTTCAAGCAATGAATGAACATAAATGTGATACTATTAATAAATTTTACATAATTTTCAGCATATAATAATAATAATAATAATAAGCATGTTACTTATTTCTCATAAGCGCCAATTTTTCCGAAGAATTCACTAGCGCTCGGAAAGAGAAAGAAAAAAGAACAAAATCAATGCATCAAAAGAAGGCTTATATACAACACACATTTAACAATCACTAGCAGTGGCAAAATAGCCTAAACTCTATAGCCATCTGTCATGACACCTCTCTCAAGATCATAGCTTCTCTCAAAGAGAAAAGTCTTAAGTTGTCTCTTGAAGCATTCAACAGAACTCAGTTGTCTCATGGACAGCGGCAACCTGTTATACAACCTCGGAGCCATGTAGGAGAACGACCTCTCAAAGAAAGAAGACTGCTGGAAAGCCCTTGGTTCATCAAGACGAAAAGGGTCATTGTCATGACGCACAACTACACCATGGTGTGCCGGTGGGCGCCTGAGCAGCTCCGCAAGGTACCTAGGCTCACCAAATTTGAGAACCTTAAAAGTCACCAAACACAACTTAAATTCTATTCTTGCTCTTACTGGCAGCCAGTGCAGTTCTATGTGAAGAGATGTAGTAGGAGTTCTAGGTGGAACACCAAAAATTAGTCTTGCGGCCCTGTTAAGAACAGACTGAACTTTCTTTAAAATATAATTTGGAAGACCCACCAACAGGGCATTGCAATAATCAACACGAGAGAAGACCAATGAGTGAACCAACGTCAGGAGGCAACGTCTGGTTATAAACGGCTTCACCAAATAGAGATTTCTGATGTGCAAGTAACAACTTTTAACTATCTGGTTTACATGCTCTTTGAAATCTAATCGGGAGTTCACATATACACCCAGATTTCGAACAGAGTTGGCCGGTCGCAGCTGAGATCCACCCACATTGATGGAGAGGGCACCTACTATATCATCAGCTCTTCTATTTCCTCGGATGATGAGAATATCAGTTTTACCATCATTTAGTTTAAGTTTTCTCGCTCTCATCCACTTCTTGATATCAGACATCAACAATTCCATCTTACTCCGTATATCAACTATATTTGTGATTCTCACATAAATCTGGGTGTCATCTGCATAAAAGTGAAAGGTGACATTATGTGCACAAAGCAGAAGAGACAAACTGCTAATATAAATTATAAATAGGATAGGACCTAAAACTGATCCCTGCGGAACACCATACTGCAGGGGTGTCGAGTCCGAGACCACTTGATTTACCATCACACTCTGGGATCTACCTGACAAGTACGACCCAAGAAGCAAGAGAGCGGAGTCACGCACACCACAATCATAAAGATCACTCAATAACAACTCGTGATCCACTGTGTCAAAGGCCGCAGAGAGATCAAGCAAGACCAATAGTGAGGCCACACCATTGCAAATGTTCTCAACTAGATCATTATGTACTCTAATCAATGCTGTTTCAGTTGAATGATGCTGTCGGTAAGCAGACTGAAAAATTGGGATAGTTTCATTCTGCTGAAGTAGTGGTTGTAATTGGTCAAGTATTGCACGCTCTAATATCTTTGATATGAAGGACAGGTTGGAGACAGGACGATAGTTCAACATGTTCTCAACATCAAGTCCAGGTTTCTTTAGAGTAGGTCGGAGTAGTGCATGCTTTTCAGAATGTGGGAAGCTACCTTCAGAGAAGCACTTATTAATTATTTTGGAAATAAACTCAACTGTGTGATCATAGACTCTTGGTAGCTTGGAAACATTTATGGGATCCAACGGGCAAAATGTTTTATTGAGGTTTCTTATGTAGGACGAGATCATGTCCACCTCTACTGAGTGAAAGGATGAGAGGACATTATTAGGAATGTGTCGGGGTTGGAGTACAACTGAAAGTTCTTCACCAACAGAAGCATCATCCAGTTCCTGTCTTATGCGAGTTATCTTGCCAGCAAAAAATGCCACAAAGTTGGCAGCCAACTCGGCATCGGATACAGAAGGTCTTAAGCTGACTCTTGTTTTTCCAAGTAAACTGTTTACAATTGAAGCCAACCTCCTCTGGTCGTTACCACATGAGTCAACTTTTCCCTGATAATACACTTTCTTTTCATTTTTGATTGTGTGGACCACAGCTCTTCTGGCTGACAGATATTGCAACCATGTAGAGTCTGTTTCATTTTTCCGCCATTCACGTTCAGCTCTTCTACGCGCTCTTCTAAGAAATTTAACTCGAGTGCTATACCAGGGTGAATCATCTCGTACTATGATTTTCTTCTCTACTTCTGGACAGTGATGATCGAACACTAATTTAAGTGCATTTCCATGTACCTCCACCAGCTCATCTGAAGTAAGGTTGGAAGTATCAATACTTCCCAAGTACTGTTTTACTTCACTGCTAGCCAAATTTTGGTCTGTATTTTTATAATTTCTAAATCTGATTACTTTTTCATGTGTGAGTGGCTTAGGGAAATCAAAGCTGAAAGTAATCAAAGCATGATCAGAGGTATATACAACACACACTCATTTATTTATTTATATAAGCTATTAACTTACATGTGATATAAGATATTATGAATTCTTTCTTTAAAAAAATTAGGATGCTTTCAGATGGAGCTTTCTCTATGCAAAACCAAGGGCATATCCTATGATGTCAAGAAATATTCGATCTGTCAGCTAAATACGAGGGCAAAGAGGCGAGATTTTGTAAAAGTAAGTTGTAGTACAGTTGTGATGACAGGATGTGGTTAATTCTGTACAAGGAAGTTAGTTAGTAAAAGGTAGTAATGAAGCTGCATCTCCAATGAAAGCTAGAAATATTCAATCTGTCAATCTGTCAATTCTGTAGAATATCAAAAGAGGTGAAAGTTTTAACAAAAGTATTGCTTCATAATATTATGAAAGTGATGATGTTATGATTTATTGTATTATGGTAAAGTAGAATCCTCTTGATGGTCGTGTAGAAAGCTAGTGAGGGTAAGACAAAGAAGTGAGAGATACGAAAAGATAAGGTTTAGTATGATAGTGATAAAAGTACAGTAGTTTATTACATATACGTCCAGCACTACAGTAGATTATTTCCGTAACACTCAGATTCTTTGCATATATTTTGCAGGGTGGTATGGTAGTTGTTCTTCGCCGGCTAACTTACCCAACTATGACATGTATGAAAGTGATGATGCAAGGGTAATGCGAGTGTTCTATGATGCAGCATTATGACAAACTTGGCTCCTCCTGCTGGTCGTGTAGAAAGGCGGTGAGGGTTTGGTAGAGGCCAGTGGCAATCTTGTGCTCGGGACTGGACTCGGGCAGGAGGTTGAGGGTGCGGGTCAGTAGCTCCACCGTGCTCTCTAAAGCAACACTCGGGCAGCGCAGACCACTCGCACTCTAAAGGGGGACAAGGTGATGTTTGGAAAACTCAGGTTCTATGCATACCTTATTGCTAGGTGGAATGATAGTGATGCTGCTACTACTTTTATACCACTGTTTATATTCTCCATATTATTAACCCTTTCGCTCACCAGAAGACGCACTAGCGTCTTCCCATACCACCCACTAAATGCACCAAGGCGCGATTCGCGCCTTCTGAAACTAAAATATTAAGCATAAATCACCGAAAGGCGCTGATCGCGCCTTCCATCGGCTGTAAGAAGCTGAAGAAACAAGGAATTAAATTATATAACTTGCAACACTGTTAGCCCAAAGACAATGTGACAGCAAAGGTCTAAGGAAATAGATACCAGTATTGAATTTTCCTTGGCACGGGAAGGTCGCACACTGCGGAACTATAAATTTCTGTGTTCGCGGATTTTAAGTGCAATTTGTGTCTATATATGATTGAAATAATCTATACAGCATTGAAAGCTCATGTGGGACGGTAACGACTCGGTGCTTGTGAAAAATCTTTACTGCGCCGAGCGTGGGCGCGATCCTGGGACCTTCTGGATGGAAGTCCAAGACGCTAGTCACTACACCAGCGAGATGATGCTCTGTTGTCTTCAATGTCCAGAGTAGTTGTAGAATAAGTGATTAACAATGCTTGAAAAGTTAGCCTTAAAGATTTCAACTGCCTTGATAGTGTAATGGTTAGAGTGTTTAAAAACCTATACTGTATGTGGTAACCCAGGTTCGAATCCCGGTGGATCACATGCTTGCTTTCATTAATTTCTTTGGGAGGTGGTTGGTGTTGGAGTGAAATTAATAAAAAGAGAATATATATTATATTTCATATCCAAGAGTGTTAAGAAAAACACAATGCCATGCATTACACATTTCACCTCCAGACTGAATACAGTATTTTTCTATGCAGGGACAGGAATACTTTCATCATTATGGTACAAAGTGGATGTTGATACTCACACAAGACTTGACCCACTCTGTGATTGTGGGTGATGTGAGGGCCAGGTGGTGTGCAGTGGTGGGTGATGTCAATAACAGGTGGTGGAGCCGCTGACCTGTCAACAGCACCAGCTGAGACCCCAGACTGGCTCGCTCACTTACCGTCGCCAGGTGCTACGGAGAAAGAAATGCCCCCCATAAACATACATAAGCTGGAATAAATTATTACGGTAAATGAAATGTACAGTACCGTACTTGAAAACTGAAGCATAGAAATCTTTGTATAAAGTTTTTGTGTATTCTATCTTTAGTTCCTTGAACACACTAAAGGCCTGTCCACACAAGCTGTTTCCAAGTGTGGTGACTGAGCATGCTACTCATCAGTTTTCAAATGTCTGACTGACCAGCCTCCCTCCATGCCCAAGCTGCTCAAACACCAGTGATGCCATGAGTCAGGCGGGAAATTTATCGCACTGTACAAATTTGGCTGCACTAATAGAAAACTCCCCGGATTTAACCCATATTGCCACCCGACTCGTAATAAAAGATCGTATTCGAATTGGTTGATCATTTTGTGTTTAATATTTTCATTGTTCGCACTAATCAAAATTTGCACTGTTTGAACTCGCTTTATACGGGACCGAGCTGTACAGTAGTAAAATAATTAAAGTAATAAGATTAATCAGAAGGAAAAATTTAAATAAATATGTACAGTATACTGTATAAGTAAAATAAAGCTGTTGGTAGAGGCCAGTGGCAATCTTGTGCTCGGGACTGGACTCGGGCAGGAGGTTGAGGGTGCGGGTCAGTAGCTCCACCGTGCTCTCTAAAGCAACACTCGGGCAGCGCAGACCACTCGCACTCTAAAGGGGGACAAGGTGATGTTTGGAAAACTCAGGTTCTATGCATACCTTATTGCTAGGTGGAATGATAGTGATGCTGCTACTACTTTTATACCACTGTTTATATTCTCCATATTATTAACCCTTTCGCTCACCAGAAGACGCACTAGCGTCTTCCCATACCACCCACTAAATGCACCAAGGCGCGATTCGCGCCTTCTGAAACTAAAATATTAAGCATAAATCACTTTGAGCTTCTCATACGTCTGCTACATGGATTGTACTGTACCTTTGCTCATGTCTACTGTGTGCATTACTCTAAGTGTGCACACATGTACACTTTGAGGTCACTCCAGGTGCTCCCTGTGTGACCGCTATTAATAAGAACTTGACAAGTATAGTAGCCAGCCTCCCATGACCATTACTGCTTGTTATACCATTGCAGGTACAGTACAGGTATCTCTATTTGTGGGAATCTTTTGTTGGGGACCCCATCATGGTCCTTGGTTTCTAGGTCTTCTCCTAGGCTACCTAGATGTGTGTGAATTTTCTATTTTTATTCAATTTTGTTGTTTCTGTTCGGGCTGTCTCGATTCGGCCACCCCCAGCTATGGGGCGTGTGCTTGAGTACATATATATACTGTATATACAGGGTGATTCAGTAACCCTTTTCATAATTTTAATGGCAAATTCGGAAGACAAAAATAAGACTAATTTACTCTATGACCTTTAGGGTGAGTCTTTGATATGATGGAGATATTACACCTTTAAAGTTATGATAGATAGAAATGAAAAAAATCTAAGGAGTGAGAATGAAAATGTCATTGCTAACTGGCAGGGTAGCGTAACCAAGACTTGGTATCAAAATGTATACTGTAATACTGTATTGTAAAGTATTTGCAAATAAAGTATGTACAAACATGAGATTTTCATTAACCATAAATTTATTTATGATAAAATAATAACAAAAACCAACATAATGAGAAGCTTTAAAGCACAACATGAAAAAATTACTGTACAAACCATCAACAGCACCAATCAATAATAATAACAATAAATTTCACAATACTGTATAAATAATTAATGATAACATGCTAATGACATAACTTGACCTAATAATAATAATAATAATAATATTAATAATAATAATAATACAACTACGACTATTACTACTACTACTACAGCTACGATGAATAGAGTATTAATTATGATGATGGTGATAAAATGCTAATGTTCTTTTGAGCATTGAGACAACTGCTACCATATGCAACCATTTACATACCACGTGTAAGCAAAGAAACAATCTTTACATTCATGTACAGATTGATTCAAGATTCATTAAGACGAGCGGAGTATCAAAGCTCAAAAGTCGGCAGGAAGATCCCTCCTCCACCATTTACTCCTCCTCCTCTTCCTCTTACTTATCCTCCGCCGCCTGCTTCTCCCCTTGCTACTACTACTACTAATACAATGATTAATAATAATAATGATGATGATAATACAAATACAGTAGTAATGTACCTTTGTAAATTGCGAAACGAACTGCATCCAGCTACTGTATGCAGCCATTTTGATACCAAGTCTTGGTTACGCTACCCTGCCAGTTAGCAACGACATTTTCATTCTCACTCCTTAGATTTTTTTCTTTTCTATCTATCGATAACTTTAAAGGTGTAATATCTCCATCATATCAAAGACTCACCCTAAGGGTCATAGAGTAAATTAGTCTTATTTTTGTCTCCCGAATTTGCCATTAAATTTATGAAAAGGGTTACTGAATCACCCTGTATATACTATACATATATATTGATTATGTATGTGTGGACGAACGAATGAAGAAATCTGTGATGGATGCTAGGGTGTATAGGGGTATTGGAGGGGGTCTGTCTGATCATTATGTAGTGGTAGCTAACGTTAGGATACAATAGAAGTGGGTGAGGAAAGCTGGAGGGAGGCGAGAGGAGGGTGGAGTGGTGAGGAGGGTGGAGAGGTTACAGGAGGAGGAAGTCAGGGAGGAGTACAAGAGAGCAGTGGAAAGACGACTAGGTGTGTTCGACCTGGAAGTTATGGAGGAGATGAGCAAGGTGTTTAAGGATGAGATCTGTGCAGCATGTGAGGAGGTGTGTGGAGTGAGGAGAAGAGGGAGGGGAGTGAAAGGTACAGCATGGTGGACAGAAGAGGTAAAAATAGCTGTGGAAGAAAAGAAGAAAGCATATAGAGAGTGGTTGGGTAGTAGAGGGAATGAAGATTTCGAGAGACAGAAACGAGCGAGGTACGTGGAGAGAAAGAGGGTGGTGAAGAGAGTAGTGAAGGAAAGTAAGAGAAAAGTAGATGAGGAATTTGGAAGGAATCTGAGTGTAAAATGGAGGGAGAGTAAGAAACTGTTCTGGAAAGAAGTCAAGAAAGTTAGGGAAGGTAGCAAGGGAAACAGTAAGGGTGTGAAAGATAAGAATGGGAGAATGCTAGCCGAGAAGCAAGAGAGAGTCGAAAGATGGAGGGAGTACTTCAATGAGTTGCTAAATGTAAGGAATGAAGACCAGCAAACATAGCTGGATATGGTATGGGAGGGAGAAGAAGAGAAGTAGTGGAGGAGGAGGTGGGGATCAGGAGGTCAGAAGTGTGGGAAGCCATGAAAAGAGTGAAGTTGGGGAAAGCACCAGGAACAGATGGAGTGTGTGGGGAAATGTTGAGGTATGGTGGTGAGATAGTGATCGAATGGGTATGGAAAATGTGCAAACTAGCATGGGAGAAGGGGAGTGCACCCGAAGACTGGCATAATAGTCCCCCTATTTAAGGGCAAAGGGGAAAGAGGAGCGTGTGGTAACCACCGAGGAATATGTCTTCTGAGCGTAGTAGGGTAGTGATTGAGAGAGTGAGAGTGAGAACGGAGAAATGGATAGGCGATGAGCAGGGAGGTTTTAGGAAGGGAAGAGGATGTGTAGATCAGATTTTTACCCTGAATTGTGTTGTGGAGAAATATCTGGAGAAGAAACAAAAGGTGTATGTTGCCTTTATGGACTTGGAGAAGGCCTATGACAGAGTGGATAGAGAAGGTTTGTGGAAAGTACTTAGAATATACGGAGTAGATGGCAAGTTGCTGAAAGCAGTGAAGAGCATGTATGAGGGTGCAAAGGCGGCAGTACGTGTGGAGAGTGAGCAGAGCGAGTTCTTTGACCCGAATGTTGCTTTGAAACAGGGGTGTGTGATGTCCCCATGGTTGTTTACTGTATATATGGATGGAGTCATGAAAGAAATACTATCAAGAGCAGTGGATGTTGGTGTATCGCTGAAAAGGGAGGGAATTGAGTGGAAGCTACCTATACTGCTGTTTGCGGATGATACAGTTCTGATGAGTGATAATGAATGGGAGTTGCAGGGTCTGGTAAATGAGTTTGGAACAGTGTGCGAAAATCGGAATTTGAAGGTAAATGCGGGGAAGAGCAAGGTTATGGTCTTCGAAAGGGGTGAAGTCACAGAGTGTGAGGTGAAGCTGAACGGTCAGGCTATGGAGATCGTCAACTCTTTTAAGTATCTGGGCAGTGTGTTGAGTAAAGATGGGACTATGGATGAAGAAGTGCGGGAGAGGGTACAACAGGGGAAGAGGGTTGTAGGAACGCTAAAAGCAGTAACAAGAAATAGGGTGGTCAGTATGGAAGTGAAGAAGTCCTTGCATGACAGTATGGTAATCCCGACACTGAATTACGGAAGTGAAGCATGGACGTTGGTTGAGAGACTCAGACCAAAAGTGAGAGCAGTGGAAATGAATTACTTAAGAAGTGCGTGTGAAGTTACATGGAGGGATAGACAGACTAATGAGGAAGTAAGAAGGTGTGGTGTGGAGGTAGATGTGCTGGAAAGTGTGAAAAGGAATAACTTGAGATGGTTCGGCCATATGGAACGTATGGAAAGCGAGAGAATGACTAAGAGGGTGTACGAGAGCGAGGTGGAGGGACAGAGAGGGAGAGGTGGAAGGATGGAGTGAGGAAGTATATGAACGAAGGCGGTGCTGGTTGGGGGGAGGGGCGTCGACTGACTGGGGACAGAGGTGCATGGGGGCGGTGCGTTCGTGGCCACCCCTTCGGGGATCATGGCGTCAGGCAATAGATAGATATAGATATATACCTGTATACTGTTGGTCCTTCAATAACGCGGCCAATGTGTTCTGGTTACCGCCCGTGTTAGCCAAATCCGCGTTACCGAACCCATATGTTTACATGTTAAATGTACCTTGGTGCTTGGTGTTCTGGGGATTTCCACAAAGTCCACTTTTTCTCCATAGAAGCCTATGTTATAATAATAAATTCAATTATAAAGGTTATTTTACATGTGCATTGGGTTGATTTGCCCATTGCAACTCTTACCTCTGAATAAATGAAGTGTTGCATCCCCCCCGTCCCCTCCCCCCTGGATCCATCGCCGTCACTGCGATGAAGTTGATGGTCTGTTAGCTCTCGCCGCCAGCCATTCGTTGATACGGTGAGGTCCTTCCCCAGCTTCAGCATCAGAGTCCTCGAAGCCACTGTAGTCGGCATCTGATACACCTGACAGTAAATCATCTGGTGGCTGAGGGTCGGAGTCGGAGTCACTCGACGCCACTTGTTCCTGTTGCTGTGCTCGTTGTCGAAAGAAATCTGTTATTCGTGTCTGCTGGCGTGCATTTATCCTGTCGTGAAACATGTCGAAGTACGGCTGGATGGAAGCAGTGAAGCTTGCTATTATCTGTGCTGAACGATCATGTTTGGGATCAAAGTTGTTCATGTGATGGCTGAGGCGTTGTGACAATTCTACAAATTCCCGTAGACCAGGAGTGTTCGGTTCTTCCTGGGGTTCGTCTTCTTCTCGTTGTTCTTCCTCTGCCTGCTCTTCCTCCTCCAAATCCTGCATTAGGTCCTCGGCATCAGGCTCCTGTGGTGGCTGAATCAAACCTTGAATATCTTCTGGCCCCACTTCACCCATCCCAGGCACACGTCTGGCAACCTCGACTGCTCTCTCCACCACTGCCTCAAGCCTGACTGGCTGTTCAGGTAAATCCAGCTTGTGCCCAGGTAACCCCTCTAGAACATTCCTCCAGGCATGGTGGATTGTAGCTCTTGTCACATCAGCCCACGCTTCCACCATCGTATCCACTGCATTTTTAATATGAAACCTTTTCCAAAAGGCATGCACTGTCATAGCTGCTCCGTCGGCGGGTTCCTGTTGGTGTTGTGGTCGTTGTTGTTGTTGTGGTGGAGGCTCGTTTGGTGCCTGCTCATTCAGTGGTGGGGGAGAGTCTGGGGCAGACAGTTCTTTGAGTGGTGGGAGAGTCAGGGACTGATTCATCGTCTGACATCTGTAGTAGTTCTTCTTGGGTGTCAGTGGCAGTGTCGAGCATCAGGAAAGTCTTAGTGGCATACGCACCCTTAAAGCACGCTATCACCTCCTGGTCCAGGGGCTGTAGGAGAGACGTAGTATTCGGGGGCATGAACATCACTTTTACGTTAGGGTGCCGATCAACCAACAATCGGTAATGTCCGGGTGCGTTGTCAAGCAATAACAGTGCTTTAAAAGCAATGTTTTGGCGGGCACAATATGTTTCCAAGTCCTTCACAAAATGGTTATCGAACCATTCGAGGCTCAACGCTGACGACATCCAGGCCTTCTTGTTGCTCATCCAATGCACATTCAACTTGGCCATGTCCATATTGCGATAAGGCCTTGGCCGCTTTGCCTTATGGATGATTAGAGGCTTCATCTTGCAGGTGCCGGAAGCATTGCAAGTCAACAATATGGTTACATGTTCTTTGGCCATTTTGTAGCCCCTTGCTGCCTTCTCCTTGCGAGAAATGAAAGACCTTTTAGGCATTTTCTTCCAGTTGACTCCCGACTCATCGCAGTTAAAAATCTGATCAATGTTGTAGCCATCGGCCACAATAACCTCACGTAAGAAAGCAGGGTATTCGTTGGCTGCAGCATTGTCGGCGCTTGCTGTCTCTCCTGTGATCCGAACACTTTTCATTTTGTTTCGTTTGTTGAAGGACATCAACCACCCAGCAGATTCCTTAAAGGGTTTGGGGTTCTGTACATTGTTCATTCGAGCCACTTCTGCATAATATTTCTTCGCCTTTTCTCTGATCATCCGTCCGTCTGTCGGCACATGATTCTTGTTTTGCCTCGCCAAATACTTCACCATTAGCTTCTCTGTCTTCTTTAGGATGACATTTCCCACTTTTATCGACGCCTGAGTACCTTCTGCTGGGTTTCCCTTCATAATGTTGACAATCTTCTCCCTGTCCTTCCAAATGGTGCGAATTGTACTCTCGTTAACTTCATGTCGTCTTGCCAACTCAGCTTGTCTCTTCCCCTTTTCTAACTCCTTCACGATGTCATATTTTTGTGCGTACGTAAAGATACGGCGCTTCTTGGGCGGCATGGCGGCGAGGTTAGGTCACAGAAAAAAAAGGCACTTTGAGAACCACGACCTGTGTTACAACACACGCGGTGGGGGGGGTCGGTACGTGAGGCGAACAATGGTGGAGCTGGGGAGGGAATAACATACCCGGACGAGCCGCAAGTGACGTCACTGGACCAGGGAGGGAGACGGAACAGCCTAGCCAGGCCCAGGAGAGAGAAAACTGCCCAGCTGGACCCCGCGTCATTGTAAGTATTGACCGCGCTAATAACATTTTGGATATTTGGGGTGTACCGCGTGCCACCAAATCCGCGCTTCTTAAACTCGCGTTATTGAAGGACCAACTGTATATATATATATATATATATATATTCCGAGTGAAACGTTACTCTCAAACTTTCTTGTACTCAACATCTGAGCTTTGGAACTCTCTCCCAGAATCAGTCTTTCCCTCTTCCTATGACTTAAATTGCTTCAAACTCCGTGTGTCCAGGCATTTTGACTCGAACGTCCCTTGATTTTGGCCCTGTCACTCTTTCAACTATGGGGGAGGCACTCGCTATAGGCAGTTATGCCTTTTGCCTCCCTCAATCACATAGAAAAAAAAAAAAAAAAAAAAAAAAATATATATATATATATATATATATATATATATATATATATATATAGATAATATATGTATATATATGTATATATACTGTATAGATACTGTACTAACTATATATATAAAAAAAAAAAAATAATAATTAATTATTTTGTTTTGCCAAACGCCATAATTCCCGAGAAAAGGTGGCCATGAACATTAGGCGTTTGTCATGAATTGCTAGGTCAAGTTGCCCGGGCTTGACATCTACCAATAAAATTTTGACAGTGCAAGTGAGGAGACACTCAGTTTCCATGTATTAGAGATTAAGTAAATAATGATGATAGAACTGTACTCGCTTGTGCTCTTTGTCCTAGATTTCTTGTACAATCATCCTGTTGAGTTGAACCAATATTGGCTTCTATAATAGCAGCATAACAATATATAAAATAGTGCATTCAATTACTGATATACCCATATAATTTTTAAGCATCAAATAATTTCTATTCGCTTACCTCCTGTGCCATAGTATCAAAGCCTGAGTTGTATAGTTCACAGATGTGGTGACGACGTAAGGTGTCGACTGCCGCTCCCCAGGCTCGACCTAACTCCAAGGCCTCACGTACACTCACACACACAGCCTGGAGGACACAATACTTGATGAGGTAACTTCATTATAACCACCAGTATTAATTTTCTGTAACCTGTGTTGAAGATACTAACACTATAATGAGGGTAAATGCTATGATAAAATAAAAAAGATTAACTGTAGCATCTATGATGAAATGTGGGTTCATTGTTTAGTTACTTAATTTCAGGTCAGCACCTGCATCTCAATTTCTGGTACTATCTATCTATCTATTGCCAGACGCTATGATCCCCCAAAGGGGTGGCCACGAATGAATCCCCCCCATGCATCTGTACATACATTCATAACATTCTAAGATTGAGTACTCCACACATACGTGCAGTTTCAGTCTCTTGTCCTAATGGCGGCGTTCCAGGCAACCCTGTTAAGGGCTGCTTCACTTTTCAAGTTTTTGGATTTGAGATATGCACGTATAGTCCAATCCCAGATCTTCCTTGGTGCACCCCTTGGTGCAGCTCCCTCCACAATCACAGACCTGTATTTTTTCACCCAATCTCTCCATGTGTCCATACCATCCCAGTCTACTTGTACGCATCACCTCGCTAATACTCTTTATACCTAAACGTCTCCTCATCTCATCATTTGTTATTCTATCCTGCAGTCTGGCCCCACACATCCATCTCACCATTCTCATCTCATTACGTTCCATTCTGTTGACATCCTCTACTTCGGCCCATGTTTCTGAGGCATACGTCATTGCACTTCTAACACATGAGGCATACACCTTTCCCTTCAGGGGGAGAGGCATTCTTTTCATGGTCAGAATTGGAAGGCAGTTCTCTGAACTTCCCCCAGCCACATCTAATTCTAGCGACAGTGGCAGCCTCGGCCCCACCACCGGCAGAGATGGTATCTCCTTGGTAACAAAATTGTCCACCAGCTCCAATGACTCATTTCCAAAATTCGCAGCCACAGGATCATCACTTAACACAAGCTCGCCTTTGCAAACTACGCACTCAAATTTCTCTATTTCTGACTTATCCTTCGGCAGGGGTCCCTTTATTCTACTACAGCGCTTACTCCCATGATGCACCCAGCATCGACAGATGCTACATTGAATTGAGTTAGCGCCCACACCCTTTCTACACACTGCACATGGGTATGCACCGCTCTTTTCCATATTGCCTCGTCTCAATCTACAATGCATAACCTTGGTTTTGTTAATATTGACTCTTAAACCCTTACTCGCCATGCGCTCTCTCCATCTTCTGAATTTGGCCTCAGCATCTTGCATATTGTCAGCTATTAGGACTAAATCGTCTGCATAAAACCGTTCCAACGGGAGTCTGCCTCTAAAAACTCTAGACAGTGCCTCCAGGACCTTAATAAAGAGGGGGCTTAACACTGAACCCTGATGGACTCCAACACGGACTGCGAACTCATCACTCAGTACACCCTTCACCCTCACCGTACTTCGCGACTCCTCATACATCTTCATTATCACACGCACCAGCCACTCTTCCACACCAACTTTCCTCATAGCCCACTGCACAACATCTCTAGGCACCCTGTCAAAGGCCTTCTCCAGGTCTACAAACACAAAGTAAAGATCCCTGCCTTTTAGTAAGTATCTTTCGTGTATCTGCCTGACTATGAAGATAGCATCGGTTGTACCACATCCTGGCATAAAACCAAACTGCATATCATCAATGGAGATGCTTTGCCTGATCAAACCCTCAAAGACTCTCTCACAGACCTTCATGATTTGGTCAAGCATTTTCAGGCCCCTATAATTTCCTCTATCTAGCGCATACCCTTTTCCTTTGTATATATTTACTATTACAGTTTTGACCCAATCCTCGGAGATTTTCTCATCTTTAATAATGGTGTTTATCAACTCAGTGACTAAGTTGATACCAGTCTCCGCTGAGGCTTTTATCATCTCAGCGACAATGTCAGAGCACCTTGGAGCTTTACCGTCCTTCAATTTATTGATTGCGTCGCTCACTACAGCTGGTGCTATCAAAGGAGGGGTTCCAGATATTGGTTTTTCGATACTAAGCTGTTCCTTATCCCATTCAAACTCTTCATTTAGCAATCATTCATAGTGTGCCTTCCATGCTTCCCTGATTTCATTTTCTGGGTACACAATCTTCCCATTATCGTTTCTAACACTGTTCATCTATAATATCCCTATTGTAATTTTTAACTCACCTAGCTAGGTTGAAGATCCCATTGGGATTGTCAGTATTGCACACTTGTTCGAGGACCAGGTCCTTAATGCCTTTTTTAGCATTGTAAATCACTCTTTTGGCAGTTCATTTAGCTGCCTGGTATTCCTCCTTGCTGCCTCCCTTCTTCCATGCTTTGAAGCATCTCCTTTTCTCTTTCACAGCATGTTCTACCTCATCGTTCCACCACCAGGAGGTCTTATTCCTGGGGTGACCCTTTGTTTTCCCACAGACTTTGTCAGTGGCAGTGATAAGGCTATGCTTAAGAAAGTTCCATTGACTATTTACATCATTAGGCCTAGCTTCCTTATTTCTATTCATTTCCTCCAGTTCACTATGAAACCTATCCCTAACTTCCTTGTTCTTCAGCAGCCACACTTTCCTTTTGGGTATGTATACCTTCTTGCCCTTAGGATCTCTGTATAAGCTCATGTCACACACAAGTAGCTTATACTGGGGGATACATTCTTCGCTCGGGATGACCTTTACATCCCAAACCAGTTTCCAGTTTTTCCTGTTAACCAAGAAGTAATCTATCTGGCTACTGGAGACCCCAGAGTTATATTTATTGGTGGCTCCTTACGTCAATGAAGTAAGAGCCTATGATAATATGGCCTCGTTCCGGGCTCTGAGGTTAACCTCGATTACGGCGGTCGAGAACCAAGATCATCTTAGGGGGTACCCTTTAATCATTCCTAAGGTACATCATTGAGACGGAGCCACTGAAAAGTAAGAAATAAAAAAGAAAAAAATTAACACAGTTTGAACACTGCGCCTCAGCGCATTCCGATCTTCCTCTGCTTCCCATGAGCCTGACTCATACCTCCTCCTGCCCAGGAGCGACCTCTCTCAACCACCGGCCAGCTGGAAACAACAACTATTCCGTGCTCCCTATTTCAGTTTACATAGCCGCTTCTAAACGCATCAGTGTTTAGCCCATAGTGAGTTTAATTGCATATTGAGTTGTATATGCGTTTAGGAATGTATTTTTCGTAATCATATTCACTTGTAATCCTGAATAAGCAAGGACTTAGTTTTCCAGGCTGGTCGACGTTCGTGTATTCAGGACGCCACTCCAACTAAATGTTATTATCATACGAGCCTTGGGTCTCTAGCTGCAGTGTCCCCTTTTTTCTGTATTAACAATGTAACTGATATTTATTCCCTTAAGTGTGGAGTACTATATTACAGTACACTGTAGTGTCAAATCCATAGAATTTTAGTTCTTTGCTTGTTCTCCCCATAGTTGTACCCAGCCAGGGGTTATTTTCATAACCAATCACTGCTAAGTTACTCATTAATTTATCACACATTGTAGAAAATAAATGGTTCTTACCATATCAACGGCAATACCTTCAGTACCTACCATCAAAACTTTCTATGTGATGGTAGAATTCTTAATGCCTTACATTATTCAATCAAGAGTGCCTTTTCATACATTATTTGCCTTCAAGACAGTTATATGCATTATTTTCAATATTAACCGCCAAATATTTATGGCTGATGACATAATATTGTGATGTTCAAATGCATTATCAACCTTTTTATAGTATAGGCTACTATTGTACTACTTTTAGGCACTCTTATTTATTTTTTCCAAAGGGTACCAAGTAAGCTTACAACAATTAGTAGCCAAAGTACTCGCAATAAAATCTTGATTGAATATATCTCACTGACTTACAAAGATATAAGAATTTTAAAAAACAGATTTATATCTCACTGACTTACAAAGATATAAAAAATTGAAAGATTAGGAATTTAAAAAAACATTTATATCTCACTGACTTACAAAGACATAAAAGATTTACAAAACATGTTTATATCTCACTGACTTACAAAGATATAAGAATTTTAAAAACATGTACAAGTTACATAAAGGATCGCCAAATAACACTCGTGGCCGAGTAGGCCTAGTTGTTGTTGATGATGCTTTTATTTTATACTAGCCCACTGGGCCTAGGCCCTCTAGTGGTGGAGGAGGTGGTACAGAGTTTAAAGTCACGTATATGTCAGTAGTTATATGTCATTGTATACATTTATCGCTCTCAGGAAGTGACGAATAGGGGTGAAATTGAAAGAGTCTGAGTCAGAGAGGATGCCATGTAATGAGGTGTTCAGCAAGAATCTCCGTCTTTTTGATGCATAGACGGGACAAATACAAAGAAAGTGAAAAACAGTCAATGATGTATGGCAATGTTGGCATGCAGGTGGTGGACCACGAGGGGTGGACATCAGGTAACCATGTGTGAGGCGTGTGTGGCCTAAACGTAATCTAGTTGATAGGGTTTGGTCTGCACGTGAACCATTAATTGAAGAGGGCCACAAGTGCATGTCACCCTTAATGGAGCGAAGGTGGCCAGTTAATGGTTGCGCTCTCCACTCAACTCGCCAAGCGTCATAAACATGGCGACGGAGGACAGGGAGCATATCCTCCGAACGCAGCAAAGTAGGAGAGGGTGTACCATGACACGCTTGCTTAGCGAGGAAGTCTGCACGCTCATTCCCGGGAATTCCTACATGTGCGGGGATCCAGCACAGTGTGATGGAACGATTAGCGCACTGTAATTTGTGTATTGTGTGGATGATAGTCTTGACCAATGGGTCCTTGGGGGAAAATACACATAAGGCTTGCAGTGCACTCTTTGAGTCACTACAGATAACGACCCGTGGAGAGTTCCTCGACAATGAAGAGATGGTGCTTAAAGCACCTTGAATAGCCCATAATTCAGCAGTGAAAACCGTGGAGTGATGGTGTAAGGTACTTTGATACAAGCCATGGTCCGAGACTGCAGCGCAACCCACGGCATCCGCAGTTTTCGAGCCATCGGTGTAAATGAAAACAGCCGGGATGTGATCATCAAGATGTTGTAAAGCGAGATGTCGACATTGAGATGGGGCTTGGGCATCAAGTTGATCCGCTAAGTGAAACCAAACTGTAGGGTGTTGTAGGGTCCACGGAGTGATGTGACTAGGAGGGGGAGTTATGGGAGGAACGGTGATACTGTAAGTGGAGAGCAATTGGCGAGACAATATTGGGAATGGCACTGGAATGGTTGAACGATATTTATCCGTGGAATGGAATAGTTCTAGTAGAGTTGGGTCATGATGGAGGCGAACAGCCGTACGCATGAGGACTAATCGACGGTGGTAGGCTAGAGGTAAGGTCCCAGCCTCACATAGGATATTGGAGACACGAGAGGAACGGAATGCCCCCGAGCTAATGCGGATGCCCAAATGGTGTACGCTGTCGAGGGTTCCTAATGTGGAAGCAGAGGCCGTGCCATAGACAGGGCTACCATAATCTAGGGCTGAGAGGATGGTAGCTCTGTAGAACAGTAAAAGCGTAGCGCTATCTGCGCCCCAATGGACTCGTGCGACTGTTTTCAGAACATTCATTCTCTGGAGGCAACGTGCCTTTAAGCAGGCAATGTGACTCTTCCAATTGAGGTGAGTATCAAAGATTAAACCAAGGAACCTGGTATGTGGAAGGATCTGAATATTAGAATTTCCCATGGTGAGAGTAATGGACTGTTTACGTAAATGTCGAACATTTCTATAGAATACAACGGCGTTAGTCTTGTCAGCAGAAAATTGAAAACCAGCAGTGGATGCCCAAGAGTGGATGGATTTTAGAGCAATGTTGAGACGCCGTTGTATGTGAGTCAGACTGGGAGAAGTATAATATATTGCGAAGTCGTCCACATACAAGCTATACGATATTTCAGGTGGGAGGCTGCGTATGACACTATTGATCGCCATAATAAAGAGTAAGCTGCTAAGGGCACATCCTTGTGGTATTCCATTAATTTGTGACATAATGTCCGATAGGAGACCATTATTTTTGACCTGGAATGTACGGTTAGAGAGAAAATTTTGTAAAAAGCAGGGAAGAGGACCCCGCATGCCAGAATCGTGTAAATTTTTAAAATCCTGTGTCTCCATGTTGTGTCATAAGCCTTAGCAATGTCAAAAAATATTGCCACTGTGGGTTGGTTCTTGGAGAACCCATCACGTATTTGGTGTTCAAGGCGAATAAGTGAGTGCAGTGTAGAACGGCCAGGGCGGGAACCATTCTGATATGGGGATAGGAGGGCATGTGACTCAGCGTAATGTAAAAGTCGAGGATTGATAATTTTTTCCATTAATTTGCAGAGGCATGAGGTAAGTACAATCGGTCTGTAATTTGTGGGAACACTATGATCTTTTCCAGGCTTCGGTACGGATATAGTGTAAGCATGCCACCAAGACGGTGGGAAGTAGTGACTTATCCAAAACTGATTGTACAGTTGTAAAAGATGTTGTAGCGCACGTGGATGGAGGCGACGGATGAGAGCGTACGAGAATCCATCCGGGCCAGGAGTAGTGTCTGTACACAGGTCGAGCGCGTGTCGCAATTCCGGAATTGAAAAAGGGGTGTTATATTCATGTGTTTTCCCGCTATGAAAAGATAGCGGGCGAGATTCCTCCATACATTTATAACGAAGAAATTGACGAGACAATGACTGGTCTGAGCTGACGTGACAGAAATGTTTGGCATGTATGGCAGTGATGTCAAGGGGGTCATGTGTAAGCGAGTCCGAGGCAGGGTCTTTGAGTGGAGAGAGTGGAGGCCGTACAGTGCGTCCGTTGATACTGCGAAACTTTTTCCATAAAGTAGAGAGAGGGGTGCGGGAAGTGAAGGACGAGATATATGATCGCCATGAAAGTATCTTGTTGTCAAGGATACTGCGTTTGACAACTGCACAGATCTTGTTATAGAACGTTTTAAGGGCAATTTTTTCAATAGTGATGGTTAGAAGGTCAAAGTAACGATTAGTGGAAAAAAGTCGGGGGGGAAATAGTCTTTAAACGCCGCTGCCTAACACTCAGACGCTTAAGAAGGCGTTCCACACGATGCTTGAATTTTATCATTCGGGCTAAAGTGGGCGTCCACCAAGGGACCTGGCGAGGGTGCGTCAGCGAGGAGGTAAGCGGGATATGAGTGCGAGCAATGGAGTTCAGGAAGGACGAAAAATAATCAAAATTGTGTGCAGGGGAAGAGGTAGGGGAGAAGTCCGAAACGTCTGCAGAGGAGTGCGTATAAGACGTCCAATCGGCTTTAGAGAGATTATAACTCGATATTTGAGGGGAGGATGCAGGGCACAAATACTGAAGGAGTATAGGGTAGTGGTCGCTGGAGAAGCGATCCTGTAAAACTGACCAGTCAAATAGGGGAGCTGCGTCATCCGAGGCAAAGGAAAGATCAACGGAAAATGTACAGTGGGTAGCAGATCTGTAGGTGTGGGTGTCAAAGTTGAGACAACAAAGAGTAGAATGAAGGAGATATTTTTCAATTTTATCGCCTGGGATGTCTGTGTTTGGGTTGCCCCAAAGGGGAGAGTGTGCGTTAAAGTCGCCCAGAATAAGGCACGGTGGGGTCAGTTGTTGTACTATTTGATGAAGGTCTGAAGTATTGTAATGACAGGAGGGTTCATTGTAGGAGGAGCAAACAGTCAAGGAAGGAAGGTTTGGTAATGAAATGGAGACGGCAGTTGTTTGAAAAGGGTTGTGGTCAAGGGTGACAGGAACAAATACGCACTTATGTGCACAAGGATGGCCGTTCGGAGATGTGAAGGGGTTATAGGGGAGCTAGCAGCAACAGTATAATGCCTGGGGGGGACAACAAAATTGCCTACATGTTGGAGGCAAATGCATAATGGTGAATACAATTTAAGTAATCGTTGTAATTCTCCCATACGGAGGCGAGTTTGGTATCCGTTTATATTCCATTGCAAAATGTTATATGCCATCAAGAATAGGATTGTCAGAGTCATCGACAATAGTGGTCTCTTGAAGAGAGTCTGGTAAAGGTTGTGAGTGTGGAGAGGATCGTGTGGATGGAGGTGAAGGGGTAGATGTAAGGTCTGTACATTTTTCAGAAAGAGCTGTGAATTGTGTGACTAGTTTAGGAACAAGGGTGGGGCAGTGGAGGAGTTTTTGGCACAGAGTGTTCATAAATAGATAAGCGGAGGTAACATCTTCATCAGGGTTAGGGGGAAGGGTACGTGTGGTGACAAATTCCTGCGTCCGAGCAAGGAGGCAGGGATCCGTGGCACAGATATGGGGTGTGATGTAATTACGGAAACAAATTGGACATCCACATTTGTCAGGTGGGATATTGGTGTGACATATCAATACAGGAGATTGTGAGGGGCTCGGGGTATGATGAGTCTTGATCGAAGGTTCGTCAGATGATGGTGTCGTAGGGTTAGCAGGAGTTTGTGGGGGAATGTCCCTAGGTTTGGGAGCATCGGGATCTGGGCAGTGGGGAGCGGCTAACGGAACATGTCGCTCAAGATTACAGGGAGGATCAGGCGTGGTGAGGGTGGTACGCACATTGACAGGAGGTTGGTGAACATCAAATCGGGATTGTGATAGCTCTATATTAGTCAAGTCAGAATCCAACAGGGTATTGTCCTTCAGGAATCTCTGCATCAAGTCCTTGGGTGTAGGATCAGATTCACAAATATGGGTGACACAATAACAAGGAGTCGGGTGAATTTGAGCATCTTCCGCTGGAGCTCGCTTGGAAAGAAATTTGTGAAGATGTTCGGTGAGTACTGTACGGGTAGAAGTCTTGTGCTGAAGTAGAAAGAATCGGCCGCAGTTATGGCAGCCACAGTCCGGATCGTGGGTAGGCATAACCCACTTCTGTGTGGTGGAACCGAGTTTCGAGGTCCGGGATAATGACCGGATAGGACTTGCAACCTTACGCTTTTTCCGAGTCTGCGACTGGGTGGAGGGAGATTGGGGAGAAGTCTCTATATCTGGTACTATGTTACATTCCATGAGGTTCTCTTCGGCAGTCATGTTCCAAAACTCAGTATCATCGGTCAAGTTAGTAAATCCCTCGAACCTGTTAGAGGTGGATAGGTCGGGGGAGTTAAGGTGAACTAAACGGAAGGTATCATTGGTGGGGTAATGTAGTGGGCTAATAGGTGGTGCCGGAGGCTGCTCTGGACGCTGGTGGTCAGAGGAGTCAGCGGGTGTAGTTGATTCATACCGTCGATATGGAGGAGATTTACCTTCCTGCCTTAATTGTGCTGCAGCAGACCGGAAGGGGAGTCCTTTTGTGGCCTGTAAATGTAATACGTCACGATGAAACGCAAAGTGCAGGCATGTTCTGTCATTGGCTTTGTGGGACCCGTCACAATTTGCACAACGGGGCGCGCTGGCTTGACAATTGTTGAGAGCATGTTGTTCTGAGCCGCAATTTAAGCAACGAGCATTGAGAGCCCGACACCGTGGGGTTGAATGCCCAAGCTTCCAGCAATTTGTGCATTGTCTCGGCTTGTTAACATACCTTCGTACCTGCAGTTGGCGACCTGCAAGACGGACATGCATAGGGAGGTCATGGCGCTTAAAATAGATTTTGACAATGCGCAGTGGGGGCCGATTTCCACGCTGAGGAGCAGTATAAGTGTCAACTTTAACAACAGTGGGGTCAGTTCTTTACAATAATTTTAAGATACGATTGGTTGAGTCTGTAAAGCTCTGATCTGCAAATTCGAAGTCGGAAGGGAGCACAACTGTGCCAGTACACTGATTCAGGTATTCATCTGGTTTACCTGTGTATCTGTCGTTGGGGGTGTCGAGGTAGGCTTGTAAGGCTTCCGATTGCTCCTGTGTTTTCACCTCAATCATGCGCTTGGCCGATCCAACAGCATGCATGGTGAAGTCACCAATATCTTGTGCGAGAGTATCGTATAGACTGAAACATCCATAGGTTCACCAGAGACCGTGAAAAACCGTGACCAATCAGGGGGACTGAACATAGCGTTATAAGTGTCCTTCGAAGCAGGGGTATACGTGTTACGTTTACGCCTTTGTCGGTTATGCGAAGGTACGAACGGTTGAAGCGTGTGAATGGCAGAGGAAATACCGGCAAGGTCTTTTCCTGTACCTGCATCAATGGCCCGTTGAGATCGTGGAGGTACAGAAGCAGGTTTAATTGAGGTAGTAGATCCTGCATCCGGAGGGAAGATGGTAACAGATGGAGTCACAGACGGGTCGGGGATGCAAGAAGCATCCGTAGGGGTGTCGGCTGAGGGCATGCGAGGTTCTTCATTAAGGTTATCAACGGAATGAAGAGGTAGGCTAAGGCTAGAATCATAATCTGGTAATTTAGAAGTTAAAGTCGAGACTGTGGGGTTGTCATCACTATTATTGATCACAGAGGCAGTACTGTGCATAGGAATTGATGCCGGGGAGATCACCTGATGGATCTCACTACCCGACGATGGAGAATTCGTCACAGTATCCTTAGGAGGTTTGCCAAGGTCTGTGGGTGCCATGCCTGAGTGGGGAACTCCGGCACTGTTGGCAGCAGGGGAAGGGTCCTTGAGGCAGTCCAATTTTTCGCAGGGGTCGGCGTCGGAGGGGGCAATTTTAGATTCCATAGGACGAATATTTCTAAATTCATCTGAGTCAGATTCCAAACCCACCATGGAGCCACAATTAGAGGACGGGACGACCGCCCTAGGAATTCTTGCAGACATACACCCTGACTAATGCACCTTAAGGGCCGTCGATCCGTCGATCGCCGACCCAGCACAAGGGTTAGGGTTTGGCATAAAAGTTTCCCCTCGCTCGAACACGTCGGGTACCACAGTTCGACGGGTGTAGGGATTGCCGACCCACAACACCCTCCAACGAAACCAAAGAGTGAGTACGGTCGTTTACCTCATGACAGTCACGGTGCTCCCAAAGGAGGGGGCAGCGGGAAGAAGGGAAAAACGGAAAACAGAAAGGATGAGAAATGATAGGGCCCACTACAATTAGTTGGGGGCGGCAGGAAGGCCGAGTAGGCCTAACCTTACAAGTGCAAAGTCCATGGCCTTGTTGAAAATTCTCAAGCCCCCGAGTACCCTAGACCTTATCTAGTCCCGTACCAATACTGCCAGTAAAAGACAGATCCAGTATATAAAAAAAAAAAAAAAAAAAAACAGTCCCGGGTACCAATAGGCTACGGACCGTTACTCTGGAGACTTTTAAAAAACTAAATATTCCCGGGGGGTATTATAATCCATATAAAATATAAAAACAGCCCAGGGTACTACTAGGCCATAGCCGGGTACTCTGGAGGCTGTCACGACAATGACAAACCCGGATTCCAAGACAACATTTACCGGCAACTCTAGGCCTTACCTAGACAGCCCCGAGTACTAATAGGCCATAGCCGGGTACTCTGGAGGCTGTCACGACGATGACAAACCCAGATTCCAAGACAACATTTACCGGGAACTCTAGGCCTTACCTAGACAGCCCCGAATACTAATAGGCCGTAGCCGGCTGTCACGAGCTGGACCAACAGTGACCATGTCATGTAAGGTACCAATAACCCGAATACCAATATCCCCGGATGGTATCATTTTACCAAAACAAATATCAAGCCTTTGAAACGGCACCTGTTTAAGTGCGTTTCATACGTTTACTAGTATGCGTTTTCATACTCAACCTTGAGTGTTTACACAGATCAGCTGGAACAACAGTGACCTTGTCATGTAAGGTTTCTCTTGTTATTTGCTCTGTTTAGGATTATTGCCGGGTATTCTAGGCTTGGTCATACTATAATAAGGATGTCTTGACATATTACAATACCGGGCACCATGACATAGTTCACATTTTCAATATGACAGGCCCGGGTACCGAAAAAATTTAGACCACCATATGGGTGCTGTGTTACCCAAAGCCTTGTCATACTATGACAAGAACAAGTCCGAGTAACAGTGAGAGTAACAGATATTATTTTACCGGGTACCCCAAGCTTTGTCACACTTGAATAAAGACAAACCAGGGTTTCAATAATGGAATCAAATGGAAATGATTGCCGGGTACCCTAGGCTTGGTCACATTAGAGACAGGCCCGGCTACCAGTAATTAACATAACTATCAGACTTACGATAGAAACGAGAGCTTACATAAGTACTTCTATCTAATTAGCTTATTTAAAGTAAACAATACAAGGCTAGATCCTAATTTTGCCCAACTTAAGTAGGCCTAACAAGTACTATTTACATCTCTCTATGCAACATTGACTCCTTGGTATGATCCACAGGCTCAGGTAATGCGCTACGTTACCAGAGAAGAATCTGGACATCATCAAAACGTTCCCTCCCGGTCAAGTGCTACCACAGCGGGAGATGAACAGTATTCCAGATTTCAAGGCCAGGGTAGACCTAACCATCTCGCCTGTTACTCCCTTCACTCGACTAACAAAACCGTAATCTTTAAGGTGAGTTCACTGGGCAAAACTCTAGAAGTTTCAGGCTCACATACTAAGTTGTTGTTGTTGTTGATGATGCTTTTATTTTATACTAGCCCACTGGGCCTAGACCCTCTCAAGGCTAGTGGTGGAGGAGGTGGTACAGAGTTTAAAGTCACGTATATGTCAGCAGTTATATGTCATTGTATAAATTTATCGCTCTCAGGAAGTGACGAATAGGGGTGAAATTGAAAGAGTCTGAGTCAGAGAGGATGCCATGTAATGAGGTGTTCAGCAAGAATCTCCGTCTTTCAGATGCATAGACGGGACAAATACAAAGAAAGTGAAAAACAGTCAATGATGTATGGCAATGTTGGCATTCAGGTGGTGGACCACGAGGGGTGGACATCAGGTAACCATGTGTGAGGCGCGTGTGGCCTAAACGTAATCTAGTTAATAGGGTTTGGTCTGCACGTGAACCATTAATTGAAGAGGGCCACAAGTGTATGTCATCCTTAATGGAGCGAAGGTGGCCAGTTAATGGTTGCGCTCTCCACTCAACTCGCCAAGCGTCATAAACATGGCGACGGAGGACAGGGAGCATATCCTCCGAACGCAGCAAAGTAGTAGAGGGTGTACCATGACATGCTTGCTTAGCGAGGAAGTCTGCACGCTCATTCCCGGGAATTCCTACATGCGCGGGGATCCAGCACAGTGTGATGGAACGATTAGCGCACTGTAATTTGTGTATTGTGTGGATGATAGTCTTGACCAATGGGTCCTTGGGGGCAAATACACATAAGGCTTGCAGTGCACTCTTTGAGTCACTACAGATAACGACCCGTGGAGAGTTCCTCGACAATGAAGAGACGGTGCTTAAAGCACCTTGAATAGCCCATATTTCAGCAGTGAAAACCGTGGAGTGATGGTGTAAGGTACTTTGAGACAAGCCATGGTCTGAGACTGCAGCGCAACCCACGGCATCCGCAGTTTTCGAGCCATCGGTGTAAATGAAAACAGCCGGGATGTGATCATCAAGATGTTGTAAAGCGAGATGTCGACGTTGAGATGGGGCTTGGGCATCAAGTTGATCTGCTAAGTGAAAGCAAACTGTAGGGTGTTTTAGGGTCCACGGAGTGATGTGACTAGGAGGGGGAGTTATGGGAGGAACGGTGATACTGTAAGTGGAGAGCAATTGGCGAGACAATAGTGGGAATGGCACTGGAATGGTTGAACGATAGTTATCTGTGGAATGGAATAGTTCTAGTAGAGTTGGGTCATGACGGAGGCGAACAGCCGTACGCATGAGGACTAATCGACGGTGGTAGGCTAGAGGTAAGGTCCCAGCCTCACATAGGATATTGGAGACACGAGAGGAACGGAATGCCCCCGAGCTAATGCGGATGCCCAAATGGTGTACGCTGTCGAGGGTTCCTAATGTGGACGCAGAGGCCGTGCCATAGACAGGGCTACCATAATCTAGGGCTGAGAGGATGGTAGCTCTGTAGAACAGTAAAAGCGTAGCGCGATCTGCGCCCCAATGGACTCGTGCGACTGTTTTCAGAACATTCATTCTCTGGAGGCAACGTGCCTTTAAGCAGGCAATGTGACTCTTCCAATTGAGGTGAGTATCAAAGATTGTTGTTGTTGATGATGCTTTTATTTTATACTAGCCCACTGGGCCTAGGCCCTCTCAAGGCTAGTGGTGGAGGAGGTGGTACAGAGTTTAAAGTCAAGTATATGTCAGTAGTTATATGTCATTGTATAAATTTATCGCTCTCAGGAAGTGATGAATAGGGGTGAAATTGAAAGAGGCTGAGTCAGAGAGGACGCCATGTAATGAGGTGTTCAGCAAGAATCTCCGTCTTTCAGATGCATAGACGGGACAAATACAAAGAAAGTGAAAAACAGTCAATGATGTATGGCAATGTTGGCATGCATGTGGTGGACCACGAGGGGTGGACATCAGGTAACCATGTGTGAGGCGTGTGTGGCCTAAACGTAATCTAGTTAACAGGGTTTGGTCTGCACGTGAACCATTAATTGAAGAGGGCCACAAGTGTATGTCATCCTTAATGGAGCGAAGGGGGCCAGTTAATGGTTGCGCTCTCCACTCAACTCGCCAAGCGTCATAAACATGGCGACGGAGGACAGGGAGCATATCCTCCGAACGCAGCAAAGTAGTAGAGGGTGTACCATGACACGCTTGCTTAGCGAGGAAGTCTGCACGCTCATTCCCGGGAATTCCTACATGCGCGGGGATCCAGCACAGTGTGATGGAAAGATTAGCGCACTGTAATTTGTGTATTGTGTGGATGATAGTCTTGACCAATGGGTCCTTGGGGGCAAATACGCATAAGGCTTGCAGTGCACTCTTTGAGTCACTACAGATAACGACCCGTGGAGAGTTCCTCGACAATGAAGAGATGGTGCTTAAAGCACCTTGAATAGCCCATAATTCAGCAGTGAAAACCGTGGAGTGATGGTGTAAGGTACTTTGATACAAGCCATGGTCTGAGACTGCAGCGCAACCCACGGCATCCGCAGTTTTCGAGCCATCGGTGTAAATGAAAACAGCCGGGATGTGATCATCAAGATGTTGTAAAGCGAGATGTCGACATTGAGATGGGGCTTGGGCATCAAGTTGATCCGCTAAGTGAAAGCAAACTGTAGGGTGTTTTAGGGTCCACGGAGTGATGTGACTAGGAGGGGGAGTTATGGGAGGAACGGTGATACTGTAAGTGGAGAGCAATTGGCGAGACAATATTGGGAATGGCACTGGAATGGTTGAACGATAGTTATCCGTGGAATGGAATAGTTCTAGTAGAGTTGGGTCATGATGGAGGCGAACAGCCGTACGCATGAGGACTAATCGACGGTGGTAGGCTAGAGGTAAGGTCCCAGCCTCACATAGGATATTGGAGACACGAGAGGAACGGAATGCCCCCGAGCTAATGCGGATGCCCAAATGGTGTACGCTGTCGAGGGTTCCTAATGTGGAAGCAAGTATCAAAGATTAAACCAAGGAACCTGGTATGTGGAAGGATCTGAATATTAGAATGTCCCATGGTGAGAGTAATGGACTGGTTACGTAAATGTCGAACATTTCTATAGAATACAACGGCGTTAGTCTTTTCAGCAGAAAATTGAAAACCAGCAGTGGATGCCCAAGAGTGGATGGATTTTAGAGCAATGTTGAGACGCCGTTGTATGTGAGTCAGACTGGGAGAAGTATAATATATTGCGAAGTCGTCCACATACAAGCTATACGATATTTCAGGTGGGAGGCTGCGTATGACACTATTGATCGCCATAATAAAGAGTAAGCTGCTAAGGGCACATCCTTGTGGTATTCCATTAATTTGTGACATAATGTCCGATAGGAGACCATTATTTTTGACCTGGAATGTACGGTTAGAGAGAAAATTTTGTAAAAAGCAGGGAAGAGGACCCCGCATGCCAGAATCGTGTAATTTTTTAATATCCTGTGTCTCCATGTTGTGTCATAAGCCTTAGCAATGTCAAAAAATATTGCCACTGTGGGTTGGTTCTTGGAGAACCCATCACGTATTTGGTGTTCAAGGCGAATAAGTGAGTGCAGTGTAGAACGGCCAGGGCGGGAACCATTCTGATATGGGGATAGGAGGGCATGTGACTCAGCGTAATGTAAAAGTCGAGGATTGATAATTTTTTCCATTAATTTGCAGAGGCATGAGGTAAGCACAATCGGTCTGTAATTTGTGGGAAGACTATGATCTTTTCCAGGCTTCGGTACGGGTATAGTGTAAGCATGCCGCCAAGACGGTGGGAAGTAGTGACTTATCCAAAACTGATTGTACAGTTGTAAAAGATGTTGTAGCGCACGTGGATGGAGGTGATGGAGGTGACGGATGAGAGCGTACGAGAATCCATCCGGGCCAGGAGTAGTGTCTGTACACAGGTCGAGCGCGTGTCGCAATTCTGGAATTGAAAAAGGGGTGTTATATTCATGTGTTTTCCCGCTATGAAAAGATAGCGGGCGAGATTCCTCCATACATTTATAACGAAGAAATTGACGAGGCAAAGACTGGTCTGAGCTGACGTGACAGAAATGTTTGGCATGTATGGCAGCGATGTCAAGGGGGTCATGTGTAAGCGAGTCCGAGGCAGGGTCTTTGAGTGGAGAGAGTGGAGGCCGTACAGTGTGTCCGTTGATACTGCGAAACTTTTTCCATAAAGTAGAGAGAGGGGTGCGGGAATTGAAGGACGAGATATATGATCGCCATGAAAGTATCTTGTTGTCAAGGATACTGCGTTTGACAACTGCACAGATCTTGTTATAGAACGTTTCAAGGGCAATTTTTTCAATGATGGTTATAAGGTCAAAGTAACGATTAGTGGAAAAAAGCCGGGGGGAAACAGTCTTTAAACGCCGCTGCCTAACACTCAGACGCTTAAGAAGGCGTTCCACACGATGCTTGAATTTTATCATTTGGGCTAGAGTGGGCGTCCACCAAGGGACCTGGCGAGGGTGCGTCAGCGAGGAGGTAAGCGGGATATGAGTGCGTGCAATGGAGTTCAGGAAGGACGAAAAATAATCAAAATTGTGGGCAGGGGAAGAGGTAGGGGAGAAGTCCGAAACGTCTGCAGAGGAGTGCGTATAAGACGTCCAATCGACTTTAGAGAGATTATAACTCGATATTTGAGGGGAGGATGCAGGGCACAAATACTTAAGGAGTATAGGGTAGTGGTCGCTGGAGAAGCGATCCTGTAAAACTGACCAGTCAAATAGGGGAGCTGCATCATCCGAGGCAAAGGAAAGATCAACAGCGGAAAATGTACAGTGGGTAGCAGATCTGTAGGTGGGGGTGTCAAAGTTGAGACAACAAAGAGTAGAATGAAGGAGATATTTTTCAATTTTATCGCCTGGGATGTCTGTGTTTGGGTTGCCCCAAAGGGGAGAGTGTGCGTTAAAGTCGCCCAGAATAAGGTACGGTGGGGTCAGTTGTTGTACTAGTTGATGAAGGTCTGAAGTATTGTAATGACGGGAGGCTTGATTGTAGGAGGAGCAAACAGTCAAGGAAGGAAGGTTTGGTAATGGAGATGGCAGTTGTTTGAAAAGGTTGGGGTCAACAAATAACACTTATAGTGCACAAGGATGGCCGTTCGGAGATGTGAAAGGGAGGGGAGCAGATAGAAGGGGGGGGACAAACAAAATAATTGCAAATTGCATGTTGGAATATAATAATGTAATAAGTACGAGTTTGTAATTCCCATATATTCATTGCAAAATGTTATATGCCATCAAGAATAGGATTGTCAGAGTCAGGTCTCTTGAAGAGAGTCTGGTAAAGGTTGTGAGTGTGGAGAGGGTTGTGTGGATGAAGGTGAAGGGGTAGATGTAAGGTCTGTAAATTTTTCAGAAATAGCTGTGAATTGTGTGACTAGTTTAGGAACAAGGGTGGGGCAGTGGAGGAGTTTTTGGCGCAGAGTGTCCATAAATAGATAAGCGGAGGTATCATCTTCATCAGGGTTAGGGGGAAGTGTACGTGTGGTGACAAATTCCTGCGTCCGAGCAAGGAGGCAGGGATCCGTGGCACAGATATGGGGTGTGATGTAATTGCGGAAACAAATTGGACATCCACATTTGTCAGGTGGGATATTGGTGTGACATATCAATACAGGAGATTGTGAGGGGCTCGGGGTATGATGAGTCTTTATCGAAGGTTTGTCAGATGATGGTGTCATAGGGTTAGCAGGAGTTTGTGGGGGAATGTCTCTAGGTTTGGGAGCATCGGGATCTGGGCAGTGGGGAGCGGCTAACGGAACATGTCGCTCAAGGTTACAGGGAGGATCAGGCGTGGTGAGGGTGGTACGCACATTGACAGGAGGTTGGTGAACATCAAATCGGGATTGTGATAGCTCTATATTAGTCAAGTCAGAATCCAACAGGTTATTGTCCTTCAGGAATCTCTGCATCAAGTCCTTGGGCGTAGGATCAGATTCACAAATATGGGTGGCACAATAACAAGGAGTCGGGTGAATTTGAGCATCTTCCGCTGGAGCTCGCTTGGAAAGAAATATGTGAAGATGTTCGGTGAGTACTGTACGGGTAGAAGTCTTGTGCTGAAGTAGAAAGAATCGGCCGCAGTTATGGCAGCCACAGTCCGGAACGTGGGTAGGCATAACCCACTTCTGTGTGGTGGAACCGAGTTTCGAGGTCCGGGATAATGACCGGATAGGACTTGCAACCTTACGCTTTTTCCGAGGCTGCGACTGGGTGGAGCGAGATTGGGGAGAAGTCTCTATATCTGGTACTGTGTTACATTCCATGAGGTTCTCTTCGGCAGTCATGTTCCAAAACTCAGTATCATCGGTCAAGTTAGTAAATCCCTCGAACCTGTTAGAGGTGGATAGGTCTGGGGAGTTAAGGTGAACTAAACGGAAGGTATCATTGGTGGGGTAATGTTGTGGGCTAATAGGTGGTGCCGGAGGCTGCTCTGGACGCTGGTGGTCAGAGGAGTCAGCGGGTGTAGTTGATTCAAACCGTCGATATGGAGGAGATTTACCTTCCTGCCTTAATTGTGCTGCAGCAGACCACAAGGGGAGTCCTTTTGTGGCCTGTAAATGTAATACGTCACGATGAAACGCAAAGTGCGGGCATGTTCTGTCATTGGCTTTGTGGGACCCGTCACAATTTGCACAACGGGGCGCGCTGACTTGACAATTGTTGAGAGCATGTTGTTCTGAGCCGCAATTTAAGCAACGAGCATTGAGAGCCCGACACCGTGGGGTTGAATGCCCAAGCTTCCAGCAATTTGTGCATTGTCTCGGCTTGTTAACATACCTTCGTACCTGCAGTTGGCGACCTGCAAGACGGACATGCATAGGGAGGTCATGGCGCTTAAAATAGATTTTGACAATGCGTAGTGGGGGCCGATTTCCACGCTGAGGAGCAGTATAAGTGTCAACTTTAACAACAGTGGAGTCAGTTCTTTGCAATAATTTTAAGATACGATTGGTTGAGTCTGTAAAGCTCTGATCTGCAAATTCGAAGTCGGAAGGGAGCACAACCGTGCCAGTACACTGATTCAGGTATTCATCTGGTTTACCTGTGTATCTGTCGTTGGGGGTGTCGAGGTAGGCTTGTAAGGCTTCTGATTGCTCCTGTGTTTTCACCTCAATCATGCGCTTGGCCGATCCAACAGCATGCATGGTGAAGTCACCAATATCTTGTGCGAGAGTATCGTATAGACTGAAATCATCCATAGGTTCACCAGAGACCGTGAAAAACCGTGACCAATCAGGGGGACTGAACATAGCGTTATAAGTGTCCTTCGAAGCAGGGGTATACGTGTTACGTTTACGCCTTTGTCGGTTATGCGAAGGTACGAACGGTTGAAGCGTGTGAATGGCAGAGGAAATACCGGCAAGGTCTTTTCCTGTACCTGCATTAACGGCCCGTTGAGATCGTGGAGGTACAGAAGCAGGTTTAATTGAGGTAGGAGATCCTGCATCCAGAGGGAAGATGGTAACAGATGGAGTCACAGACGGGTCAGGGATGCAAGAAGCATCCGTAGGGGTGTCAGCTGAGGGCATGCGAGGTTCTTCAGTAAGGTTGTCAACGGAATGAAGAGGTAGGCTAAGGCTAGAATCATAATCTGGTAATTTAGAAGTTAAAGTCGAGACTGTGGGGTTGTCATCACTATTATTGATCACAGAGGCAGTACTGTGCATAGGAATTGATGCCGGGGAGATCACCTGATGGATCTCACTACCCGACGATGGAGAATTCGTCACAGTATCCTTAGGAGGTTTGCCAAGGTCTGTGGGTGCCATGCCTGAGTGGGGAACTCAGGCACCGTTGGCAGCAGGGGAAGGGTCCTTGAGGCAGTCCAATTTCTCGCAGGGGTCAGCGTCAGAGGGGGCAATTTTAGATTCCATAGGACGAATATTTCTAAATTCATCTGAGTCAGATTCCAAACCCACCATGGAGCCACAATTAGAGGACGGGACGACCGCCCTAGGAATTCTTGCAGATATACACCCCGACTAATGCACCTTAAGGGCCGTCGATCCGTCGATCGCCGACCCAGCACAAGGGTTAGGGTTTGGCATAAAAGTTTCCCCTCGCTCGAACACGTCGGGTACCACAGTTCGACGGGTGTAGGGATTGCCGACCCACAACACCCTCCAACGAACAGAAAGGATGAGAAATGATAGGGCCCACTACAATTAGTTGGGGGCGGTAGGAAGGGTGGGCATGCGGGCATGCAGTTGTCTCATGGACAGCTGCCGCCTCCGTCAGCCCCCGCACGTGTTCAAAAGTGAAACCAACGAAGCAGGCAGAGCGGGGGTCACCTACTAAGTAGATTCTCACTAACTACATAATTGGAATTAATTTCCAGGAAACAAGTACAAGTTTTCTTTCCCTTTCTAAAAAGGCTATACCTGACTAAAAAATTACCAAGTAATTATACCCAGTGACACCGAGTAATAATTCACTAGACTATTTCTTACATAAAAGGCAACTGCAGTTTATTTAAAATAAACGATGCATGACTAGATCCTATTTTGCCAAATCTAAGCAGATCTAATAATTCCGGTATTATTTCAACCATACAACATTGACTCCTTGAAATCCCGATTAGATTTCAAAGAGCATGTAAACCAGATAGTTAAAAGTTGTTACTTGCACATCAGAAATCTCTATTTGGTGAAGCCGTTTATAACCAGACGTTGCCTTCTGACGTTGGTTCACTCATTGGTCTTCTCTCGTGTTGATTATTGCAATGCCCTGTTGGTGGGTCTTCCAAATTATATTTTGAAGAAAGTTCAGTCTGTTCTTAACAGGGCCGCAAGACTAATTTTTGGTGTTCCACCTAGAACTCCTACTACATCTCTTCACATAGAACTGCACTGGCTGCCAGTAAGAGCAAGAATAGAATTTAAGTTGTGTTTGGTGACTTTTAAGGTTCTCAAATTTGGTGAGCCTAGGTACCTTGCGGAGCTGCTCAGGCGCCCACCGGCACACCATGGTGTAGTTGTGCGTCATGACAATGACCCTTTTCGTCTTGATGAACCAAGGGCTTTCCAGCAGTCTTCTTTCTTTGAGAGGTCATTCTCCTACATGGCTCCGAGGTTGTATAACAGGTTGCCGCTGTCCATGAGACAACTGAGTTCTGTTGAATGCTTCAAGAGACAACTTAAGACTTTTCTCTTTGAGAGAAGCTATGATCTTGAGAGAGGTGTCATGACAGATGGCTATAGAGTTTAGGCTATTTTGCCACTGCTGGTGATTGTTAAATGTGTGTTGTATATGAGCCTTCTTTTGATGCATTGATTTTTGTTCTTTTTTCTTTCTCTTTTCGAGCGCTAGTGAATTCTTCGGAAAAATTGGCGCTTATGAGAAATAAGTAACATGCTTATTATTATTTATTATTATTATTCACAGGCGAGCTGCTGCATTACCGGAGAAGATGCTCTTCAACAATTAGAACGATCCCTTTCGGCCAAGTAGTAACCACTGGAGGAGCCCAACACCTTATATTTTAAGGTGAGTTCATTTTTACAAAACACTAAACGTTACCGGCTAAGTGACGAAGTCACTAATCATATTTTTGTTAATAACCATGACCCAAAAAACTGTTTATGCCCTCGGTCACATGCAAACAAGTGTTAGGTACCTTAAACAAAATATCCAGGTATTATGGAGGCAAAGTATGTAAGCTTTTTTAGAAATATCTTTTTCTAGAACCCCTAGCTCCTCTCCATCTCCTGACAAGAAATGTCTGGATCTAGCAGGAAAAGACATAGGTCCTCCAACTCAAATTCTTCCAGTAAATAAACAGAAGAAAGTGAGCAAATCTCAAACTAAAAGGCGACCTGCTAAGTACTGTACCAAACTTCCCCGACTCGACTCGCAGTCATGATTCCAAAATCCTGCATTCTACACCACATACCCCCAGACTTTTGACATTGTCTAATGTGGTCAGCCACCCGGCTAACCCTATTACAGTACATCAAAAAACATAAATTACCCGTCTCCTCTACTTCCTTGACTGATCCAAGTTCTGAGGGTATCAGTTCCCCTCCACTTTCCCTAGTACAGTTAGCCGATACTATTGAACAGGAATCTGAATAAACCCAGTTGCTTGCTCCATAGCTACTGATTGAGACCACCTAGAGTAGTAAATTTTTTTGCAAATTGTAGAACGTTTTCTTGTCTGTAGACTGCCGTTGAGATGACATCGCTACGTTGCGTGGTTGCAGAGTTCTGATGATTATATCGGCGACTTTTTAGCCGCGCATTTTGCCTCATATGAGGCCTCCCGGATTCCAAGGGTTAAAGCACCCTAAACTGATTCAGGTGAATATTGAAACTGAAGTACAGTACATAAACCCATACACTAATCACCTGTTCAGCCTCCTACGGACTTAGCTGTTCGTTTAGACCCTTCTCTGGCAGCTCCAGACATTTTTGGTTACAGTACAGTTGGGGCAATACGGAAAAAAATACTTCCTAAGGATACCCCAGAACCTTTGGTCATAAGCAATACTATGGTAGGGTGGTATGAATTGGAAACCAGTAACCATACCGAAGAGGGTTGGAGTAGAATGAGTACCATGGTTATCCATTAGAACAAAGTGAAGAAGAGTTTCCTGATATAGTCCCTACTCAGAGCCCGCCTGGTGGCTTGGTGGGTGAACTTCAGGTATTTTCTTAACGCCTTACGAGCGGGCCCGTCAGTAAATTCTACTACCCGCCAAGCGGGTGGTTTTACCCTAAACGACCTTGTTTCCATGCTCTTTTTCATGCATAAACAAGAGCCAGAGCGTAATACATTTATGTATCCCTGAAAGGGCGTAAATTGAGCTTTCCAATGACACCAGAACCATCCTTCTACGACCACTGGTTCTCTTGCAACGATCGTGCAAGACGAGTGCAAGATCCCTAAAATACGGTAATTTCCTTACATAATTCCCTGTGTAGCGAGGCAGTGAGTGTGGATGTGTGTGGAGGGAATGTCAGTTGCCGCGCGGGACCCGTGCCGAATGGTCAGAGCCGGCCTACGCTCCTCCCACCGCTCGTCTCTCTCTCAGAGCCAAATATTGCTCAAAATTGGACACCGCCTTAAGTCGGTCCCCGCCACATAGTCCTTTCTTCTCTAGACCGACTTAAGTCCACCCCCGCCAGACAAGGGTTAAATCTATGCATGAGTTGACAGACAAAATTGAACAAAAATTTATGTCTTTAGATAAAGCTATCCGAGTTCTCCAAAGTAGGTCTCTGGCTCCACCCATGTTACAATATGCCATACCAGACACAGTCCCACTGTCTCATTTACCTGTCCAGCTTAAACAACCTGCTCATGAAACGTTCAAGATGCTTCCCCCTCTACTAATTGGTGAATCTCGATACTGGAAACAATGACCAGGATAGCACCTACTAATGCTGACACAGGTCATTCAGACTTGGTGCCAATACCAAATGAGTGGATTATTAAAAGGGACGAGCTTAGGCATCTACATACAAAGATGCACAAGACCGATTGCTGGACGTAATACAAAATTTACCACTATGCATATATACAACTCCGACCTGTTCCTCATGCCCCTCCCTCTCCCAGTCAAATCCCTCACCTAAAACCCATCCACCTCTCCTCCCTAACCCACCTAACCTTCCCATACCATCCACTCCCCCCCCTAAAACCATCCACATTCTCAACTCAACACACCACACCCCATCCTAATCCATTCCAACCCTCATCTCCTGCTCCCCAATCCCCACCCCCACCTCACCCATCCCAACCCCCAGCCCCTCCCCCCCCCCCCCCTCACCCCCACCCCCACCCCATCCTCGTGCAGCAGCATCCAACATACATCGTGCACATAACATTAACATTCTTCAACTGAACATAGATGGCATCAACACAAAGAAACACGAACTCTCACACTTCATCAAACAACACAACATACACATTGCCATCTTACAAGAAACAAAACTCCGCACAACACAAAAAACACCCACATTTCATAATTTCACCACCATCAGACAAGACCGGGCTGTCGGCGGGGGCGGTGGACTCATCACCCTGGTACACAAATAAATATCATACATAGTAACCAGTGTACAAACCATATCCCTCCTCCCCCCAAATGATAACACAACAGAAATACAGTCAATTAAAATACGCACTGGCAACAACTCCAACATAACCATCATTATAGGTTTGACTCCTGTAAGGAGATAAAGAAAACCTAATATTTAGTAGTGGCCCCGTAATCATTGACGAACATGCCTATTACATAAGGCATCCTCTTCAAACACTAATCCGCCGTAGTTTGAATCTACCGCGCAGAGCATTTAAAAACTGAGGAGCCTTCATCATGAGCGCATGCGACCTCACTCATGGCTTCAGTCATTATGAATTGGGTTCTCACTACGAAAAAACTTCGTAAAAAATAAAAAGAAAAAGAAAATAAGAATAACTATCTAATAAGCTTTCCATCATATCGTGGATGTACTTGTGTGGATCTTTGACCAGACGCTACTGCAGGCGTCATTCTTCCTTCACTGACATATCAAGTAAACCAAAATCCTGAATACATCAACGAATGGGAAGGGGATGGTCGGGAGGGCCCCAGTCGTCAATGATTACGGGGCCACTACTAAATATTAGGTTTTCTTTATCTCCTTACAGGAGTCAAACCTATAATTTATTAGTGGCCCCTCCATCATTGACGAACATGCCTGATTTCTAAGACTGGAGGGGGACATTCGTAATCATATCATAACTCTAGAAAAGCAGATAATCAAACAACCACATAGTATTCTTACTCTTGTAAAAAAGAGATATTCGGGTGCATAAACTTTATACAGCCTAAATCTTCAAAAAGGGGTACAAGCAGGAGCGTGCTTCAAAGAAGCCTGCTTGAAAAAGGGTTAACTCTGAGACTCTGTACACAGATCTGCTAGTTAAGAAGGCACCCCACTTAAAGTAAGTGGTGAAAACTAAAAACTTATAAGTTTACATGTGCACATATAAACCCCATTAACTAGTGGATATATTCCTAAAAATATAACCAAACATAAATTAATTCTTGTACATTCATAGAAGTACTGAACTCGTGTACTTATGGAGAAGTAATTACTTCAAAAGTAAAAGTCGTAGTTGCAACTACCGAGATTTCTCAAAAATCTATTGCTTCACAGCCAAAGCTACTTACAACAAGAATTGTTGTAACACTACTATTGGCCTTTAGCACAATTTCCTGCAATAAATACTACAGAGAAATTTTATAAAACAATGCCTACAAACAGTATCCCAGCTCGTATGTTCCGAACACATACTCCGGAGGGGTCTAGGGTGTCCTATGTCACACTGACTGCACCCTCCCCCCCCTTTTTCTTGAAATTAAACAAAACGTGACTAAAAGGGCCACCTAGACCCTCTGCCGTAAAGCTATACATGGCAAGGAAGGTTTGTCCAGAGCTACTGAAAGGTATCGCGTCAAAAAACTCCTGATTAGAGGCCGACAACTGTGTGGACTTAATAACTTCCACCGAAAGATTATTAAGGAAACGTAAAGAGGCTGCTAAAAGCAGTAACAAGAAATAGGGTGGTCAGTATGGAAGTGAAGAAGTCCTTGCATGACAGTGTGATAATCCCGACACTGACTTACGGAAGCGAAGCATGGACGTTGGTTGAGAGACTCAGACCAAGAGTGAGAGCAGTGGAAATGAATTACTTAAGGAGTGCGTGCGGAGTTACATGGAGGGATAGACAGACTAATGAGGAAGTAAGAAGGAGGTGTGGTGTGGAGGTAGATGTGCTGGAAAGTGTGAAAAGGAACAACTTGAGATGGTTCGGCCATATGGAACGTATGGAAAGCGAGAGAATGACTAAGAGGGTGTACGAGAGCGAGGTGGAGGGACAGAGGGGGAGAGGTAGACCGAATATGAGGTGGAAGGATGGAGTGAGGAACTACATGAACGAAGGCGGTGCTGGTTGGGGGGGAGGGGCGTCGAATGACTGGGGACAGAGGTGCATGGGGGCGGTTCGTTCGTGGCCACCCCTTCGGGGATCGCGGCGTCAGGCAATAGATAGATAGATAGAAAGAGGCTGTCCCCTTGCGTAAATCGTGGGTCTTACCCACAACGCCGGGATTCTTCTCTTTAAAGTCCTTGACCAAGAGAGAAGCCAGTGTACGCTCCATCAAGCGTTCACCCGGACTTGCGACCCATAAAGCACCCTGGTGATTTAGAGGTGCCACTCTTAAATATTTGGTTAGAGCTTGCACTGGGCAAAAAAGATGGTGCACCTTTCCCCTTTTTAACGCCGGCACCGTGAACTCTGAAAACACGTGTTCACTATGCTCATTCTTGGCTAAGAATCCTGGGGAAGGTGCAATGTGAATACACTCATGAAGCCTATCAAACCTGAGGCAAATAGGTGTGTTGCTCATCGCCGCCAGCTCAGATACTCTGTTCCCGGTAGCCAAAGCCATAAGGAATACTGCCCTTTTGTAAAATCTGCAGTCTTTGGTACATACGGGAATGAGAATAACTACGATGCTTTGTCCAGAGACCATGTAGGCCTGAGCTGACGGGGAGGTGGGCGGAGTTTAAAACCTGCCCTCATAAATCAATTTCAGATAAATGTTTCTGCATGAACAGATACATTAAATAATTAACAACCAACGCCACCGAGGGCACAGTTTGGTTTGTTCTAAGAATCCAAGACATAAAAGCTTGCCAATGCGATTGAAACTGTCGCTTTGTAGACTGGGTATATTGATTCGTGAATATCTTGGTCACGTCGCTACCATATGGTGCTAGCCACTTGGCCTCCTGAATGTCCATAATGAACAAGTCCGCGAGGTTTCTAGGTTGCCAATTGTGTTCTAAGTGGAACAACCCGACCGGGAGTGACACTGGGTGCGGGCACCACGTGTACAAATGCTGGTACCAAACTGCACCGGCCACAGGGGCGCGATTAGCGAGACTACGCCTCGCTAATCCTGTAGTTTGTTGACTACGTGGCACATTAGAGACGCGTCTGGCGGCGGAAAATAGATAAATGGAACTCAACCTGTTCTCGTCCGTCATCAGAGCGTCAGGTCCGCCCGCCGGCGTTATCATCCGGCGGGTGAGGTACAGTGGGAGTTTGCAAGTCTTCTCAGACGCAAACAAATCCACTTGTGGATGGTAATGCTCCGCACACGCAAGAGCGCCCATTCCACTGAAGTGCTTTGTCTCTGAGACAGAGCGTCTGCCCAGACGTTTGCAACGCCTGGGAGATAAGATGCGTGAAGATGAATGTTCAGCCTGTTGGCTAGTATAAAAATCTTTTCTGACACGTTTAGCCACTTCCGAGATCTTATTGACCCTTGTTTCTGAATACAGTGAACCACATTCAGATTGTCCATTCTGAAGGCCACCGACTAGCCCCGTAAAGCAGAGCCGTGAGCCTGAAGGACAGATAAGGGGACTAGTAAGTCTTTGACATTGATGTGGAAGATTTCTAAATTGGACCAAAACCTTTGACCCTGATGCCCGAGGTTTGACTAAAAGCCCCAACCTATCGTGCCTGACGCATCCATGTCCACCCATACCGACGGCGGAGGAGAGGTTCATGACATGACTGCGTGCAACCTTTCTCTCGTCGCCCAAACCGCTAGTAAGTTGTGTAATAACGTTGGGATAGGCCATACTATCCCCGCCGGTAATAGTGGGAAAAATTTGTTGCCCTCCAAGATTAAACGTTAGACTTTCAACCGGCCCAACTTCACAGTTAGCTGAACCCCGTTGAGAGAACCGACTAGAGATTCCCAAAGTTTCTGTGTCGTATTCAGACTGTGGAGAAACATAAACAGTTTTTGCGAAATCTGTTTCGAGTGTCCACACTCTGACTCAGAGTGAGAGAAGCTGTGTCCTCGACCAGCCCTATCCACTGAAATACTCGTGGGGGAACAAGGGTTTGACTTTTACTAAGTTGACCTTGAATCCTAGAGATATGAGATGGTTTAACGTAACGTAGACATGACTGATGCGTAACTTTTCTGTTTCTGCCACCACCAGTTAGTCGCCCAGATACCACCAGACCCTGATCCCTTGTTCTAACAAGGGCATCAGGGCTTGCGGGGACCTTGCTTGAATGCTTGTGCCAAATTGAAAACAGTCTTCCAAACTGCTGGTGAAATCAAAGAAGGAATTAGAACTGGAGACAGAACTACTTGGCTTGCAATACGGTCAAGAAGTTTCTTCACTAAGAACATCCTCAGATCCTGCCTTGCTCGAACTGCCTCTAATAAGGCCGTCCGAATATCTCCTAAAGACTTGGATGGAAGTCTGGAGAAGCAAGCGCCGGGAAAGTTCAATGGCTTTCCTGACTTCCGCGGCTTCTATTGCCTGAGAAGAGCGTAACAGAGACTTTGTTACTTGCTGGGAACCATATATTGCGAAAACAGTTTAAACGCTTTTCCTCTTAACCTAAACTCGCGGTCTAGGTAAGCTGGGGAAGGCGTGCTAATGGCAGCCAAGCAGAGGGGACTCCGCCGGCACCAAAAACCGGAAGAGAGAACCAAGAATGGCGTTCTGGAGGGATTTGGTGGTAAGAATAAGTCATGGTTATAATAACTTGGAATGTCCTTAATATGAACATCCAAAACATTTCCGTAACATTGCTACCCCTGACTCATCAGGCCCGTAAAAAGAGGCATAGCTCCTGTTTTTTGACTGGCGCCTTGTCTAAAGGAGGGGGAGATATGTCTGCTATGACTCGCACAGTGGAAGTAGTGAGAGCTGCTGTGCCTGGCACATTGGAAATTGGGTCTGACACAAGCGGATGGCTAGGTATTTTAGCTAAAGCAAAGGATGTAGCCAGAGGTCGCACATTCGTCGACATCGCGGGATCTCCCGTATCAGAAGGAGTTTCCGGCGTAGGGCCAAAGAACCTATTAAGTGCATTCAATAGTAGTCCATCAATCTCTTCCGCCGGTACATACCTAGCCGATGACGAACTCCGTGGAGATTCGACAGTACCCTGAGAGTCGCCTAGAAGGTGACTGGACTCTTCAACCTCCATCTCTGAGACCAGAGATCGTTGTTCTTCATCCGTTAAGTCTGGCTTATCATGGGAAGATCCCGCCGAAGCCGGGACCTCCACATGTTGCCATGTTAAAACTGGGGTAGAAGATGGTACATCGGCATCCCGTGGACGTCAGCACTAGTTGAGTCACAAAGGGATGTGTTCTGTCCTGCCAGGACTGTGAGTATCGCCATACACCTTGGCTGTGGCTGTCCCTCGCTTGCGAGCTCGGTATACTCTCTGAAAGAGAGCCCTGTAAAGGTTTATGATAATTAAAAGCTCCCATAGCTCATTAACACATTGAAAGCAGAGCTGGTGAGCAAAATCATAAAGTATACTAATTAATTTAATTTATATTTAATTGTATTAAAATAAATTACTATAAATAAACACAATATTATCCTAATATAATCATAGAAAATATATATGGTTATTATTATTCAGTGATTAAATTATTTCATTAACAAATAAAAATAATATAGGGATACCTGATCTTAACGGTGTTGAACATACAGCAATGAGAGGTTCAAGTGCCGACATGACAGAGACTGGGGGAAAACTACCCCGCCCCCGGGAACTACCTGGTCACCTGGTGCAACACCGGTACTCCGCCCTGGAAAGAGAATTTTCCGGGGATTAATGCTCATAGGGTTACACCCAAAAAATGGTACAAAATATGTGTCACAAGACCGCCGGTCAACGAACCGTAGCACTCCACCACTACTTTTCGTTTTCCTTTAGTTTCATATTAAAGATTTCAGGATATATTTACCTGTCCAGAAGATTTTAAGCATATCTTTTGAATCCTCATAAAGATGAAGTATATCTTTATTACAGATGAAGTCTTTCAAGTATCCCTTTACACTTGAAACATTAGTAAGATTCCGGCATCTTTTTATCCCATAAAAAGTCTAAGCCTATCCTAATCTCTAATCCGGCTTCTCCCAGAAGCCCTCATAGATCGCCGTCTTGAAGGCCGTGATACCATATTGTATCAATCAATTGTTTGGCAAATGCTCGCGAATTGCTAATCAGTTAATATAACCACCCGAAGGTATAACCGCCGGGTTTTATATGCAATGTCAAACCAATTGTACCTGCCCCAGACCTTTTTTGTAAAAAGGTCGCCGGGAGGGAAAGACTAAACAAACAAACAACATTGTTCCAATTGTTTATTAAGGATTTCAGCATATCTTTTACCTGTTCGAAAGAATTAAGCATAACTTCTGAATCCTCATAAAGATGAAACATATCTTTATTAAAGATGAAGTCCTTCAAGTATCCCTTTACACTTGAAACACTAGTAAGATTCAGGCATCTTTTTATCCCATAAAAAGTCTAAGCCTATCTTAATCTCTAATCCGGCTTCTGCCAGAAGCCCTCATAGATCGCCGTCTTGAAGGCCGTGATACCCTATTGTATCAATCAATTGTTTGGCAAATTATCGCGAATCGCAAATCCGTTAATATAACCACCCGAAGGTACAACCGCCGGGTTTTATATGCAATGTCAAACCAATTATACCTGCCCCAGACCTCTTTGTAAAAAGGTCGCCGGGAGGGAAAGACCAAACAAAATAACTGTGTGGAGCCCCCCTCGCCGGGAATAACACAGGAAGCCTGATCCCAGGCTTGACCACAGAAAACGCAGTTTCTGATGAGCCCTCAAGCGACCAAACTCGTCGGGGTAACTTACCTATTTTAGCCATCCTGACTAAAACTCGGTAAACAAAAACGGTGTTCTCGGAGCAACGAGAAAAAACGCCGGAAAGGTAACCCACACCAAACGAGACATAACAGGAGGGCGTAATGCATAAAGCAATGAATAACACAGGAAGCCTGATCCCAGGCTCGACCACAGAAAACGCAGTTTCTGATGAGCCCTCAAGCGACCAAACTCGTCGGGGTAACTTACCTATTTTAGCCATCCTGACTAAAACTCGGTAAACAAAAACGGTGTTCTCGGAGCAACGAGAAAAACGCCGGAAAGGTAACCCCCACCAAACGAGACATTTTAACACATTTTATACAAAGGGTGTGCGCAAAATTAGGGATACCTGAACAGGAGGGCGTAATGCATAAAGCAAAAACCGGGGCAAAGGTAGCCATGACAGAGACTGGAGGGAAACTTACTCCAGGTTCTGCATAGACCCGCTGGGACCCAGCTCTGGAAAAATAAAATTTCCAGGAATTAATGCTCATAAGGTTAACCCACTCATGTTCGCACACAGGTGTTAAATAACCCGCCGGGTAACGAGACGTAATACTCAACGACCACAGCTCGCTACGCGGTGGGGTTTCCTAAGTAAAGGATTTCAGAATATCTTAATTTGTCCAAAAGATTTATGAATACCCTCTGACATAATATATAAAGACCATCATGGCGTTTATAAGTGATTAAGTCTTTCCGGTGGTGTTTGTTTCCAGATTAAATTTTGGAAAAAAAAAAACTAAAAAAGACGCCGGCCCCCAAATTATCTCGTAGATCAAAAACTGGGAAGCCTGACAAATATACGAGATCTAACTTCTGCCGAAGTATCTTTTTAGATCGCCGTATGTTGAAGGCGGCGATACAAAACGTATCCCTCAAATGTCTGGTTAACTAACTGAATTCTAAATTCGTTATTCTCATCCGTGCAAGAAGCACCCGCCGGGTGTGAATAATAGTTTAAAAAACGTTAACCCCAATTGTGCCCTAAAGCGCCGTATGTTGAAGGAGGCGATACACAAAGCATCCCTCAATTCTCTGGTCAACTAAACTGAATTTTGCAAATTCGGTCATCCCACCCTTCCAGGTTGCACCCACCGGGTGAATTAAAGTTTAAAAGTTAACCCCAATTGTTCCTATCCCCACTTCTTTGAAACAGATCGCCGGGGAGGAAATACAACTACAGCATAGTTTTATATTGGCTTTGCAAAACCGAAAAAACTACAAACAACACGTGTCCGTATGAACACTGTTAGATGGGTACAGCCAACCCGCCGGGAATCAGAAGGAGCCTGAAACAGGCACCCCAGAGACGCAGACCTGGGGAGCCACAGACACCCACTCGCCGGGGAAACAAGCCTGTTTTAAACCACGCGTGGCCAAAACTTGGCAACCAGCCGGGGTTATCAAGGTGAAACCGAGAAAAACCCGCCGGAAAAAACCCACCCCGTCCAGATACCATCTGAACGCAACACCGGACCGAGGCGTAGCTAAAACACAACTAACGCCGGGCCCAACATAGTCCGTGGAATTAGCCAAAACACAACTAACCCAGGACACATAAATAGTCCGTGGAATTAGCCAATACACAACTAAACCAGGATACACATGACACAGTAGTACATATTTAGAAAATAAATCAATAACACTTGTATATGTGATAAAGCTACGAGAGGCTGGCTAGGCCTAGGCAGACGGATAACAGTAACATGTCAGAATATCAACAAAAAGCACTGAATTATATCACAACAGGAACCACCGCCAACACACCACTGTAGAAAACACTTCCGGCAAAGGGAAGAACTGACTCGGGACCCAGAAAAGACTTCACTAAGTGAAGAAAAATACGCTGGGAACGACAGCAAAAATACGCTACCTCATCAGAAAGATAAAAGGAAGCAATAACGTGTAATGAAAGCCGCCTGCATCACAAAGCTAGCTAACAGTGAAAAAGTTCACCTGTCCACAACAGGACCACGAGGGTACATCCGAAATAGATGCCCCAAACATACGACCCAAAATACACTGCACTGCGGGCAACCAGCCCAGGACACTCCTGCTACGCATATCCTAACCTTACTCGATACATCCCGGAGTAAACAAATGAGAAAAAACTCACTAGGGACGCAACAAATGCGGAACCCGCGGAGCGTGGGGAGACAGGTCCGGGCAGGCTGAGCGCAGAGCAGAGAAGGAAGAATGACGCCTGCAGTAGTGTCTGGTCAAAGATCCACACAAGTACATCCACGATATCATGGAAAGCTTATTGAATAGTTATTCTTATTTTCTTTTTGTTTTTATTTTTTACGAAGTTTTTTCGTAGTGAGAACCCAATTCATAATGACTGAAGCCATGAGTGATGCGCTCATGATGAAGGCTCCTCAGTTTTTAAATGCTCTGCGCGGTAGATTCAAACTACGGCGGATTAGTGTTTGAAGAGGATGCCTTATGTAATGGGCATGTTCGTCAATGATGGAGGGGCCACTAATAAATAAACACATACATCCCTCCCCAAACATCCCCTACAGTACCAAATGAATACAGACCACACTTACAACATATCACAAACACCCCACACACCCCACACATCATCCTGGGTGGTGACTTCAACGCCAAGACGTCGGCCTGGTTTGTCGACAACCCCGACACAGACAGAGGGCTGGTACTACAAAACCAAACCGATAACCTCATCATCCTTAACGACATCCATCAACATACCCATATTCCTCACCAAGCCCTCTATAACCCATCATCTCCAGACATCACCTTTTGCTCCCCAGAACTCGCCCCCACAACATCCTGGAGGGTGGTCAGAACCTTAGGCTCTGACCACCTCCCGATCATTATCACCACCAAAACCAGACTCACCCCAGCTAGCCACAAACACACATACACCAATTATAAAAGAGCTAACTGGGAAGCATTCACAAATGAGACAGAACAACACTTCACAACTCTAAACAGTACACCCATCACTAACATCAACAATGCTGTACACATACTCAATAAAACTATCCAAAACGCTGACAAGAAACACATTCCAAGAGGTAACAGAAAAAGACACAACCCCAACTTCACACCAGAAATTCAAAACCTCGTCAGACAACGCGACATACTGAAACACTCCCCAGCACCCCACACACAAGACATCACACAACAAATTCAAGCACTCAACACCCAAACTAACAACAAAATACAAGAACAACAAAAACTAAATTGGAATAACTTCCTACAAACACTTGATCACAAAACAAACCCCAAAAACTCTACAAAACACTAAACAGCATCACACTTTCCAACAGCAACACAACACAATCACATGCTGCAATCACAACAACAGACTCTACTCCTTCATGTAAACAACAAGCAAACACTCTCATCAATCACTTCTCACATGTCAGCCACCTAAAACCTCACAAAGACGACCGACGTGTCATCCGACGTAAGAGACAATTCCCCACAGACCCTGACTATACACCCTTCACCAATCACCAGACAAAGCATATCAACAATCTCAAGCACTCACCCGCCTGTGGCCTAGACAACATAAGCAACATACACCTCAGACACCTGGGACCACAAGGCATACAAGCACTCACTAACATATCAAACTACAGCTATTCACACAACACAATACCAGACATTTGGAAGCATGGTATCATCATCACATTCCCCAAACCCAACAAAGACCCCATGCTACTCTCCTCGCACCGCCCCATCACACTCCTTTGCTCCCCCTCCAAAGTCATGGAATGCCTAGTATTACAACTAATTACACCTGACCTACCCCTAGCTCCAACACAACATGGCTTTAGACCACTGCACTCCACAAACACTCTTCTCACAGACCTTACACAAAGAGCTTTCGATGGCATCAACTCAGCTAGACCACCACACAGATCACTATTAGCCACACTCGACATTAGTAAAGCCTTCAATGCCATCCCCCGCTACAACCTAACAAACAAAATCTACAACACAAACATGCACAACAACACAAAAAGGTGGCTGGCCAACTTCCTAGCAGGCAGATGTGCACACGTATCTTTTGCCGGTCAGTCATCTAAAATCAGAAACTTTCCAAACGGAGTCCCACAAGGATCCGTCCTATCGCCCGCACTCTTCAATCTGTACATGCACGATATAACTACACCGAATACGCCCCAAATAAACTTAGCCTCCTATGCAGATGACATAACACTCACATGCACATACCATGACCCAAAAAGAGCAACAGATCTCCTTCAACCCTACTCAACACACTACATGGCTGGTGCACTACAAACAGACTTAATCTAGCCCCAGCCAAATCCACTGCAACCCTGCTCACAAGTTGGACAGGAGAACACGAATACATCCCTCAACCACCACAAACAACACACCCCTAACACATACACACACACCCAAAATCCTAGGAGTAACATATGATACTCATATGACATTCAAACAGCACACCACAAACATTAAAAAGAAACTGACACCCAGACTTAACGCCCTCAGGTCACTTACTCACACAAAATTTGGACACAACAAAGAAACTACCACCACAGTATATAAACAATACATAAGATCAGTGATGGAATACGCAAGCCCAGCCTGGGCTTCTAACCTAGCTGAAACACATCATAAGACTTTACAGACTATTCAAAACAAAGCCCTGAAGATCATTACAGGCTGCACAGCTACTGCACCCACAGATCACCTACATCAAGAAACCAAAATCCTCAAAGTCAAAGACCATCTGGACATGAGAGGCACTCAATTCTTGGCAGCAGCCTCCACGAACCAAGACCACCCACTAAACTACATGGCAACACACCCACAGACACCAAGAAATATCAAAACAACACCCAGCACACGGTATCACACACAATTATTGTCCTCTCTCCCTCCTTGCCCACCCCGAACCAACTTCCAGAAGCACATCCATACTCATATCTCTCACCGATCCATCCACTCACTCACAGACAACACGCAGCTCCATGCACGACCTCCCGAAATCCATCCTTCCGAATCCTCCCTTCCTCGCGAGGACAGAGTCCACCTGGCCAGGCTGAGATGCGGACACCATCCAGCTCTCCTGAGCTATCAGAAGAGACTGGATGACTCCGTTGTCGACTCCTGCCCGGGATGTAACACAGCACCCCATACCATTAAACACATCATAGAAGACTGCATTTCACACAACCACTTACGCCAACAACACAATCTACACTCAATGAGAGCTCTGTGGGAAAGCCCGATCGTGGCCATGGCCTTCCTCAGGGACTCGGGGCTGTTTGGCCAGGCAGCTTAGGGAACAACAACAACAACAACAACAACAACTCCGACTCTATTCCCCAGGAGTTCTGGAAATATTTCAGATCTCCAACAATAGTTGTAAACCAACTAGTTGACCCCATGATTAATACACCTACCCTGCACGGACTGACAAAGACTTTAAACTACGACAAAGAACCCATAGGTTACTGTAAAATTTTATCACACAACAACAACTTGCACAAGCCATGAGGCAAGTAGCAGATTCTATCCCTGAACAAAACTCCAGGTCTGCACTTCATTTTATCAGAAGAGCTTCACGTGGTAATTCTCGGATGACCACTGGGAATATCAAGATTGCAATTTTTAAGGCAACTAGAGCTAGACAGTATCCACTCACCCAATTGTCCAAGAATATACCCAAAGATATTGCTACTCCAGCTCTCTTCTCACCTCGATTCACATGTAGATTGTTTCCCCAAACGACCTGGAATAAGGTTCATGCTCTGTTGCTAAGCCCTCAGAGGGATATGTTTGGCAGTTTTCTGGCAAACAAGCTAACCCCTCCTCAGAGCTCAGTCTAACAATGGACAACTATCTCTAGAGTTAAAAAACATTGATGAACCAAATGTTGACAGACAATGTTGTGACTTAGGTGTCAGAAGGCATGCCAGCTTCTCATCACATGTTCCTCTCCCCAAAAGGGACAGTCTACAACTAAAGCCTACGATAGACAGGTTCTTCCTCAACAAATTAATTCACAATATGAAGTTCAGGATGTTAACTATTTCCCAAGTAAATTTAATTCTACAACCAAGGTCTGAATAATTACTCTAGCTATAGAAGACTCCTACTGGCACATCACAATAGCAAGAGGTACCAAAAGTTCCTAGCTATCCCATTCAGAATCAAAGCGGCGATGTTCACCAGAACTCCTTTCAGCTTGATCATAGCTCCCAGAATATTTCACCAAGATAGTGAAACAATCTCTCCTCCCTCTACTCAAAGACGGTGTAAAAATACTGCTTTAACTTCAAGATTGGATGATGCTGTGGTCTTCCCCACACCATTACCAAGAACAAACCTTGATAGTCATGCAACATGGGACAAAGTTGGTTTTCAGAGTAAAATTAGAGAAATCAAAATCTCACTCCTACACAATCAGCAGAATGAATAGCATTAATCTGGGATACACAACTTCAGACTATAAAACAAAGTCCAACCAATGCCAAACTTCTTCAAATAAAACTGTTCAAAGTATTGCATACCAAGACTATAACCAGGAAACTTTGGGAATTCCCTATAGGCCCTCGAAACTGGGCTCAAAATTACAAGGCCCCTAGGCTTCCTCAGGTTGAAGGAACTAATCTGGCCAGGCAACAAAACTTTCCCTGTAACACCTCACAATTCCCCTCTCTTCATCCCAAAGAGAATTCTACACCCTCTGTCGTTTGTGGTAAAACCTCAGGTAAAGGGATCAGTGACACATTGGTCAGATCCACCTCCCACTCTATGGGTGGACACAGACACCTCGAGTCTGATAGGATGGAACTATCAGTCAACGGAAGGCCATCAGAATCACGGGAAAGGGACAACATTAAGTCAGGGTCACATCAATACCCAAGAGCTAACAGTCCCTCTAATTTTCCCAGAGAGTTCATGCAATGTCATTGACCTCCAGGTCAATGGCATGCCGGATGGACAACATGACCACTGTAATTTGCTTGAGGAAACAGGTCCCCACCCGGGCCAGTTTCCCCAAGATCTCTCAGGAAAAGACATGATTTCTAGCCTAAAAACATTCCATATTAATACATGCAACATATCTACCAGGGATCTCCAACCTGTGGACGGATGCTCAGTCCAAGGGAAAGATTACCTCTGTGAGTGCAGAAAAGGATATAGGAGTAGTGATAGACAATAAGTTAAATTTCTCAGAACATTTAGCGGAAAAGATAAACAAAGCCAATAGAATTGTAGGGCTGATAAGGAGGACATTTGTGTCACTTGACGAAGAAATCTTCAGGAATCTATATACAGCGCTGGTTAGGCCGCACCTGGAATATGCAAACCAGGTGTGGGCTCCATATATGGTAAAGGATATAGAAGCAGTGGAGAAAGTGCAGAGGAGAGCTAGCAAGCTGGTACCAACGTTGAAGAACGCGGGCTATGAGCAGAGGTTGAGGACACTGGGGCTTCCGACACTGGCATATAGGATAATGAGACTTATGATATAATATGATAGAGACTTTTAAGATAGTGTCAGGAAAGTACGATGAGGATGTGTGTGAAGGTATCTTCTTGATGCGGGAGGGAACAAGAACGAGAGGACACTCTAAGAAAATTTACAAAGAAAGAAATAGGCTTGAGAAGGCAAAGAACTCATTTTGTGATAGAGTGGTAAATGAGTGGAACGCACTGCCCCAGTATGTAGTCGATTCCGAATCAATAAGGGAGTTTGAAAGTAATCTTGATAAAGCATGGGGAAGACAAGATTTGAAGTTTGATTATAAAACAAAAATACAGAATAGTAAAAATGTTGCGTCTGCTACCGCCGCCGCCAACACCGTGAACGACCGCAGCAGTGCAAGTACTGGTACTGAGCTGGATACACAGGCATAGTTTGCCTTTTTCCAGAGGATCTACTGTAAGAAGAAACTGTAAGATGATTTCTAGCCTAAAAACATTCCATATTAATACATGCAACATATCTACCAGGGATCTCCAACCTGTGGACGGATGCTCAGTCCAAGGGAAAGATTACCTCAGCGGAATGGGCTTTCAAACAAAAAGCAGCCAACCACTTAATTCTCCCAATTTTTACACCAAACCGATCTGTTTACATCTCGTAAAATCAACGAAGCTCCAGTCGTACATATCTCGGAATGACATAACACGAGAAAGGGGCCCAGATGCCCTCACAGTGAATTGGAACAGGTGGACATAGAATTTGATGTGAGAATCATTCATCACCTCAGGTTTTTCCAGGGTCAAATGGGCTGGGTTGCCCCTATGTGGCCTACTCAGGTATTGCACACTCAACTTACTCAGTGGTACAAAAACCTCTGCAACCCCCCCCCCCCTCGCCCTGTCCTATTTCCACTCGAAAGAAATTGGAAACCTGCAGACCTCGCTCAATTTTACTATGTGGACATTCTCAAATCCAAGTGGCTACCGTCCTACGACAAGGAAATCACGGATACGCTCACTAATCAATACACAGCATCAACTTAAGACAGTATAGTTCACACTGTAAACAATTTACAACTTGGAGTGTAGAGTCAACCCAGTAGTCTCCATCGGTTGCTTTGTTACTGAAGCATCTAAATTGTTTAATCGTTTTTTAAAAACTAACAGTTAACACACTTATAAACCACGTATCGGCAGAAAGCAACCCTTCTTGTCTCTTACTGGTTTACCTTTGCCCCAGAAAGACGAACATGGTTTTATGTAGGCTTGCTTTAAGCTCAGAGCCCCAAATCGTCATTTGCTTCCTCAATGGTCAATCACGAGGGTCCTAACTTTGTCACAGTCTAGGTCTTATCCTGTGAGACCAAATACAGACAAGAAACTTAAAAAAGTGTGTGTCTCTGATGACCCTGGCTACTGTCCATAGGGTCTCAGAATGGACAGCCATGGCATAGCTAACTGTCTATGTTTTTTGCCCCTAATAATGATTCTGTACATATGGTTACTGCCCAGATTCATCACAAAAATGAGCACCAGGAACATATCCTTACACCTTTCTTTATTCCTGCCTTGAAAAGAGCAAAGATACTCCATGCTCTATGCCCTGTTAAGGCACTATATACCTACTCTAAGTCTGTTATTCCTAGGAATATGACACAATTGTGGTTTCCTCCAGAAGGTTCAATAAGGTCAGGAAAGAAAGTGTTAGCAACCTTTATTGCAGATATAATTAACCCTTATTTAGCGGGGTCGGACTTAAGTCCGATACGAGAAAATTGGACTAAATGGCGGGGTCGGACTTAAGTCCGTGGGCGTATTCCCGCCCTAATTTTGGTGGAAAGCGAAACTTGGTGGTCAGGCGGTGTACTACAAGGGCCCACCCACACATCCCCACTGCGTGACCATGACTAAGTGACCCTCAAGCAGCCATAATGGAAGGTCAAGATTTGCCCGTGTTCGATTCGGTGGCCGCCAATCCCTAGTGCGTCGCGCCACCCTACTAACCACGCCCGGCTCACCACCCAGAAACTAGATATCATGCTGAACTCTTCAGAACTTTCTAATAAGCTGTTGGATGAAACCGTCGAAGGTCTGGGTGAGAGTTTTGGTAGTGTGGATGACTCGGAAGACGAAAATAACCCGATCATAGGCTTTCACCCCAAGCATAATTTGCATGGGGTGGATGTTGTGGTTGATATTGGACAGACCCTTGAGCAAATTGGAGACGTTCCTGACGAAGAACATACTGGTGTGGGTGTTGGTAAGTACAATTTATATTTTATAATTGCTTGAAAATGTGATTGCAAGCATTTTATCACCTTACGAGCGGCTGGTGGAGTATATTTCACTGTGCCGCCCAGCGGGTTTTTTTTTTTACCCTAAATGGGGTTGTTCCGTGCTCTTTTTCATGCATAAACAAGACCCAGAGCGTAATACAAGTATGTATCCTGAAAGTGCGTAAATTGAGCTTTCCAATGACACCCGAACCATCCTTTTACGATCACTGGTTGTCTTTCAACGATCGTAAAACACGAGTGCAAAAACCCTAAAATACGGTAATTTCCTTATAGAATTCCCTGTGTGGCGAGCGGTCTTGAGGTAATTTATGCTCCTAATCATCGCTCCGCTCTCTCTCAGAGCACATTACGTCCTCAAAATTGCACTCTACAAGAAATTTCCTTTGCATTTTATAGCGTATTATTTGCAGGCGTTCGGTAAATTTCTTACGGTAATACAAACAACCAAAGATTGAATATTTGTGCTTGGCATTATATGATTGTGGAGAACAGATGTAGGCCTACCGTATATATTATGTTTTCATATATTATATGATACATGTGTAACATTTTTATATTATCACTACTCTCTCTCTCTCTCTCTCTCTCTCTCTCTCTCTCTCTCTCTCTGTCTCACTCTCTTTGTTTGTACTCCTTTGTACTCTCTTTGTCTGATGTAGGCCAGGGCACGCCCCTAACTAATCTCTTCCCTCCCAGGGGAAATCACACCTAGCAGATGTTTTTGACCTCCCCTCTCTCTCTGTCTGTCTTCCTCTCTGGGTCTACCTATACTGCATGTGACATTGAAATTGCTTGAGAGTTTGATTGCAAGCATTTTATAGCATATTATTTGCAGGCGTTCGGTAAATTTCTCACGATAACCAGGGTGTATGGTACATTTCTCACGATAATACAAGCAACAACGAAGCTTGGCGAAGATTGTGGTCTACAATATACCTTTTTATAATTGCATGTGACCTTGTAATTGCTTGAAAGTTTGATTGCAAGCATTTTATAGCGTATTATTTTCAGGCGTTCAATAAATTTGATAAATATATCAAAATAAGTCCTGTGGGACTATGAAATAGCTATTATTGGACAAGGACAATATTTTGTTCATCCCTCCACTGGAACATCAACAACAATGTCAACAACGTATCGCCGTCGGCAATCGTAAGATTCAGAGTCGTAAAGATTCCAGGACGAGCTCAATAGAAAATGAATGAATGAAATGAATGAGTGTGCAGTACTGCCAATACGTATAGCGACTTCCGCTAGATCTAGAGACCTTTACTTCGATCTAGCAGCAATGACTTACACTAGCGGTTTTGTTTTGAAATTTCAGAACAATTTCGAAGTGATATTATATGGATTTTGCCAATTCATATTTCTAGTGGTATTTATCATGTCTTACATCTAACAATATATGCTAGCGGATTTAATTTCAATTGGTAACCCTCCCGCTCTAGTCGGCTCCAAGAAAATCGATAATGGTGGCACTTTAGTAAACAGGTGATAAACAAAACCGCATGCGGATCGGTTTGGTGTATCGGTATTATGGTAAGTTGGCTACCTACTATTGTTTATACGATATAGTAAGTAATGATAAGTAAATTATTATATATTATATATAAAACAAAAACAAAATTCCTGCAAAGCAAGCGAAACAGAGAGATAGAGAGAGAGAGAGAATGCAGAAACTGAACTGAAGAAAGAGTGAAAAAGATATAATAATACAGAAATATTACAAGCAAATAAATGAAATAGAGGGATTAGTTAGAGAAAATAATAATGAGAAATACATAATACGGATGAGGAAGAGGGAAAGCGAGCGAGCCAGAGAGAGAGAGAGAGAGACAGGAAGAGTGAGAGAGATTAGAGAAAATAGAGAGATTGCAAGCATTTTATAGCATATTATTTGCAGGCGTTCAGTAAATTTCTTACGGTAATACAAACAATGAAAGATTGAATATTTGTGCTTGGCATTATATGATTGTGGGGAACAGATGTAGGCCTACCGTATATATTATTTTTTCATATATATATGATACATATGTAACATTGTTATATTATCACGACACTCTCTCTCTCTCTTGTCTCTTCCTCTCTGGGTCGGTTACCTATAGCCTACATTTATAATTGCATGTGACCTTGAAATTGCTTGAGAGTTTGATTGCAAGCATTTTATAGCGTATTATTTGCAGGCGTTCAGTAAATTTCTTACGGTAATACAAACAACCAAACAACGAAAGATTGAATATTTGTGCTGCACATCCCTCATAAGAAATACCATTCCCACCGTATAGAGAGAATACAGAAACTGAACTGAAGACAGAGTGAAAAAGATATAATAATACAGAAATATTACAAGCAAATAAATGAAATAGAGGGATTAGTTAGAGAAAATAATAATGAGAAATACATAATACGGATGAGGAAGAGAGAAAGGGGGCACAAGAGAGGGAAAGCGAGCGAGCCAGATAGACAGACAGACAGGAGGAGTGAGAGAGATTAGAGAAAATAATAATGAGAATTACATATACGGATGAGGAAGAGAGAGAGAGACAGAGCGCGCGAGAGAGGGAAAGCGAGCAAGCCAGAGAGAGAGAGAGAGAAAGAGAAACAAACAGACAGACAGGAGAGAGAGAGAGAGAGAGAGAGAGAGAATACAGAAATAAGGAGAAATAAGAGAAAAATAAGACCGATTACCGAAGGAATACTAGACGCGCTAGAGGCCGAAGTCAGGCCAAAGCGAACGCAACCGAACGCGCCTGGGAAATAGACCAAAAAGTACCTCCTCTTCCTCACCTCTTCCCACCCTCCACACTCATTCATAACATCCATTCATAGACTTATATGGGGAGACGAAGACTTGCTCTTTCCAAAAATGATCGTTTCGTTCGCATTGGAGCCATAGTAACGGCGCTAGGGCGAGTGAAATTGAGCGAATATTTCGGGATTATGCCCGCTGAGCGGTACAGTGTAAAATACCTGACCACCCGCTAAATAAGGGTTAAGGAAGCTGAGCCTCAGTTGATTGCATAAAACCCATGATATGCACATATGGGCCACCACCAGGAGTTGTTGTTGTTGTTGTTGTTCCCTAAGCTGCCTGGCCGAACAGCCCCGAGTCCCTGAGGAAGGCCATGGCCACGATCGGGCTTTCCCACAGAGCTCTCATTGAGTGTAGATTGTGTTGTTGGCGTAAGTGGTTGTGTGAAATGCAGTCTTCTATGATGTGTTTAATGGTATGGGGTGCTGTGTTACATCCCGGGCAGGCGTCGACAACGGAGTCATCCAGTCTCTTCTGATAGCTCAGGAGAGCTGGATGGTGTCCGCATCTCAGCCTGGCCAGGTGGACTCTATCCTCGCGAGGAAGGGAGGATTCGGAAGGATGGATTTCGGGAGGTCGTGCATGCAGCTGCGTGTTGTCTGTGAGTGAGTGGATGGACCGGTGAGAGATATGAGTATGGATGTGCTTCTGGAAGTTGGTTCGGGGTGGGCAGGGAGGGAGAGAGGACAATAATTGTGTGTGATACCGTGTGCTGGGTGTTGTTTTGATATTTCTTGGTGTCTGTGGGTGTGTTGCCATGTAGTTTAGTGGGTGGTCTTGGTTCGTGGAGGCTGCTGCCAGGAATTGAGTGCCTCTCATGTCCAGATGGTCTTTAACTTTGAGGATTTTGGTTTCTTGATGTAGGTGATCTGTGGGTGCAGTAGCTGTGCAGCCTGTAATGATCTTCAGGGCTTTGTTTTGAATAGTCTGTAAGGTCTTATGATGTGTTTCAGCTAGGTTAGAAGCCCAGGCTGGGCTTGCGTATTCCATCACTGATCTTATGTATTGTTTATATACTGTGGTGGTAGTTTCTTTGTTGTGTCCAAATTTTGTGTGAGCAAGTGACCTGAGGGCATTAAGTCTGGGTGTCAGTTTCTTTTTAATGTTTGTGGTGTGCTGTTTGAATGTCATATGAGTATCATATGTTACTCCTAGGATTTTGGGTGTGTGTGTATGTGTTAGGGGTGTGTTGTTTATGGTGAGTTGAGGGATGTATTCGTGTTCTGCCCAACTTGTGAGCAGGGTTGCGGTGGATTTGGCTGGGGCTAGATTAAGTCTGTTTGTAGTGCACCAGCCATGTAGTGTGTTGAGATAGGGTTGAAGGAGATCTGTTGCTCTTTTTGGGTCATGGTGTGTGCATGTGAGTGTTATGTCATCTGCATAGCAGGCTAAGTTTATTTGGGGCGTATTGGGTGTAGTTATATCGTGCATGTACAAATTGAAGAGTGCGGGCGATAGGACGGATCCTTGTGGGACTCCGTTTGGAAAGTTTCTGATTTTAGATGACTGACCGGCAAACGATATGTGTGCACATCTGCCTGCTAGGAAGTTGGCCAGCCACCTTTTTGTGTTGTTGTGCATGTTTGTGTTGTAGATTTTGTTTGTTAGGTTGTGGCGGGGGATGGCATCGAAGGCTTTACTAATATCGAGTGTGGCTAATAGTGATCTGTGTGGTGGTCTAGCTGAGTTTGATGCCGTCGAAAGCTCTTTGTGTAAGGTCTGTGAGAAGAGTGTTTGTGGAGTGCAGTGGCCTAAAGCCATGTTGTGTTGGAGATAGGGGTAGGTCAGGTGTAATTAGTTGTAATACTAGGCGTTCCATGACTTTGGAGGGGGAGCAAAGGAGTGTGATGGGGCGGTGCGAGGAGGGTAGCATGGGGTCTTTGTTGGGTTTGGGGAATGTGATGATGATACCATGCTTCCAAATGTCTGGTATTGTGTTGTGTGAATAGCTGTAGTTTGATATGTTAGTGAGTGCTTGTATGCCTTGTGGTCCCAGGTGTCTGAGGTGTATGTTGCTTATGTTGTCTAGGCCACAGGCGGGTGAGTGCTTGAGATTGTTGATGATATGCTTTGTCTGGTGATTGGTGAAGGGTGTATAGTCAGGGTCTGTGGGAATTGTCTCTTACGTCGGATGACACGTCGGTCGTCTTTGTGAGGTTTTAGGTGGCTGACATGTGAGAAGTGATTGATGAGAGTGTTTGCTTGTTGTTTACATGAAGGAGTAGAGTCTGTTGTTGTGATTGCAGCATGTGATTGTGTTGTGTTGCTGTTGGAAAGTGTGATGCTGTTTAGTGTTTTGTAGAGTTTTTTGGGGTTTGTTTTGTGATCAAGTGTTTGTAGGAAGTTATTCCAATTTAGTTTTTGTTGTTCTTGTATTTTGTTGGTTAGTTTGGGTGTTGAGTGCTTGAATTTGTTGTGTGATGTCTTGTGTGTGGGGTGCTGGGGAGTGTTTCAGTATGTCGCGTTGTCTGACGAGGTTTTGAATTTCTGGTGTGAAGTTGGGGTTGCGTCTTTTTCTGTTACCTCTTGGAATGTGTTTCTTGTCAGCGTTTTGGATAGTTTTATTGAGTATGTGTACAGCATTGTTGATGTTAGTGATGGGTGTACTGTTTAGAGTTGTGAAGTGTTGTTCTGTCTCATTTGTGAATGCTTCCCAGTTAGCTCTTTTATAATTGGTGCATGTGTGTTTGTGGCTAGCTGGGGTGAGTCTGGTTTTGGTGGTGATAATGATCGGGAGGTGGTCAGAGCCTAAGGTTCTGACCACCCTCCAGGATGTTGTGGGGGCGAGTTCTGGGGAGCAAAAGGTGATGTCTGGAGATGATGGGTTATAGAGGGCTTGGTGAGGAATATGGGTATGTTGATGGATGTCGTTAAGGATGATGAGGTTATCGGTTTGGTTTTTGTAGTACCAGCCCTCTGTCTGTGTCGGGGTTGTCGACAAACCAGGCCGACGTCTTGGCGTTGAAGTCACCACCCAGGATGATGTGTGGGGTGTGTGGGGTATTTGTGATGTGTTGTAAGTGTGGTCTGTATTCATTTGGTACTGTAGGGGATGTTTGGGGAGGGATGTATGTGTTTATGATGGTTATGTTGGAGTTGTTGCCAGTGCGTATTTTAATTGACTGTATTTCTGTTGTGTTATCATTTGGGGGGAGGAGGGATTTGGTTTGTACACTGGTTACTATGCATGATATTTATTTGTGTACCAGGGTGATGAGTCCACCGCCCCCGCCGACAGCCCGGTCTTGTCTGATGGTGGTGAAATTATGAAATACATACATACATACATAACATTTTAAGACTGAGTGTTCCACACATAAGTGCAGTTTCAGTCTCTTGTCCTAATGGCGGCGTTCCAGGCAACCCTGTTAAGGGCTGCTTCACTTGTCAAGTTCTTGGATTTGAGATCGGCGCGTATAGTCCGATCCCAGGTCTTCCTCGGTCCACCCCTTGGTGCAGCTCCCTCCACAATCACAGACCTGCATTTTGTCACCCAATTTTGTTCATCCATTCTCTCCACATGTCCATACCATCCCAGTCTACTTGTACGCATCACCTCGCTAATACTCTTTATACCTAAACGTCTCCTCAGCTCAACATTTGTTATTCTATCCTGTAGCCTGGCCCCACACATCCATCTCACCATTCTCATCTCATTACGCTCCATTCTGTTGACATCCTCTACTTTAACGGCCCATGTTTCTGAGGCATACGTCATTGCACTCCTAACACATGAGGCATACACCTTTCCCTTCAGGGGAAGTCATTCTTTTCATGGTCAGGATTGGCATCAAATCTCTGAACTTCCCCAGCCACACCTAATTCTAGCAACAGTGGCAGCCTCGGCCTCACCACCGGCAGAGATGGTATCTCCTAGGTAACAAAACTTGTTCACCAGCTCCAAAGACTCATTTCCAAAATTCACAGCCACAGGATCATCACTTAACACAAGCTCGCCTTTGCACACTACGCACTCAAATTGCTCTATTTCTGACTTATCCTTCGGCAGGGGCCCCTTTATTCTACTACAGCGCTTACTCCCATGGTGTACCCAACATCGACAGATGCTACATTGAATTGAGTTAACGCCCACTCCCTTTCCACACACTGCACATGGGTATGCACCGCTCTTTTCCACATTGCCTCGTCTCAAACGACAATGCATAACCTTGGTTTTGTTAATATTGACTCTTAAACCCTTGCTCGCCATGCCCTCCTCTCCACTTTCTGAATTTGGCCTCAGCATCCTGCATACTGTCAGCTATTAGGACTAAATCGTCTGCATAAAACAGTTCCAACGGGAGTCCGCCTCTAAAAACTCTAGACAGCGCCTCCAAGACCATAATAAAGAGGAGGGGGCTTAACACTGAACCCTGATGGACTCCAACACGGACTGCGAATTCATCACTCGCAGGTGATGCGATGGGTGTTTTTTGTGTTGTGCGGAGTTTTGTTTCTTGTAAGATGGCAATGTGTATGTTGTGTTGTTTGATGAAGTGTGAGAGTTCGTGTTTCTTTGTGTTGATGCCATCTATGTTCAGTTGAAGAATGTTAATGTTATGTGCACGATGTATGTTGGGTGCTGCTGCACGAGGATTGGGTGGGGTGAGGGGGGGGGGGGGGGGGGGGGGGGGGGGGGGGGGGAGGGGAGGGGGTGGGGGGTGGGGTTGGGATGGGTGAGGTGGGGGGGGGGATTGGGGAGCAGGAGAGGAGAGGGGTTGGAATGGATTAGGAGGGGGTGTGGTGTGTTGAGTTGAGGATATGGATGGTATGGGAAGGTTAGGAAGGAGAGGTGGACGGGTTTTAGGGGGGAGTGGATGATATGGGAAGGTTAGGTGGGTTGGGGAGGAGAGGTGGACGGGTTTTAGGTGAGGGATTTGACTGGGAGAGGGAGGGGCATGAGGAACAGGTCCAGGTGTTTGTGTAGTGTTTCTTGGAGGCAAGTGTTGTGCAGGTGAAGTGGGTCCCGTTCCCGCATGAATTGCAGAGAACTGAACCCTTAGTATGGCGACTCGAAGTGATGGGTTTTGAGCAAGTTGGACATATGTATGTGTACGTGGGTCCTGGGTTGCTCTCAATGTCTCCGGCTAGAAGTCGTCTTCGGGAAATGACAGCCGGAGAGTCATTTCTCGGTGTACGAAAAACTGTGTGATGTGTGTGTGTGTGTGAGAGGTGTGGAAATTCCCGGCGCAAACCGAAGCCGCTCCAAGGACCCGTGCCCCCAGGGAGGGGCAGGGATGGTTGTGGCGGCTTGGCTCCCGCCACTGCTCCCCGCGGCCGGCATCCGGTTTCCTCCACTGGTCGTTGATTTTGTCTTCGGCCGTGGAGGGTCGGCAGCCATCGAGATTGGCAGCCTCGGGAGGTGGCCCCACGGCGTAGACGCCGCCACATTAGGACCAATGTATGTGTGTTGTTTGAAGTGTGAGAGTTCGTGTTTCTTTGTGTGATGCCATCTATTTCAGTTGAAGAATGTTAATGTTATGTGCACGATATGTTGGGTGCTGCACGAGAGTTCCCCATTGTTTTTCAGTGAAGGAGTAACTCAGACGGGTCTTTGGTCCTAACACGGCGTTCCCTAGCCATATGATTATCGGTACATCTGGATAGACACAAATTACCAAGCATAGCGTTTGAGGCTGGAACATGCCACGAGGCTACGTAGATGATATTTGGTCAATGCTTTTTATTACCAGTGTTGGAAGGTAATAGAAGTTGGGTCCTACATCCACCTTAAAGGAAAAAGGGGGGGGGGGGGCATGTTAAGTTCCAGGACAAGTTGAGGACACACAATCCAAATGGATAGCAGGAGTGCTATTACTGCACTAGATCTGTTTACATAGCAATACCTATACATTGATTGCAATGTGTAACTTATTGTTAATTTATTTTTGATATACGATTTACCAGTATTCACACCTCAGTAGTTCATCTTCTGAGATAAGGCTTCTTTAATGGTACCCGCCTTATACATCTTTTTCTTACTGCTATACTCTTATTTTAATACACATGTCACAGTTTTTGGTTTTTGGTCTTCCTAATAGATTCTTGTTTTTTGCTTGATGAGCATATGAAGGTCCCTCCACCGGTCGTGATGATATTCTAGGCTCTTACGTCATTGACGTAAGGAGCCACCAATAAATTACGTTTGACAACCCGTAGGGAAGGAAGGAAAAACTAATTTTATTGGTGGCTCTGAAGTCAATGATGACAATTGCCCTCCCACCATCCCCTTCCATTCACATGCCCAACTTATATACTTTAGAGTCGCTCCTGGGCAGGAGGAGGTATGAGCCAGGCTCATGGGAAGCAGAGGAAGATCGGAATGCGCTGGGGCGCAGTGTTCAAACTGTGTTAATTCTTTTCTTTTTTATTTCCTACTTTTCAGTGGCTCCGTCTCAATGACGTACCTTAGGAATGAGGAAGGCGTAACCCGCTAAGATGATCTTGGTTCTCGGACCGCCGTAATCGAGGTAACCGGAATGAGGCCATATTATCATAGGCTCTTACGTCATGACTTCAGGAGCCACAATAATGAATAATGGATCATATGAAGTCAAACCAACTTTTCAGTGGGAGACAGTTCGGATTCTGACGGGGAGGTCGACGGTACTACAGCTAATTAAGGTGGTAGATGATGGATGCCAATTCTAGAAGATGGTGATGTAATAGACGTGGTATATGCGATTTTATGAAGGCTTCGATAAGGTGCCAGATAAAAGGTTAACCCTTAACATAAGTCGAGTGAAATAAATTTGGACTATGTGGCGGCGCGACATAGGTCGTGTGGCACTTTCAGCACGTAATGTTGCTGAGAGAGAGACCAGTGGTGGCAGGAGAGTAGCGAGCGTATGACTGCTCCAGACCACCGCGGTGAACCAACTGACATGAATCCCACCCTCCTCCACCTCTCACACTCGCTACATAGTGAATTGTATAAAGTACCGAATTCCTGGTTTTGCACTCGTGTTGCGCGGTTGTTGCAAGAAAACTAAGCGGTCATACAAGGTCGTTGTGGTTGCATTGGAAAGCTCTGTTTATGCCCTTTCAGGGATAGATACTTTTTTACGCTCTGGGTCTTATTTAGGCATCAAAAAGGTCACGTAAACAGCCCTATTTGGGTAAAACACCGCTGGTGGCTACATATTTTATACCGCCTAGCCGCTCTTTAGGTGTTATAGAGAAATTAGAAGCTATAAGATAGGGGAGAAATTGTGAAATGGATAGAAGCCTTCCTGAAAGATCGGAGACAGAGGGTACTGGTGAACGGAATAGGCTCGGGGTGGAGGGAAATTACAAGTGGGGTACCTCAGGGATCTGTGTTGGGACCACTGCTGTCGTTATATTTATCAACGACTTACCTGAAGTTATAACTAATGGAAGTGATGTATATCTGTATGCGGATGACACTAAGCTGTATAGAAGAGTGAGGAGTAAGGAAGATATGGGTTTGCTTCAAGGAGATGTGGAGGGCATGAAGGGATGGTCTGAGCATTGGTAATGCCTTTTCATCCAAAATATGCAAGTACATGCGGATTGGGACCAGCAAGATAGACAAGGTAGGATACAGTATGTATGAAGCGATAGAGGAAGTGAATGCAGACAAAGGATATAGGAGTAGTGATAGACAATAAGTTTTAAATTTCTCAGAACATTTAGCAAAAGATAAACAAAGCCAATAGAATTGTAGGGCTGATAAGGAGAACATTTGTGTCACTTGACGAAGAAATCTTCAGGAATCTCTATACAGCGCTGGTTAGGCCGCACCTGGGAATATGCGAACCAGGTGTGGGCTCCATATATGGTAAGGATATAGAAGCAGTGTAGAAAGTGCAGAGGAGAGCTAGCAAGCTGGTACCAACGTTGAAGAACGCGGGCTATGAGCAGAGGTTGAGGACACTGGGGCTTCCGACACTGGCATATAGGAGAAAGAGAGGGGATATGATAGAGACTTTTAAGATAGTGTCAGGAAAGTACGATGAGGATGTGTGTGAAGGTATCTTCTTGATTCCGAAGCGAACAAGAACGAGAGGACACTCTTAAGAAAATTTACAAAGAAAGAAATAGGCTTGAGAAGGCAAAGAACTCATTTTGTGATAGAGAGTGGTAAATGAGTGGAACGCACTGCCCCAGTATGTAGTCGATCCGAATCAATAAGGGAGTTTGAAAGTAATCTTGATAAAGCGGGGGAAGACAAGATTTGAAGTTTGATTATAAAACAAAAATACAGAATAGTAAAAATGTTGCGTCTGCTACCGCCGCCGACAACACCGTGAACGACCGCAGCAGTGCAAGCACTACTGGTACTGAGCTGGATACACAGGCATAGGTTGCCTTTTCCAGAGGATCTACTGTAAGAAACTGTAAGAATAAATATTAGTTTTCCTCTTCCCTACGGGTTGTCAAACGTATGTGATCAGATAGCATTTTTTTTAACTTTGTGTACACACAACCATGTTGAGTGCAATGCAGGACTCCAGTATATATTCGCCTTCCAGATTCCTCCTTCCGTATTTCCTCCATGTACCCCTCGTATCCATCTGCAGATGCTCCCACGTGACCATTCAGGTCCTCCCCCCCCCCCCCCCCACGATTGTTATTTCATTCTCCGAGAGGCCTGAAGACACGTAGCCCAGCCTGTGGGGCATATGCAGATATCACATTCATAATTCTTTCCTCAACTTTCAATGTCAAAATAATCAGCCTTTCACTAACTGTAATCTGAAGCACACTTTCCGCCAGCTCTTCAGCCATCAGAACAACCACTCCTTTTCGCTTTATCAGTCTCCACCCCCATCCAGTAGATCCTTTTTCTTTCTTCCGACAATCCACTGTACCCATGCCTCTTCCAGAGTGTTTCCTGGGACAGCAGACGTCCCATCGCTTGCCTCTCACACATCTCAGCCACTTCATTTGTACGCAGATTCAACTACAACATTCACACTAGCAAGTCTGAGATTGTGGGGGGCATTTGTCCTTATCCTGTGCGGTTTTGGATCATCGAACTTACGTTGTTCCTTTTTAGGTTGTTTAGTCATATTTGGGTAATTTGGCTGGCAAATGTACATCACCCCCCATAGAACTCCGGTTCCAGTCTACCCCGAGACCATTCCCAGCACCTTCCCCCAAGAGATTACAAGGGGGTAGGATCCAGTGGCCTCGGTACGCCCCACCAGAACCAGACGCAGGGATGCACCGTGTGCGCGTACACTACACTACGACTGGCTGTTTTTCGCCCAATGACAGGGCAGCCTCCTGGAGCGCTACCACCAGGTTCGGGCCCCTATACTATTGGGCGGAAAGTGCCAGTCCGGGGTAACACTACGTACTGTACCCTCTGGATCATTTCGACCAGGTTGGGGTCCAGGGTGCCATATCCGGTCCAGGGGGAGCGACACCCACTGCCAGTATGCCGCCATTAGGCAACTTGGAGCAAGAACAATGAAGCCCTGTCACAGCACTGTCATATGGAGACAATGATAGCGCCAATAACAAGGCTTCATTGATAGTGATGCTACGTGGTCCGCAAGTCTAACACCATCCCCCCTATTAGTCGCCTTGTACAACACTCAGTAGGATACGTGATGCAACGGGTACACACAAACTTCCATTGATGGTGGTCTACCAGGCTGCCAAACCTCGATGCTACAAGAACCACGACTTGACAAAACTTGAAGTAAACTGGGCACATAATAAGCTGAATGGCCGTACTGCATTGGACTGGTTCCACAACTTGGTTATCAAGGAGACAAATCCTACTGCAAGAAAAAAAAACCTAGACCACAAATCCTCTGACTATGGATAACACACCTGGACACCCCCAAATTTTAGTAGGCCGGTATCCCAACATTCAGGTGGCATTCCTCCCAAAAAACACCACTTCGATCTTACAGCCCCTTGAACAGAAGGTAATCGCTAAATTCAAGACAAAATATTATTCGAGGACCTACAGGCAACTCCGGGAAGCGACAGACCAACATTGCTAAGGCTGTGGGGGCTGGTGAACACTAAGAACTGATAGCTGAGGCGGATGTTGTAGAAAAATAACTATCCATGAGTGGTGGAAGGCCTATTCAATAATAATGCAGTGGATAATTGAGTCAGTGCCTGGAAAGCAATATCTAAGGATTTGATCGTATGCTCTTGGCGCCCAATTTTGGTTGCAGGGGACAGCCAGAAAAAATTAAAGTGAGAGTGAATTGTTTGCAGAGTTGCGGGGAGTCGTGGCTGAAGTGTTTGGTGCTAACAGGAAGACATGAGGGAAGTGTTAGAAAGTGGTGATGCGGAGATGAGGTAGAGGATATCATAGATGAGTTAGAGTGACAGAATGAGGCTGGGATGAGGAAGAAGAGAGCCATACAGAGAAGAAAATGCAGGCTAAGAGAAATCCTCAGGTGTTAGAGTTGGCCGAAACCCTAAAAAGTGCACTCATAGAGGCAAATCCTTATCTTTCTGTAACAACTGTGCACATACATGAGATTGACAAGACACTTTCCCATTATCAAGATGCTTATGATGAGCAATCAAGAAAAGTAGACATTCTACCATCACCTCATTCTTTACAACGAAGAAAGATGCCAAGGATACGTCGGGCTAGTCTACCATTACCTCATTCTATACCAACAAGGATACCAAGGTTACATCGGACCCTGGTGCCACACCGTCTGGCCTGTGTCCGAATCTGCTAGAGTTATCTGGCCAGAGGGTTTTCGAGGCGGACAACGAATAGTTGGTGAGGACTGGACGGGCATTTAGCTTGTCCTAGGCAAGCATGGGGCGGCGCTGCCTTGGGGGGGGGGGGGACTCAACATTAGCACCACCTAAGTCCTAAACCTTCACAAAAATGTGAGTTACATTATCTTTCTACTTTATGTATTCTTTGTAGATTCTATTTTATATTCACGTGGTTATGAGGTGACTTAGGCTAAAAATAGTGCAAATCGATATGCCCCAGAACCTATCTCTATTTACCCATTTAGCTTTAACAATCAATGTACGCGTTTTTCAAACCATGCGCCGACTGCACAATACGGGTCGGGTTAGCTGAGTGGTATTATAGGTTTGACTCCTGTAAGGAGATAAAGAAACCTAATATTTAGTAGTGGCCCCGTAATCATGACGAACATGCCTATTACATAAGGCACCCTCTTCAAACATCATCCGCCGTAGTTTGAATCTACCGCGCAGAGCATTTAAAATTTGAGGAGCCTTCATCATGAGCGCCCGCGACCTCACTCGTGGCTTCAGTCATTATGAATGGGTTCTACTACGAAAAACTTCGTAAAAAATAAAAACAAAAAGAAAAATACGAATAAACTATTCAATAAGCTTTCCATAATATCGTGGAATTTGTACTGTGTGTGGATCTTTGACCAGACGCTGACTCAGGGCGTCAATTCTTCCTTCACTGACATAATCAAGGTGTAAAAACCAAAAAAATCCTTTAATACATCAACGAATGGGAAGGGATGGGCGGGAAGGGCCCCAGTCGTCAAGGAATTCGGGGACCACTACTAAATTATTAGTTTTTCTTTATCTCCTTACAGGAGTCAAACCTATAATTTATTAGTGGCCCCTCCATCATTGAAACAAATCATGCCTGATTTTCTAAGACTGTGAGGGGGACCCTTCGTAATTCATATCATAACTCTAGAAAAGCAGATAATCAAAACAACTACATAGTATTCTTACTTTGAAAAATTATATTAATGGACGCAGCAACAGCACATTATACAAAAAGGGGGTCAAGCAGGGGGCGTGCTGCAAAGAAGCATGCTTGATACAAAAGGGGTTAACTCCTTGAGACTCTGCGAAGCAGATTCTGTTAAGTTACAAAGGCACCCCACTCCAACATAAGTGGTGGAAAAATAAAAACCTATAAGTTTACATGTGCACATGTAATAATAATCACCATAATACTCGTGGAAATATTTTGCAAAATATATCCAATGCTTAAACTAAATATTGCTTTTCAACCCGCGAAAACTACTATAAACAACACTGTTTGTTTGGTACATATCATTGTACTAGCACAATTTCCTGCCCATGAATAGTACAGGAAAATTTCTCATATCAACAATACCCATAACTAGTATCACATTGGCGGATGGGCCTGGTCTATCAGAAGTGAGAACCTGAGCGATCCTCTGCCATACCCATAGCTACTACTCTGTACTGTTCCCTTTTACTTATATATTTTCTAAACAAATCCGAAAGTGATCATTGACGTGGATTGACGTCGTGGATTGAAGTCTCTTCCGGGGTGGAATTGACCTCCCAATCTACCAAGATTGGAAGCTAAAGCGTCACATTATATCCTTTGCCCCTCAACCTTTCTCTTCATAATTGCTGAGGGGCACAGGGCCCTGGGTGGGGCTTTTGGTTTCCCGGGCGTTTACGCACCCTCTCAGTTGCCCCGCCATGGAGTGGCTTTGGTCCCCCACCCAAGGCTTTATTGTGGTCGGCATGGGAGGGTTCTGTGGGGGCGCTCGTTATGGCCTTGGCCTTACTCGGGGCCTTGGGGCTGTTCGGCCAGGCAGCTTGGGGAATAACAACAAAACAAAAACGAACAACAACAACAAACACACAACCACAAACAACACTAGTATCACAGCTCTTATACTCCTGCTGGGGTCTAGGGTGTCTAGGTTTACCCTGACTGCACCCCCACCCACCCCCCCCCCCCTTTTTCCTTGAAATTAAACACAAAAAGTGGACTTTAAGGGCCACCTAGACCCTCTGGCCTTAACCCCTCCAACCCGGAAAGGCTCTTGAACGCCCATAACAACCTCGGCCCGCGCAACCCGGAAGGGCTCTTGAACGCCCATTGCTTGCGTGCGTGCTTTCGAATGCCGCGCGTACATTTTTGGTATCATGGGACGGTAGGTGGCGCCACCCGGCATAAACGACGCCACAACAACAGTATCTACCCCGACGCCATCATGGACAGTACGCCAAATAGTGATTCCGCTGTGTCCGATACCGTGCTTCCTACGACGCCCTTGCTAGTTCGTCGCGCCTTACCCCGACGCCATCGCCTAAATGTGTTATCTCCCGGAGGTATTGAGACGACATTGAGACTATATGAGCGTGCTGATGCCAAGTATAGTGTTGATGATATAGTCAGTGACGACTCCAGTGACTATAAGTCGAGTGATTATGGCCATGAGAGTGAGAAAGAAGAGCAATTCCTGGGATTTGCGAGAGAACATGACAGTGATGAGAGTGATGAAGGTGATGTACCAGTTGTTGAGGAAGCTGGTTTACCTAAAGACAGTGAACTTGAGAGAGTGAGTGAGTGGGAGAGTTCAAGGTCACTCACCAAATTTCGCATAAGTGACACGACTCCAAGCCCTTCCCCAGGTAAATCGCCTTTCAAGCTACACTTGTATAAGCAGAAAATACTTGAGAAGGCGGCCGCGGCAGCTAGGGAACAAGCAAAAATACTTGGTGAGGATGAGGCTGTGAGTGAGGGTCAGCGTGGTGACCCTTCTCGTCCGCCATTGTCTCCCTTATCTACCCACGCCACCCAAGATGACCCGGATGCCCCGCATTCTTCCCCACCACCCCCACCATTGCCAAGGGTTGAGGACCCCCCACTTTCGGTCTATTTGCCTCCTAGGTCCCCCGACAGGAGACATACTGCTGCCGAAAAGGGGAAAGGTAGGAAATATACCAAAAAAATTAAGAAAAGTAAGAGAGTTTTGTTCGAGGCTCCCGCGGCGTCCACCCCTGCCGGCCCCAGCCATACGTCCCCGCAACTTTCCCCACGGTCCTCCCCACCTCTCCCGCCTTCAACATGTCTTCCTGAAGAAGTCTTTGAGCTCGCATCACCAATACCTGGGCCTAGTGACAGTGAAACATTGCTTTCTGTCACTCGTCGCAGGCCAAGGAGCCCAGGACCTCGGGGGGACACAGCCTCACCTGCCACTCCTTCTCCACCTCGCCCACCCGCACGCCGCCCACGCATCACTGGTTCCCCGCCAGATTATGTGGGGGCCACTGATGATGAAGGGCACCTCTCTGAAGACTCTGGCCATGATTACATAGGTCCACCGTCAGGGCAAGATGACCACTCTGACGATGACTATATGGACATCGACGACCCTCGACCCATCCGCTTGGCCCGGCGTCGTGCTGCCCGACGCCCTCGCCGCCCTAGGGCGCGCGCCTCCCGAGTTGGCCGTGGGCGTGCTGGGCCACCAGCTGGAGCTCCTCGTCAGCGTAGACAAGACCCATTCTACGTTTTTCAGTGGCAAGACGTAGTTGATGGGGATGGATACAACCCTGATGTGCCAGCTTTTGATGAGGTACTGGAGGGTTCAGGCATTACCCCCAATTTTCCTGCAGGCCCCAATGCTCCACCACACGAACTATTTGAGGCCTTCTTTGATGAGGAGGTGGTAGGCTATGTTGTCAAAGAGACAAATAAGCAGCACCAATTCCAGGTCCACTTTTTGGGCAAGGTGACCAAGGGCCACATGAGGCAGTGGACCCCAGTGACTCATAAAGAGTTCATGGTGTTCCTGGCACTCACCATGCTAATGCCTCATGTCAAGAAGCATAGGTTGCCTGACTATTGGATCACCAATGATCTGATATCCACCCCTGCCTTCGGGAAATATATGTCTCGCGACCGGTACCTTGATATCCTCGCAGCGCTCCATCTTGTCACCAACACCGACGTCCACCTCGGAGACAAGCTGTGGAAGATTAGGACGTTGTACGAGATGATGCGAGAACGCTTCACCTCCTACTTCAAGCCCTTCCGCAAGGTCGTCATTGACGAGTCTCTTGTGCTGTTCCGGGGAAAACTCAGCTTCCGGCAGTACATCCCCTCAAAAAGACATCGCTTTGGCATAAAATTCTTTGTGCTGTGCGACTGCCAAACTGGCTATGTCCTGGACTTCCTTGTCTACAGCGGGAAGGAAGGGGACTTGCTTGTGGACCCCCTCATTGGCTTTGGCGGAGCAGTGGTGCAAGCCATGATGGACCGCTACTTTCACAAGAATCACGTCCTCTACACGGACAATTATGACACGTCCCCCACTCTCTCACAGTACCTGCATGAGCGCAAGACGGGGACTGTAGGCACAGTACGAGGGAAAAGGAAGGGCATGCCACCTTTCCCTCCAAAGACCAAAAAAGGTGATGTGTTCAAGAAGAAGTCAGGGCCCATTCTGGCTATCCACTGGCACGACCAGCGGAAGGTCAACCTCCTGACCACCATCCACAAGGGGGAAATGGTGGAGACTGGCAAGGTGGATCGCCGCACCCAGGCCAGGGTGACCAAGCCCGATGCTGTCCTGGACTACAACATCAACATGAGGCTGGTGGACAAGTCCGACATGCAGATAGGCTTCATTGACTGCCTGCGTACCTCGTGCAGATGGTACAAAAAGTTCTTTCTGCATATGGTGGACATGTCAGTTCTGAATGCCTACAATATATACAAGCTTCGGAATGTGAACACACCCATGAAGTTCAATAGCCTGCGGAGGTTCCAAAAGCAGGTGTTGACGGAGCTCCTGGAGAAGTATGCTACGCCACAGAGGGCAGTGGCACATCCTGGGCCCGCCGTTATTGACCGCTTGCAGTGTGCTCAATACTTGATTAGGCACAGGCTTGGTTCCCTGCCTCAGAATGAATCAGGAAGAACACAGCAGAAGCGGTGCCATGTCTGCTACAACAGCAGGGTGAGGCCGAGGCCAGGTAAAAAGTCAACCATGGAGTGTGTGGAGTGCAAGGTGGCACTCTGTGCTTTAGAGTGCTTCTTTGATTACCACTCCAAGCTGGAGTTCTAATAATCATAGTGAAAGTGCCAAAGATAATGACAATATGTACAGTATATATATAGGCAAAAAGTGGAAGTAAACCAATTTATTGTTATACAAAAGTCATGTATTATGAAAACATTTATACAAATACAATTACACCATAATAATATGTGAAAGTGACACATATGTATATACCAAGTGACATTCATATGATTAGAACCTATAGAAATATATAAATCAGTGAAAAAGACACAATAAATTGTATATAAAACGTTTACAAATCATATGACTAAGTGAAAGTGACACAAGACCTAATATTTGATGGCCAAAGTATAATAAACACCTGTGATAACGAATAATCAGTGCCTAATACAACAATAACCTACCTCAA